>JACEFZ010023026.1:285000-338295 GCA_014155875.1 Cepaea nemoralis | reverse complement strand
TGTCGTGTCTTCCTTTAAAGTGTCGTCCCTGGAGTGAGGAGAGTCAACACCCACATTATAATATTTTTTCCCTATCAATATCCTGGAGAATCCACCAGCTTCCGTCCAACACACTCCATCAGCCTATGGACACCTTTTCCTATCACTCTCTCACTGTCGTACTATGCCCCCTCTCATACCTCCCCAACGCAACATACTCAACAACTCTTGCTTCCCAAAAATTAATAAAGATTAATTTATTAAAAGAAAAGTGTAACGTATATGAGACGTGTATGCGAAGAAAATGTGTGTCGTGTATTTTAATGTAAATGTATAGGTCAGACCACAGAGTTCATGTTCAGAGTCCACTCATCGTGGCAAGGATTACACGACATCACAAGAATCAGCACAATGGACCTCACCGAAGTCGTATCCTTCTCTCCAGACATGTCCTCCTCCAGGAGCTCTGATGACCATGAGATCTGAATCCCATGTAAATATAATCCGTGAAAAATACTATTATTGTTCCTAACACAACGGTTCCTAATAGTTTTAGAAAAACCAAGATCTCATAATTCCGCACAGTGAAAAATAATGGAACGCTGTCTCATGAACATGACGTTTTCTTCTAGCGAAATGTTCTATATTTTCACTCTTAAACAGTCATTGTATCTAGACTAAAATGGCTTGCTTTATTTACTAGATATTGTCTGACAGTTCTGATTTCCTTGATACGTGGAACAACTACACTTCAATGTTTGGTTTCATCTAATGTGACCATCAGTTCCTACTGATCTAGTTCCACGTGGGCTGAACATCCATCACTTCAGGTGTGTTAACGATTGGTATGCACTCATGTAGGATACTTATACCATTCAGCTCCACCGAGCAATGTTTATCAGCTTCTTCCGTTGCGAAAGTTGCTGGCCCATCTCTCTACATCATAATTTATCCGGGATCGGATTTTTCATTGGTTCCGGGTTCTTCATTCCAACCAGAGGGAACCTGTAAAATAGATCATACAACTGGTGATAGCCTCCCCGTCACTGATCTCTATTAGATGATCGTGGCCATTGGCCCTTGCTCAGTAAAATACAATGAACCTAACTCTGTCAGGGACAGATGACTCAACCCATTGGTTATCATCAGGCCAAGACAAGAAAAAAAAATCAACAAACAGAATGCGGAACCCCGCCCACCAGGGACACCTACTGGAATATCCCAATTATCCCTCATTACTCAATTCTCAACTAGTAAAGCTTATCAACACTTCACTAATCTATTTTCAACTAACAGAGCCAAGTATCACTTCCCTACTCTAGCTAGTTTTCCACTAACAGTGCTAATCATCACACTCTAGTTTTAACAAGGCTACAGTCTATATTAATTAGAACTAATTATAATAGGTTCTACCTTAGGCAACACCGCAGTTAGATCAAATTACATCTACTCTTGCCATGACAGGCACGTGTAAAATTAAATTAACTCAATTCGCACACGGTAGACATATTTCCAATCAGAACCGCAGTGCCGAAGCACGTCCGCCTCAATCAACGGTTTTAGTTCAACTCCCCTCTCCAATCATGGTTTTTGGCAACCTCCTAAAATTGGTCACGTGACGTGGTTGATGTCCTGCAGGTGTTATTTGGGCATATCATCCATTGTCAAGAATCTATCCTCCCTGGCTTAGTCACTGTCAGAGTTGTCATCACTTGTTTTGACTCCCACAACAAACTAGCGAGTTACCGTATGGATACAACAACGGGTTTCCCCAACAAGCTGCCAATCTTCTGTCGAGGGGTGACAATCACAGCCATCCTTCCGTTTTATGTCGGGAAATTCTAAATGACAGACGGACTGTTTCCTGTCCCTAGCTGGCAATTCCGCTTGTCTCTGACTGTTGATAAACTGTCAAAGCGATGTATGATTCAGCTCACTCACTTCCCCTACACATCTGCAGCTGTTAATTTTGCCCGACCTGTGAAGGTTGACATCTGATTTGTTTTCTCTGTTAGTTAAAATAGTTGGGGCTGTGAAATCATCCCGTTTAATCAGAATGCCGTTATTGGCATCAACTGGTTACTCACGGTGTTTTCGTGACTTTCTTAAGAGAGGAGTCCATCTCACTCTTCTCCACCGTGAGTTTAATCCAGATGATTCATTCTTCTTCTTCAGGAGCTGGGTGTCTTGATAAGAAATCCGCTCCAACATTTTCCTTCAAAGGAATGTACTCCACTGTGAAATTATAAGGTTGAAGTAACAACGACCACCGCATCAAACGGGCGTTGAGCTTCTGAGAAGTAGCCAGGAACATCAGGGGCTGATGATCCGACTGGACTCGAAACTTAACTCCATACAAATATGGCTGGAATTTTCGCACTTCCCATACGAGGGACAAGAACTCTCTCTCGACGGTTGAATAATTCCTCTCCGCCGGGAGTAGTTTCTTGCTTGCGAATGCCACAGGTTTCAAAACCGAAGCATCGTCTTTTCCTTCCTGTAACAAAACTGCCCCAATCCCAATCGCACTCGCATTCGTTCTCAACACAAATGGTTTGGAAAGGTCAGGGAGCTGTAATACAGGTTTGCTGACCAAGGCCTCCTTTAACTGACTATAGGCATTCTCACATTCTGGTGTCCAAATGATTTGGTCCGGGAATCCCTTTTTCAAGGTTTCCGTCAATGGAGCTCCCAGTTCAGTGAAATGTGGGATAAATTTGTGGTAGAACCCACACAACGAGAGAAAAGATCGCACATCCTTCTTCGTTTTTGGCCTTGGTGCATTTCTGATTTTCTCCAGGTTCTTCTCTTCTGGGACAATGTGTCCTGGAGTGATGGTGTGACCTAGATATTCCAGAGTCTGGTAACCAATCATGCACTTGGTTGGACGAGCAGTAAGCCCTGCTTCCTTGAGCCTATTAAACACTCTCTCCAAGGATTGTAAGTGGTCATCCAAGCTGTCACTGGAAATCAGAATATCATCCATGTACAGTGAAAGTATTTTCAGAAATATTGAAGATATGGAAGGAATCAACATTGGGGGACGATGCATCAATAACATTAGATATGCAGATGATACAGTCTTGATTGCAGACAATGAACAGGACCTGCAAAATTTAGTAGATGCGATTGTTACACACAGTGAACAACTAGGGTTAGAATTAAATTGTAAAAAGACACAGATTATGGTCGTCACTAGGAAGGGCGAAATACCACAATGTAATATACAAGTAAATGGGAATATTCTTCAACAAGTGAGCAGGTACAATTATCTCGGAACAGTAATAACATCTGATGGGAGATGCCTTGAAGAGATTAGAACAAGAATCGCCATGGCAAAAGTAGCCTTTAGCAAGATGAAAAACATATTGACCAATAAAAAGATGTCAATTGAAACGAGAAAAAGAGTGTTGAGATGCTACATTGAACCTGTACTTTTGTATGGATGTGAAGCGTGGACAATGAGCAGGCAGGCTGAAAAACATCTGATGGCTGTAGAGATGTGGTTTATGAGGAAAATGCAAAGAATACCATGGACAGCGAGAAAGACCAATGAACAAGTCCTTCAAGAAACAAATGAAGATCGTAAATTGATTAGAGAAATTAGACGTAGACAGTCAAATTTTTTGGGGCATGTTATGAGAAGAAATGGATTGGAGAATGTGGTGACAACTGGTAAGATCGAGGGGAACAGACCAAGGGGAAGACCTAGAAGCAAGTACCTGGATGACTTGGCCTTGTGGCATGGTCGAGACAGAAACACGGAGCTGATCCACGACTCTGGTGATCGAGTGAGATGTCAGAACATGCCCGCCCACGCTTACCGGCATGGCACATGATGGATGGATGGATGAGATGATGGCAGCATCCTGTAAAGGATCAAGTAAAGTCCTCATCATGCGTGTAAACACACTAGGTGCATTGCTGAGTCCAAAGGGCATGACCTTGAATTCGTAGTGTCCACTGGGTGTACTGAAAGCCGACAGTGGTCGAATCTCCGGTTTGACTGGTATCTGATAGTAACCCCGACTCAGATCCACCTTTGAAAAGTACCGAGCCTTATGGAGCCTAGCGAATAACTGAGTTGGATTCGGCAAAGGTTCCACCTGAAATTGTGTGTGACTGTTCAGAAGTCGGTAGTCTATACACAACCGGTGTTCTCCACTTGGTTTCCGTAACAAAACTACCCCCTGCATTGTATGGGGATGTGGATGGTGCAATCACGTCATCCTCCAGCAGTTTCTGTATTTCCTCCCTCCAGGGCCTTTTCTTTAGAGAATGGCACTGGGTAAACCTTTTGACGAACAGGCTCCTGCGTGGTCAAAGTCATCTCGAACTCCACCAACCTCGTTCGTCCTGGTTTATCAGTCAGTATCTCCTTATGAGACTTGAGAACCTGGGTTATCTTTTCCCTCTCCTGGGAGGTCAGATCAGGGTTCACTTGCACATCCCTATAGGTTTCCTGGTGTACCAAGGGATATTCCCTGCCCTCGCTGGTTCCCACTTCAGTCTCCACTGCAACTGCCATTGCCATGAGGTGAGCTGCCTTGTCTCCGGGTCTCTCTTCGTATTTCCGCAAGAGGTTGATATGGAAAATCTTCGACTTTCCCCGGATCCGGATCTGATAGTTGGTTCTGGATATCACCCTTTCCACGGGAAATGGTCCTTGCCAACCTATCTCCAGTTTGTTGTTTCCCGTTGGGAGTAGCAACAAAACTTTTATCTCCCACCTCTAGAGATCTTTCTTTAGACCTACGGTTGTAGTAAGCCGCATGTCTTTTCCTGGCCTTTTTCAAGTTTTGATTTGCCAGAGTCCATCCCTTGTGGAGTTTTTCTTTCAGTTCCTCCACGTATTTGTAGGATGAGATCACTTCTTCTGACGTCCCCTCTTCAGTCCAACTCCTCAACATGGCTTCCAACGGTCCTTTGATTGGACGACCAAACAGCAACGTAGCGGGTGGTAATCCTGTTGAGCCATGAGGAACTTCCCGATAGGCAAAGAGGGCTGCTGGGATATATTCATCCCACCTATCAGGTTTTTCCTGCGCTAGTTTCCTGAGCATTGTCATCAACGTGCCGTTGAAACGCTCTACTTGTCCATTGGCTTGAGGGTGGTAAGGGCTGGTATGTATGTGGTTAGAGTGAAACACCCTAAATACCTCCTCCATGAGTTTTCCACAAAACTGAGACCCATTGTCCGTCAGAATTTGATCCGGAAAGCCTAATCTGGTAAAGGCCTCCATCAGTGCGTCCGCCACTCTTTTCGAGTCAATCGTGGTCACCGGTATGGCCTCACCCCACATTGTACAGCAATCCACCATTGTGAGTATGTACATGTTCCTCTTCCTAGTCCTAGGAAGGGGACCCACGATATCGATGGCTACCCTCTCGAAAGGAGAGTTCATGATGGGCATCTCACCCAACACCACCGGTGCTGTCCAGTGTTTCGGTGCCACCCTCTGGCACTCAGGGCATGACTTCACATACCGACGCACATCATCTGTCATTCCCGGCCAATAGTAATGGCAGGAAATTCGCTGCATGGTGGCGGCAATACCCATGTGTCCACTAAAGGAGATGGTATGCCCCATATGAAGAATCTGGGACCGGTGAGCTTTCGGACGACCAACTGACCGTATAGGTTGTCTCCCCTTCCTGCTCTCCTGTAGAGTATCCTATTCTTCATGTAGTACTGCCCCCGTCCTGGTGGATCAGCACTTTTCTGCAGCTTTCTGTAGCAAGGACTTAAAGTATCATCCTCACTCTGGGCAGTTCGTAGCTCCCCCGGCATTGGGTTAGTCACAATTGCTTCTGCCTCTTCCGTTCTCGTCTGAGAGCGAGTCTGCATTGCTCCCATATGGATTGGCTCCCTGGGCATTCCCAGAAAGACATACCGGCAACCTAGGATTACTGGAAAAATGGGATCGGTCAATACAGCGGCCTTGATGGTGCCGATGACATACCTTGACCGAATCTCCACATTAGCAATGGGCAACTTCATGGCCACAGCACTCTTCTGTGCAGGCTGTATCTCCCATGTCTCACCTGTGAATTGTTCTGGATGTACCAGATCCGCAGAAATCACGGCCTCCCCGTCCAGTCCTGTGTCGTATAAACACTCCACTTGACGACCGTTAACCTCTACCAATTCCACTACAGGTGGTTTTTCCTGGTCTGGAGTCTCTTCCTCGGCCTCGACCTGTTCGGTGGGCTCCACCTTAGGTTTCCCGGGGCACACGACGAATTGAGTGTCTCCTGACTTTCCCCTGCAGTCAATAGCATTGTGCGTATTTGACTTGCATTGGTTGCACCATTTTCCTGTCCTAGATTTTCTATTGCCGGACTTGAGTGAGCTCTCCTGGTGGCGAGCTTCCTTGTTGACCTTGGCATTTTCCGTGACAACCTCCTTGGAAGTCACTTGACATGCTGCGAAGTGAGGGTTCTTAGCCTTCGATTTGCAGTCCCTCGTATTGTGAGAGGGTGACTTACAAATTGAACACCACTTCTCCGACCACGGTCGTTTTGGTGTAGAGCTTGAAGTGCTCTTGCTTCCCTCCTTCTTCTTCTCTGAACTATCCTCTGATTTTTGCACATAAGGTTCCCACTTTTTGGTTCCTGAGTTTTTGGCTTTCTTCTTATCATGTTTCTCCTGACTTTTGGTGTTGGTGGAAAGGTTTTCCCCTGCCTCCCCATGTACCTCGACGAACCGTTCTGCTAATTTTGTCACGAGGTCAATACGTTCCGCTCCTTGTTCTCCCAGGAACGTCCTGAGAGGTTTAGACATTTGCTTCTTCAGCTGGTCGACCACCATGAGCTCTTCCAGACTCTCATAGTCATGTGCGAACCCAGCCAAATCCATCCACTTATGGAGATAAGATTTTAGACGCAAACTGTAGGCGGCAAACAACTCCCCCGGTTCTCGTTTCGCTGCTCGAAATTTTTTCCGGTAGGTATGTGACGTAACCTCGAATCGTTTCAGCAGAGCCGTCTTTAACTCGTCATAATTGTTCTCATGTCCTGGTGGCAGGCGAGAATAAACCTCGTAGCCGGTCCCGCGTAATCCCTGGGATAGCTTGAGATTCCATTTGTTACGCTCCAGACCCATAGCAACTGACATAGCCTCGAAGCGTTGGAGGTACTGGTCAATCTTCTCTTTGTCCTCTTCGTAGACCGCTAACGGAAACTTCATAGCATGGTACCCATGTCCACCTACTGGTGTTGAGCCTGGGATGGAGGAACCTCCAACTGCTCCCTCAGTTTCTCCATTAGATTGACTCTTCAACTCGAGTTCCCTCATCCGGTACTCGTGCTCCCTTTTCTGAGCCTCCTGCTCCGCTTCCCGTTTCCTAGCAGCTTCCTCAACTTCAAGTTTCCTAGCTGCCTGCTCAGCTTCCAATTTCTTAGCTGCTTGCTCAGCTTCCAATTTCCTCGCAGCTTGTTCTGCTTCCAATTTCCTAGCAGCCTGCTCTGCTTCCAATTTCCTAGCTTCTTGTTCCAACTCCATCCTTCTCAATTCCAACTCGGCCTTTCGATCTTCCCTTTCTGCTTGACGATACTCTCTCTCCACTTCCTGTATGTAATCCGTTAGAGCAGAACTCGACAGTCCCATTTCTTCCCCCTTTGCCTTTAATTCTGCAGTGGTTAGTTTAGGAGTGGCCATTTTACAGAGAGGTAAGCTAGCAGGTCGAGTACAATATAACTGCAAATTACTATACAGATATATGAACAAGTACTATAAATCTAGATATTACCACACACAGCACATTCACTCAGTGACAAGAGTAGAATCAGGACCACAGACCTATGCAGACGTGTGAAGTGTGAACAGGTAAGATATTTGTCCTAACCCCTATCCACATTCACTCTAGCTGGATTCTCCAATATGATATCTCCGTCTTATAACTAAGGATCCCGTGTCAAAAGACCCCGTTGTCAGAGGATCCCACTGTCCAAAGATCACTTTTACGAGAGATCCCGCTGTCCAAAGATCACTTTTACGAGAGATCCCGCTGTCCAAAGATCCCGTTATCGAGCCCCCAATAATGTCGTGTCCTCCTTTAAAGTGTCGTCCCTGGAGTGAGGAGAGTCAACACCCACATTATAATATTTTTTCCCTATCAATATCCTGGAGAATCCACCAGCTTCCGTCCAACACACTCCATCAGCCCATGGACACCTTTTCCTATCACTCTCTCACTGTCGTACTATTCCCCCTCTCATACTTCCCCAACGCAACATACTCAACAACTCTTGCTTCTAAAAATTAATAAAGATTAATTTATTAAAAGAAAAGTGTAACGTATATGAGACGTGTATGCGAAGAAAATGTGTGTCGTGTATTCTAATGTAAATGTATAGGTCAGACCATCAGAGTTCATGATCAGAGTCCACTCATCATGGCAAGGATTACACGACATCACAAGAATCAGTACAATAGGACCTCACCGAAGTCGTATCCTTCTCTCCAGACATGTCCTCCTCCAGGAGCTCTGATGACCATGAGATCTGAATCCCATGTAAATATAATCCGTGAAAAAATACTATTATTGTTCCTAACACAACGGTTCCTAATAGTTTTAGAAAAACCAAGATCTCATAATTCCGCACAGTGAAAAAAAAAATGGAACGCTGTCTCATGAACATGACGTTTTCTTCTAGCGAAATGTTCTATATTTTCACTCTTAACCAGTCATTGTATAAAGACTAAAATGGCTTGCTTTATTTACTAGATATTGTCTGACAGTTCTGATTTCCTTGATACGTGGAACAACTACACTTCAATGTTTGGTTTCATCTAATGTGACCATCAGTTCTTACTGATCTAGTTCCACGTGGGCTGAACATCCATCACTTCAGGTGTGTTAACGATTGGTATGCACTCATGTAGGATACTTATACCATTCAGCTCCACCGAGCAATGTTTATCAGCTTCTTCCGTTGCGAAAGTTGCTGGCCCATCTCTCTACATCATAATTTATCCGGGATCGGATTTTTCATTGGTTCCGGGTTCTTCATTCCAACCAGAGGGAACCTGTAAAATAGATCATACAACTGGTGATAGCCTCCCCGTCACTGATCTCTATTAGATGATCGTGGCCATTGGCCCTTGCTCAGTAAAATACAATGAACCTACTCTGTCAGGGACAGATGACTCAACCCATTGGTTATCATCAGGCCAAGACAAGAAAAAAAAATCAACAAACAGAATGCGGAACCCCGCCCACCAGGGACACCTACTGGAATATCCCAATTATCCCTCATTACTCAATTCTCAACTAGTAAAGCTTATCAACACTTCACTAATCTATTTTCAACTAACAGAGCCAAGTATCACTTCCCTACTCTAGCTAGTTTTCCACTAACAGTGCTAATCATCACACTCTAGTTTTAACAAGGCTACAGTCTATATTAATTAGAACTAATTATAATAGGTTCTACCTTAGGCAACACCGCAGTTAGATCAAATTACATCTACTCTTGCCATGACAGGCACGTGTAAAATTAAATTAACTCAATTCGCACACGGTAGACATTTTCCAATCAGAACCGCATTGCCGAAGTACTTCCGCCTCAATCAACGGTTTTAGTTCAACTCCCCTCTCCAATCATGGTTTTTGGCAACCTCCTAAAATTTGTCACGTGACGTGGTTGATGTGATGCAGGTGTTATTTGGGCATATCATCCATTGTAAAGAATCTATCCTCCCTGGCTTAGTCACTGTCAGAGTTGTCATCACTTGTTTTGACTCCCACAACAAACTAGCGAGTTACCGTATGGATACAACAACGGGTTTCCCCAACAAGCTGCCAATCTTCTGTCGAGGGAAGAGAGAAAACAAATCAGATGTCAACCTTCACAGGTCGGGCAAAATTAACAGCTGCAGATGTGTAGGGGAAGTGAGTGAGCTGAATTATACATCGCTTTGACAGTTTATCAACAGTCAGAGACAAGCGGAATTGCCAGCTAGGGACAGGAAACAGTCCGTCTGTCATTTAGAATTTCCCGAGATAAAACGGAAGGATAGCTGTGATTGTAACAATCACAGCTATCCTTCCGTTTTATCTCGGGAAATTCTAAATGACAGACGGACTGTTTCCTGTCCCTAGCTGGCAATTCCGCTTGTCTCTGACTGTTGATAAACTGTCAAAGCGATGTATAATTCAGCTCACTCACTTCCCCTACACATCTGCAGCTGTTAATTTTGCCCGACCTGTGAAGGTTGACATCTGATTTGTTTTCTCTGTTAGTTAAAATAGTTGGGGCTGTGAAATCATCCCGTTTAATCAGAATGCCGTTATTGGCATCAACTGGTTACTCACGGTGTTTTCGTGACAAGTATTATCACATGACTTTGACATGATCATGTTCAACGTGCGCAATTATATATTATATATATATATATATATATATATATATATATATATATATATATATATATATATATATATATATATATATATATATATATATATATATACGTGTCAGAGTCCGACAGGGGACAGCGATGCAGGGACATCGTTACGACCGCCAGGCGACTTAGCTCCCAGTAAGGGATGCAACCACTTCGTTGCGCCGCCAGGCGAATGAGTTACCGGCCTGCGAGATCGCTGGCTGACCAGCGGTCAGGCCGCCAACGCAAGACGCACGCCTGCCACGTGACGCCACGTCAGGCAGGAGGCAAGTTGCAAACCAGGTCCAGACAGCTCTGGGGACACGGTACAGGACGGACGTGTGATTGAGAGAAAGGCGTTGTATCGTTTCTGTATTGAAAGGCGAGTGTCTGGACATCTTGCGAGTCAGACTTGTGAACTGTATTGTGGATGTAAGTTGTAAAGTATCCATTATATATATTTTGTGATCATCGTTCTGTATTTGCTACGTTAATAAATCCATCGAACGATGTGTCGTTGAGTCTTACGTCAAATCACGTTGTAGTTATATTGTCTCACACTTGTTAGGAAAGCGAGCCAAGTTTAAGACCCTGACATGTGTGAACGTGGAGGGCTCGTCCAGCTTTAATTTAGTTACATTTGAACGTGAATAGCTGGTCCTTGTTGAACGTTTAAGTTAATTAGATTTAAACCTAAATGTGATCATGGAAGGCTCATTTTGATTGTTACTACATTACCTAAACATGTGTAAGATCATTTGTAAACAACTTATACAACAGTACAACACCATCTTTTCCAACAACCCAGGACAAACAGAATTAATACAGCATCACATCGCACTCACATCAAACACACCCATTAGATGCAGACCATACACCATCCCATTACACTACAAGGAACAGTTACATCAAGAAATCATCAACTTAGAGAAAAATAACATCATAAGACGATCCCAATCAGACTACTCATCTCCCATGGTCATAGTACGAAAAAAGGACAATACAATAAGACTGTGCATCGACTACCGAAAACTGAATAAAATAACTGTTCTAGATCTTGAGCCTATGGCAAACACTGACGATCTTCTGACAGAATTGACAGACGCTAGATTCTTTACGACTGTAGACATGGTTAAAGGTTATTGGCAGATTGCTGTAGACGAACAGAGCAGACATCTGACAGCTTTCGCCACACCTTGGGGACTGTACGAATGGTGCAAACTTCCATTTGGGCTTGTTAACGCCCCAGCCACATTCGTACGTATGACACGACTACTTCTAAGAGACATTCCTAACATAATCTGCTATATTGACGACATATGCATTCACACAGAGACAATGACGGAACACATTGAGACATTAGACCAGACATTTGAACGGATCAGACAGCACGGACTGACAGTGAAGCCTGCAAAAGTAGACATAGCCTACCAGGAAATATCATTCTTGGGCTATAAAATATCCAACGGCTTTGTCACGACAGACGATAAAATTGTGTCCAAGATACTAAAACTCTCACTTCCGACTACTAAAAAAAGAAGTCAGAAGTTTGCTGGGCCTAATCAATTACTATAGGCAATTTATCCCTGATTTTTCGGAACTGACCGAGGTATTTACTAATTTACTAACAAAGGATAAACCTGAGAAAATTGTACACGATCAATGCCTAAAAATCGCATTTCATAAAGTGCTATCATGTTTTTCCGATAAGAATAAACATAATCTTATCCTTAAATTACCCGATATCCGTTTACCTTTCAGATTACGCACAGATGCTAGCTCCGTGGCGATTGGAGCAGTCCTGTTGCAGGAGTATAACAACATTCTCCACCCAATTTATTTTGTATCCAGGAAATTGAAGGCCCGAGAACGGGCATGGTCCATTCCTCAATTGGAAGCCCTAGCTTTAGTAGTAGGTATCACCAAATTGTCTAGATTTCTTCTAGGACGCCATTTCATCGTAGAATCGGACAGCAGCCCCTTACGATGGATGAATTCAGGTGTGCCATCGAACCATATGATAGCGCGTTGGTCTCTGAAACTTCAAGATTATAGCTTTGAGGTTCGACATATCCCAGGCAGAACCAATTCAATTGCCGATCTTTTGTCACGTTGTCCGACCGACCCAGTGAGCACCAATGTCTGAGTGCAGTATGTAGAAATACACTCAGACCGACACAGCCATTTAGCAGTGAATAGTGTTTTTTTCATTCACGAAAAGCTGTGTAATGTCTACAATATTGTGATAGGGATTACTCCCGTTATACATAGTGTTCTTATTTTACTAGTTCATGTAATGATTGTCGTGTATAAATGTGCAGTATGTGGTAGAAAGCGAACTTTATTAACTGTATATATTAAGTACAAGAACAGTGTCACATTCGCACTTACCTGAAGCGAATTATCCAACGTGACAGTGATAACTTCGTGTTGAATCTTCCAGGAACATTTTAATGACGAGTGTGAAAGTAAAAACTGAACAGTGACGACTTTTCTACACCTCTGCAGTGAACCGAAACCTTTAGTGTTCGACTGAAACATCTAACACATGAACATTCGATCGTAATCCAGAAGATTGTGTACCAAAATCCAACACGAACTTTGAGAACAGTGTTCCTTCCTTAAACTACATCAA
The DNA here is from genome assembly GCA_014155875.1 of Cepaea nemoralis. Classification (NCBI taxonomy): domain Eukaryota; kingdom Metazoa; phylum Mollusca; class Gastropoda; order Stylommatophora; family Helicidae; genus Cepaea; species Cepaea nemoralis. The sequence goes on along the minus strand of JACEFZ010023026.1, from coordinate 325,291 downwards.
ACCGGAACAGGTGTGTTCTATAAGCTTTACCATCAGCTGATTTTAGAGCTCGTGTGTACTTCCGGATTAATTAGAAATTTAGAACAAAAATAGCAGACAACATATAAAAGATTAAATAGTTTTGACGATTCTAAAATGTTTAGGATTCTATAAATTGAATACACGAATTGTGTGTTTATTTATTTCTCTAATGTAATCTTAGAATCATATCTTGATTAACGTATTCATATTACCGACTTTTTCTCGTTAATATGAAGAAACGTCAAGCAATGACACTAAGAAAATTAAATAGTTATTGTAAATTATTGTGTTTCACTAATGTTAAAATTATTCCCCTTTCATTTATTGTTATGACATTTTCACACAAAGGGCCATAATTTGAAATGTATATGCTAATGTGTTGTGTGTAATATAACATGTTGTTGTTAAAGTGTTGACACCACAGGCAGGCATCTACTGGGCATGGCAGAGGGTTGCCAACATTGTATACCAACACAATAACTCCTGGCCAAGTAGGGACAGGGTTTGAGTGTTTTATACGACTTATATAAAGTCGTATTTCAGTCTCGCGAGATGGTTTTTGTTTCAAGAACCATATTATTATTTTTTTTTCAAATTGCGTTGACGTAGATGCGTGAAGCTGGTGCTACTGATCCGACTGGGTGATAATACGATTGAGGTAACCAGCCATCGAGAGGGTGAAGCCTGATATGTGTTGAACATGAAGCACCACATGTCTTTGTACCCAACTCCCAGCTCTTATATATTTCTATGCCATGTGTGTAATTTTGATAACGTTGTGTATAACAATGGAAAGGTAGACTCTGACAAGGGTATACTATTAACCCAACAGGTACAGACATTATACATGAAAGACGACATCTTTCATGGAGTTACCGGGGGAGCGTGTCAGAGTCCGACAGGGGACAGCGATGCAGGGACATCGTTACGACCGCCAGGCGACTTAGCTCCCAGTAAGGGATGCAACCACTTCGTTGCGCCGCCAGGCGAATGAGTTACCGGCCTGCGAGATCGCTGGCTGACCAGCGGTCAGGCCGCCAACGCAAGACGCACGCCTGCCACGTGACGCCACGTCAGACAGGAGGCAAGTTGCAAACCAGGTCCAGACAGCTCTGGGGACACGGTACAGGACGGACGTGTGATTGAGAGAAAGGCGTTGTATGGTTTCTGTATTGAAAGGCGAGTGTCTGGACATCTTGCGAGTCAGACTTGTGAACTGTATTGTGGATGTAAGTTGTAAAGTATCCATTATATATATTTTGTGATCATCGTTCTGTATTTGCTACGTTAATAAATCCATCGAACGATGTGTCGTTGAGTCTTACGTCAAATCACGTTGTAGTTGTATTGTCTCACACTTGTTAGGAAAGCGAGCCAAGTTTAAGACCCTGACATATATATATATATATATATATATATATATATATATATATATATATATATATATATATATATATATATATATATATATATATATATATATATATATATATATATATATATATATATATATATATATATATTGCATTGCCAAATGGATTCCCAGAGCACTATTAGAAAGAGCTTTGCACACAAAAGGAGTCCTAATAAAACTACAAGATGTGACTGCGCTTGGCCCTGCAGGCAGCAGGTTTAGGATCGGCTACCCTCTCACAGGGGGGGGGGGGGCAAAAAGTGAAAATTGGTAGCTTGCCATGACCAGCAGACTACACAAGTCAAACCCATCTCCATGTAGTGTAGCCTGGGTAGTGTACAAACACTTGCCTTACATCAAAGATCATCAGTGACAAGACCAGAGGACACCCAAAAAGACAATGGATTGACTACATTAAAGTCACTGTACACTCACACGGAATGACACTATCCAGTGCCACCCATGGGAGCGCAAATTATTCCTCCCCATGACGCTTGACGGCAGAAGTGGAAGATTACGATGATTACTGAACATTAGCACCACATCCCTGGTACAAAATCATGGTTTCATGATGTTACAGAACATATGTACCATATACTTGCTAGACATCCATCGTGATTATAGAGATAGTGAGACCTAGCAAACATCCATCATTTCATGATTGCAAAAACATTGCGACCATGTCCTTGGCAAACATTCATGATTTAATGAATGAAGACTCTGATGGGTCAGCAAGCGTGTGTGGTGCAAATGTTCTGCAGAAGCATGAATATTTACCAAGTGCGTAGTGTCAATATCCTCCACAATCATACAATCGTGAACGCTTCCCACATGTGTGATGCAAATGTTCTGGTACAACAATGAAATCATGACTATTTACCAGCTGAATGAAGAGACAGTGACATCACCTACTTGGACGTGTCTCGCCCCATTTGTATAACTGGCTGTTTACAGCCAACAGCGAATCCCAGAGCAAATATTCCAGTGACGAGGATCTTAGTGCCAATAATAAACTTGAGGCATGCCATGGGCGACAGCTTCAGCTTTGATGTGAGACATCCACCAAGTGGCGCCCCGACACAGGCGATCAGCACGTTCATGACACCTGCAAGGTTACATTGTGTGTACACATTACTTCAGTATGTCAAGGTCACATTGTTTGTACACATTACTTCAGTATGTCAAGGTCACATTGTTTGTACACATTACTTCAAGGTCACATTGTTTGCACACATTACTTCAGTATGTCAAGCTCACATTGTTTGTACACATTACTTCTGGATGTCAAGGTCACATTCTTTGTACACATTACTTCTGGATGTCAAGGTCACATTGTGTGTACACATTACCTCAGTATGTCAAGGTCACATTGTTTGTACACATTACTTCAGTATGTCAAGGTCACATTGTTTGTACACATTACTTCTGGATGTCAATGTCACATTATTTGTACACATTACTTCAATATGCCAAGGTCACATTGTTTGTACACATTACCTCAGTAAGTCAAGGTCATATTGTTTGTACACATTACTTCTGGATGTCAAGGTCACATTGTTTGTACACATTACCTCAGTATGTCAAGGTCACATTGTTTGTACACATTACTTCAGTATGTCAAGGTCACATTGTTTATACATATTACTTCAGTATGTCAATGTCACATTGTACACATTACCTCAGTATGTCAAGGTCACATTGTTTGTACACATTACCTCAGTATGTCAAGGTCACAATGTTTGTACACATTACTTCTGGATGTCAAGGTCACATTGTTTGTACACATTACCTCAGTATGTCAAGGTCACATTGTTTGTACACATTACTTCAGTATGTTAATTGTATGTCATTGTATGTCATTGTACACATACTTCAGTATGTCAAGGTCACATTGTACACATTACTTCAGTATGTCAAGGTCATATTGTTTGTACACATTACCTCAGTATGTCAGTGCTATCGGAAGTGGCTCAAATATCTCCCCAAATGTACCACACCCATGGTCCCAGATGTGAGACTTTACAAGCCCCGATTAAGTGAGATAGATAACGCGTATTCCAGTCCAGTATTTCTACAAGTCGATTCTGTCAGTGTGTGTTCACACATGGTTTCAATCTTCAGTGTTCTAGTATTTCTACGCGCCACTTCTGTTAGTGTGTGTGTGTGTGTGTGTGTGTGTGTGTGTGTGTGTGTGTGTGTGTGTGTGTGTGTGTTTGTGTGTGTTGACACACTGTTTGAATTTTCAGTGTTATAGTATTTCTACATATCACTTCTGACAGTGTGTGATCACACACATGATATGAATGTTCAGCATTTCAATATATCTTTAAGTCACTTCTGATAGTTTATGCTCATATGTGGAATGAATGTGAGTCATAAATGGATTTGTTACAACGAGGTTCAAGTAACAATTTGTTAACAATTTGTTAACAATTTGGTAACAAAATGTCTCTCATCTTTGAGCCCACGAAAAAACGCAATATAAATTGTAAGCTTGCACACCAAAACTTCATGAGAAAATACATAACATTTCCAGATGTTCCGCAAGTGTTGCGAAATAAAACTTGCACAGCTTTATGTAATAACGCATCATTATCATAATTTCATTGTAATTAATTATGTATTTTCTACTCTCATTTGGTTAACAATTATTTTTTTCTCACGTTACGAGACAGGAGAAGAAAAAAGGGAGGAGGAGAGGGGGAGGGGGGTAGAGGAGGTATGGATGGGGGGGGGGGGGATAAAGGGATAGGTGTGGCATCCGGGTAGAGAAAGGGTATTTGAGAAGAAAAGTGGACGCAGGAAGACAAGCTTGATGGGTTGGCTGTAGTACCTCATACGATAAAGGTCGAACTTCTGAAGAACACGGGGAAACATGTTTGTGGGAGAAACAAGTCACCTTCACCGACCAGCATGAGACATGATGATGGTGATGGTGATGTGTCAGTTTTTGTGTGTGTTTGAGCTTGTAAACTTAGCTTGTATACATGTGGATACTGAACGCCTGGACCAAGCATTAAAAGAAATGATGCCATGGCTCTCCGGACGCGCCAAAAACCGTTCACTCTCACTCTGCAGATGTTGAGGTGCTGGATGCTAACTACCCTGTCCTACTCTGGTTATACATGTTTGACATCTCCCGGACATGGACATGTGTAACGTGCTTAGCTGGTCCTAACCGGGGAGGTGATCGCCCTGGGTAAGAATGCTACAACATAAACAAGTTAACGGGGTTAGAGAAATAATAGGCGAAGGATAGGTCAGAAAGGAGGGAAGGCAGAGATGCCAAGATAGGGCTGATTTACGAACTAAGGAGAGGAAAAGTAACAAAGCAATATGCAAATACTAGGCTGGCAGGGTAATCACAATTTGCAACATACTGGGGAAACCCCAAACAAAAAGGATTGGTTAAAGCACGTAGGCACGAGATAAATCAGCAGCTAATGTCGAGATTAAAATTACCTGGGGGAAAGTGAACCGGGCCAGCCAAGAAAGAAAACAAAGGAGAATTCGGTATGTAATTTTCAGGGCAACTGATAAGTATGATCACAGGGTGAAAGGGCATTCCCCGGGGAGGTCTGCAAAGAAGGGTTAAAAGACAAGTCGAAAACATTGAGGGGGACAGTTGAGATTTTGGGACCAGACAGTGAAGGTCTGAGGTCTGGGAAGTTGAATGGTAGCGGAGTTAGCGAGAGAACTCAGCCCTGTGTTTTCAGTGATAGTAATTCTGAGGCTAAGTATTAAAGACTGAGCCCGGTTGTCAGCAGCGATAGTGTTTGGGACTACGTGTACTATACCTGTGCCTATGCAATATATCTATATATATTGATGAACGTTCTTGAGGAATAATGTTGTGTCCAGTTGTTCAAATTAAAGTATTATGTGCGCAGTCTGGTGTTTGGCATTGATGCATCGTGGTTGATCAGTCGTTCAACACAACATTCACACTGACATTCTCTAGACACAACCATAGCCACCCCTCTATGTCAATCATACTTTGCGTCAACATGTACAACCAATCCGAGCTGGTGTTTTATGTTCTTGTCGCCTGAACATTGTTTCAGTGAACACCAGACCATTACACCGTAGTCGCAGCAAAGTAACGGTCAAGGGAGTGGGCCAGCTGCTTATTCCATGAGGCGTGTTGGTGTGTGGGTTCAGCATCGTAGTTGTCTACCAATCGTCGCTGGAATGAGCGGTGTGGTCAACATCGTGCCAGCCGCCTTTATTTCCCGGGACATTTCCTAGAACCACTTCTAGGCTAAGATGACCTTTAAGCCAGGGTTAGTGAAATATAACGCCTGCCGCGAGGGGATTTGAATACGGGACAACCTGGCAAGCATGAGTGACAACCTGCAGTGCCTCCCACATCACAGTCAGGTGTTAGTCAGATTTGACAGAGCTACCGTATGCCAGTAGACAGTACTACCTGCTGACTGTTTGCGCCGAATGTTGGGCAGCTTTCACCAAACCAGACACCCTACATTGTGCCAACAGCTTCGGGCGGAAAGGTGCAATTGGGAGGGTTCAAGCCTTACCCTGGTGCTAGGAAAAGCAACCTAAAGACTAAATGTCATGGCAGGGCAGACCAGGTTCTACGCCTTGGTTGGCAATTGGTCTAGGATCGAAACTCCGACAGGTGGACAGTTAGAGTATTGCTTCGCTAATCCGGTAACTTCTGCAGCGTGTCTTGTTCCAGACGTATAGGTGTTACCTTTCCTCTGGAGTAAACTAGACAGGCCGAGAGAGGGATCATGCTGCATGTGCAACACATGGCCTCTAAATTCAGCCCAGGCTTTGTGTTATGGAGAGGTATAACTCCATTTGACAAACTATCGTCAATCAAGACGGTAAGATGCCGGTATTCTTTGTTCTGTTATTGTTGTCAGAACTGTGTCTGTCTCAGGCAGGTATTATGTTAAAATAGCCACATTTTGCATAAGAACAATGTCTGAGGGTAAGTTGTCAAGAGAAACTTTTAATGAAACAACCAGAACATTAGAACAAAGGCAGTTTTTCCTCCGTACATTGTTTTACTGTTGTAGCCATACACAGTTACAAAATACGACGCTTAGGTTAGTTTTACCACATGACAACCACATAAAACTAAGAACATTGTGTCTGTGTTTTAATGATAGCCACATAAAACTAAGGACATTTTGTGTGTGTTGTAATTGCAATTTTTTCTTTTTAAGTTGGCTGACATTTTGCGTTTAGCAGTTGGTTACACTTCCACAAGTTAATAGCAATTAAATTTATTTAATTTACATATTAAGACATACATTGTGCATCATATCAACGTACAGTGAATTAGTTGATACAGAATATATTCAAGCAATACGATATGCTAGAGATTACCAATTGTCAGGCTGGCTTGGGACGCCGTGACAGTGAACTGTGTCTCCAGGTATTTGGTGAAGAACGACATCATGCCACTAGCTCCCATCAGGTTCACGCTGCTGGCTAGCGTCAGGCACACGTAGACCGGGTTGAAGACCAGGTGTAACATCGCTTTCAATAGCCCTGTGTACATGTAGATACATCATGCACATTAATGTCACACAATAGTAGGACACTCGGTTTAGCCTCAACATGCAATATCTGGTGATTGAGTGAACTGACGAGTCATGACCGCCTACTCTTTCCATCATGACACATGATGGATTGATGCAATATCTTCTCTGCAATAGTAGTGTCAATAAATGTGACGACATAGTTGAAAACACGTTCCACATGCTACAGGCGTTATTAAGATATTCATGTGGTTGTTGTTATCAAGTAAGATCTGTATCATTAAATTCTTATCAACATTTTGTGCCTTGCCAATAAGCGTGGGCGGCCATGTTTCACCATCTCTCACGATCACTAGAGTCGTGAAACAGCTACGTGTACTTGTCTCGATCATGCCACGTGGTCAAGATACATTAAATTATACACAGTATCATTAACATATGATCATACACGGCGTATTTTGAAGGGAAAAAAAAAGTAAATAACACACGTGTTCGATATAGTCACAACTGGTTTCAATGCAAGTTCTCCAGCGCCGATAAAGTGCTTGGATTCCTGTAGAAAAATGTATCTTTGTCGCGTGTGTAACAACTCATGCACCACCTGCTGTACCTCTTCAGCGGACTGATAAGTCGTTCCTCCCAATGACTCTTTGAGTTGTCCAAACAGGTGGAAATCACTAGGGGCTAGGTCTGGCGAGTATGGGGGAATGTGGTTCGTCCCAAAAGAGAGTTAGCATAACCAAGTACTCCGGATCTTATGGTGAATGGCTCTGAGTGTCTTCCGTTTGATCTCACTATGCATACATTCACTGTTGTTGTGTAAGCTTTTACATAAGTTTGTTAGATGTGATGTGTACTTGCATCTGGCAAGGCTCCAGGTAAGGATGGGATTCCAATAGAGGTTATCAGGAGTGGGCAAGACACACTCACTATACAGATCCACCAGCTAATAGAGCTATGCTGGCGTGAAGGACAAGTCCCACAGGATTTCAAAAATTCAAGCATCATAACACTGTACAAGAACAAGGGCGATCGGAGCGACTGCAACAACTATAGGGGTATCTCACTTCTGTGTATTGTTGGAAAAGTATTTGCCAGAATTGTTCTGCGCAGACTTCAAGTCCTAGGAGATCAAGTCTACCCCGAATCACAGTGTGGCTTTCGACAGAACCGGTCTACCACTGATATGATATTCTCATTGCGACAAATGCAAGAAAAATGCCGTGAACAGAATCAACCACTGTTTATTGCCTTCATCGACCTCACAAAGGCATTTGATTTGGTCAGTCGTGAGGGTCTGTTCAAGGCACTAAAGAAGATTGGCTGCCCACCAACTCTTCTGTCCATTGTGGAATCGTTCCACACAGGCATGAAGGGTATAATCAAGTTTGATGGTGCAACTTCTGAAGAATTTGAAATCAAGAGTGGAGTTAAGCAAGGTTGTGTACTAGCTCCCACCCTCTTTGGAATATACTTTTCACTTCTACTGAAATATGCATTTCGTGATCAGGATGGTGGTATATACATTCACTCACGCTCAGATGGCGGCCTCTACAATGCTCAGAGATTGAAGGCTAAGACCAAAATTAGGAGGGTACTGATCAGAGAGTTGCTTTTTGCAGATGATGCTGCAGTTACGACCCCACTCTGAGGAAGAATTGCAATGTCTACTATCTGCATTCTCCAATGCTTGTTCTGAATTTGGTTTAACAATTAGCAAAAAGAAGACACAGATTATGTCACAAGGTGCACATGGGGTACCATCAATCTTTATTGACGACGCCGAACTAGAGATAGTAGACCATTTTACATATCTAGGATCAGTGGTAAATAGCAAATTATCCCTAGATCAGGAAATCAACATCCGGATTGGTAAGGCAGCAACAACAATGAACAGGTTAAGAAAAAGAGTCTGGGAGAACAGGAAGCTTACTGCCAAAACAAAAGTCCTTGTCTATCAAGCCTGTGTCCTTAGTACTCTTCTCTATGGCAGTGAAACCTGGACAACTTACTCACACCAAGAGAACAATTTAAACAGCTTTCATATGCGGTGTCTGCGAAGAATTCTTGGTATTAAGTGGCAAGACAAAATCACAAATACTGAAGTATTGGAAAGATCAGGTTGTGTGACAGTTTATTCCATGCTCAGTCTTCGTAGACTTAGATGGATAGGACATCTTAGGAGGATGGATGATGGTAGAATACCAAAGGATATCTTTTTTGGTGAACTACAGATGGGTAAGAGATCTCAGGGTCGGCCTCTACTACGATACAAAGACGTGTGTAAGCGGGACATGATTGATACAGGCATTGATAATGCACATTGGGAGCAAGTCGCCGCTGAACGTGTTGCATGGAGGGCAAACATCAGAAATGGAATAAAGTCAAAGGAGAAAATTATTGCAGAAAAGTCACACACCAAGCGTTTGAGACGTAAGATGGTGCATGATGGTGGAAATGACCACGTGTTCACATGCACCCACTGTGAACGGACATTTACAGCACAAATTGGCCTTATCAGTCACACTCGCTACCGCCATAGTTAAAAGTTATTATGCCTTTTTAAAGCACAAACTATCGTCTGTCAAGACGGCAAGGTGCCAATGATGATGATGATGTACTCACTCCATATATTTTAAGGATTTCCCACAGCGTGTTTCCATCTACTCTATCAAATGTCTTTTTTGGCCGACAAAGGCTAAGTAGAGTGCTTCATTAAATTCGATTGATTTTTCTATAAGTTATCTAAGAACAAAGATGGCATCTGTGCATCCTTTGTTTTTCCTAAATTCAAGTTGTGTTTCTCTTAGCTGGGGTTCTATTGTAGTTCTTAATCCTTTCTCGAGAATTTTGCACAATATGTTTCCATTGTAACCCAAAAGGGAAATGCCTATGCATTGTGTGCAGTCTCTTTTACTGCCTTTGTTTTTCCAAATTTGAATAATTATGGCGTTTCCACAGTCTCGTGGTGTCTGTTGTTCTACCCAAACATGGTTAAATAGTATATATAGCCATGCTGTCTCTACTTCTCTTGCTGCTAAAATTAGTTCATTTGGTATTTCGTCTTGTCTCGGTGATTTATTCACCGGGGCTAATCTGACGGATTCTCCAGTTTCTTCTTTCAGTGTGTCTGGTTCTAGTTTTTCGATTGCATCTGTGTCGGTTTCCTGAATTCCTGTGGCATCTGATGGAATGTTGAAAGTTGATCAAAGTACTGCCTCCATATTATTGGGATTTGTTTTGTTTGTTTGTTTGTTTGTTTGTTCGTTTGTTTGTTTTCTTGTTTTTTTTTTTTTTTTTTTTTTTTTTTTTTTTGACTTATTGATTTTCCTTTTACGTTATTAATTATTTCAGTTGGTTCAAATTGTCCCCCTTCTTGTAGTTTTTATTTAGGGTGTCGCCATATCCCTCCCATTCTTTTTGTTTTTCTATCTTTACTATTATACTCGCATGTCTTCTTTTTGCTGTTCTATTTTCAATGTAATCAAGGGGCCTGTTTGCTCTTCACCCACTTTTTATATTTCCCTTTTTGTCTTTTATAGTTTTCTTTACCTCTGCGTTCCACCAACTTGTAATTTTCTTTATCCGTATTTTGTTTTTCGTGGTTCCACATGTTATTTTCTTTCAGTATTTAAAATGATTGATTTGAACATCTCCCCTTTTTTGTGAACTGTGTTTCTTTCTTTAAGTAGTTTTACAAACATTTCAGTTAGCCCTTTCTCATAAGCTTTCCACACTGCCTCGTCGTTGAGGTTTTTTAAGTTTACTGATTCTCATGGCGTGTATTTCCTGGTCTTTGCTTTCTCTTCTGTTGGTTCTTATTGTAGCAATAATTGCTTTGTGGTCTGTGTTTAAACTTAAGTTGGGCCACTGCCTTTGTATCTAATATATTTATCTTTCTGTTGTATCTTATTAATATAACATCAATTTGGCTTTTGTTATCTAGATTGTTCCATTTGCACCAGGCGTATATGTGTGAGTCTTTATGTTTAGAAAATGTGTTTGTTATATAGAGGTCGTGTTGGCTGCAATGCTCTGTCAATCTCCTTCCATTATCATGTCTTTAATTGTGCTGGTCTTCAAATGCTCCAAGATGTTTATCTATGCCCGTTCCGTTACGTCCTAGTTTTGCATTGAAGACTCCTATAACTATGATGTTGTCCTACTTCTCTATTCTTTTTAGAGCATCATGGATGTCTTCAATGAACTCCTCGCATTCTTGCTAATTTTTGTTTTGAATACATGGCACGTATATGTGTATACATGTAGCAATTATCTGTTCTTTTATTCTCACTGTTATGATTCTTTCTGATAAATATATATTATTTCCAACATTCTTCTTCCTAACCGTGGTTCAATTACTATTCCTACACCATGTCTTGCACTTTTTTATTGTTCCACTCCGGAGTAGACAATCGTATAACTGTGGTGGATCCCCTAGCATCCTCTCTCTTTTATTCTGGTGTCCGCTATTCCTATCGGTCCAATTTTCCTCTCTTCCATTGTGTCTATGAGTTCTTCTTATTTATTATTATTTTTAAACAGTTGATTTATCTCATAGCCCTTTAAAATTGCCGGGTCTATATTCATTTGGATCAGTCCGATTATACTTCTTAGTTTTTCTAAGAGCAGTATGACAATTTCCTGCCGGCTTGCTATGCCAGTCGCAGGCTTAGGACAGAAATCTGACCAAGAGATGTCCGACCTCCCTGGTGAGCCAGAGCCAAGTTGGCCCACGACCTCGCGGCCATAGTTTCCCGGTCTACACCGCATGGTGGTGGGTTGACTTGTGAAGTCTGCGGGTCATGGGCAGGCTACTAATTCTCACTTGTGACCCCTCCTGAGAGAGGCTAGCCGATGTTAACCCTGCTGGCTGCAGGGTCAAGCACAGTCCACACTGACAAAGATCAATAGAAACTGTGATATAGTGCATATAGATGACCAGCTCTATGGTGAAGGCATTACGGACACATTTTGTAATCCTATATACCGCGTTCGAAACACAGCTGCGGGCGATTTGGCAAAATATCGTCTTGCGTTGATTTTCAAACAATAGTGTGAGGGTAGAAATCAATGGTAAGCTACTGAACGTACACTCGCCAAGAAATTACAAACTGCCAAAAATGCTGTGACGTCATGTGAGGGATATGCAAGAACTTTTTGTTTAATATAAAAGAGACTCTGTTTGCATTAGTAATGTGATGCTTCATCATTCTATGATATTTCGATATGAACATGTACCTTTAAAATCCAGCCATACTCTCCTAATTTTGCTCAAACCCGTGGATTTCTTGTGTTTAACCACGTGCAAATCCACTCGTTTACGCATGCGCTTTGGGAAGAAGATTAGAGGGAGCCCAACAATGATCCCTGCTGCACCGAAGATAATAAACCCCAGCCACCAAGCGCCCAGCCACCTGGGGTCACGTGGGGTCATGTTTGTTTCTGTAGAAGAGAACACATGTATATGTGTACATACGCGTTGTATTTCATACTGTGAATACGCATTAATGTTCACATTGTTTTATTGTGACCATACTATTTTATGGTAGAGGATAAAACGCCCACACATATAGTGAGAGTGTGGGGGGGGGGGGGGGGGAGAGAGAGAGAGAGAGAGAGAGAGAGAGAGAGAGAGAGAGAGAGAGAGAGAGAGAGAGAGAGAGAGAGAGAGAGAGAGAGAGAGAGAGAGATGCACCGTTTGTGTGTGTATTATCACGGTTTGCTTGAACAGCTGTGACAGTTACTGTTTACTAAGTTTCGTTGATATCCTTAATGGTATCCCTATATGAAGTTTTTCCGCATATCCTTTACAGGACATCGCTGTCAACAGCAGCATCATTCAGCTGTCTGTCGATTTCTTGGCAAGATTACGCTCAGTAGTTTTATCCCTATATAACATACCGTTATAGCTAGATTGATCTGTGGATCGGTAATACTAATACCATCATGCTATCCCTACATGAAATAACATGACCATTAACGTGCAGTGGGTTTAGTTTGCATCAAACACAGACCGCAATGACAAACCATAACCAGTATGACACTATTATATTCGTAGGCAGGGGAACTATCAGCTACGCTGATGTACACACATCAATGTGTGTTATCAACCAATCGGTATTAATTTCTTGTTCACATGTTTCCATTTCACATTCAGTCAATCTGTTTTCATTTATCAACGATTCCCTGCTCACATGACACACGTCAACCAGTCTGTGTTCATTTACCAACTATTCTCTGCTCACATGTCACACGTCAACCAGTCTGTGTTCATTTACCAACTATTCTCTGCTCACATGTCACACATCAACCAGTCTTTGTTTATTTATCAACGATTCTCCGCTCACATGTCACACGTCAACCAGTCTTTGTTTATTTATCAACGATTCCCTGCTCACATGTCACACGTCAACCAGTCTTTGTTTATTTATCAACGATTCCCTGCTCACATGTCACACGTCAACCAGTCTGTCTTCATTTACCAACGATTCCCTGCTCACATGTCACACGTCAACCAGTCTGTGTTTATTAATCAACGATTCCCTGCTCACATGTCACACGTCAACCAGTCTTTGTTTATTTATCAACGATTCCCTGCTCACATGTCACACGTCAACCAGTCTGTCTTCATTTACCAACGATTCTCTGCTCACATGTCACACATCAACCAGTCTTTGTTCATTTACCAACTATTCTCTGCTCACATGTCACACGTCAACCAGTCTTTGTTCATCTACCAACTATTCTCTGCTCACATGTCACACTTTAACCAGTCTTTGTTCATTTACCAATTATTCTCTGCTCACATGTCACACGTCAACCAGTCTTTGTTTATTTATCAACGATTCCCTGCTCACATGTCACACGTCAACCAGTCTTTGTTCATGTACCAACTATTCCCTGCTCACATGTCACATGTCACATGTCACACGTAAGTGTTTACCTTCCAATGTAATGTACATGCTGCTGAAGACTGCTCCTAAACCGAAGGCCAGCGCTGGTCCCAGGAAGGACAGTCCGACGATGATACCTAGCAACATGGAACATGCATACATGTTAGCATACATCACAGACACGTGAAGAGTCATCTGTCTGCTTGAGACACGTGTCAATGTTAATGTTATAGGTGCATTTTATGTAGACAGACATAACTAGATGACTAGATAAACTAGATGACATAAAAACACGAAACCTGGATAGTACAAACACAGAAACTAGGTTACATAGACACAAGAACTGTTGAGTTGAGTTGAGTTGAGATGAGACGAGTCAAAAACTGACATCACATGATTCCGAATATTCCCATTCGTGAACCGTCCTATCCAAGTCCTGATGATCTATCTGTTCTTCTCCAATATACACATGATTCCAAAGTGGCCCGATCACATCTGCCTTATCATGTCTCAATAACCCACCATCGTCGAGCATACCCAGTCAATCAGTCGGCCTGCTTGTTAGTCACGGACAGGACTGTGCCCTTGAATGACAGGAAAGGTTCACCTTGGGCGGGATGACGCGTACGCGTGCATCAACAAGCGAGTAAAGGTCAGGGCCACAGATCGACTAGATCCGAGGGTTAAGAACCTCGTGACCACCTAACTGAGTGGAAAGCCTCGGACGGGACTCGGACTGTGGATGAGAGAGGATGTTTGACTGTGTTGAGAGGGATAATAGACTATGTGCTTAGACATCAGTGAGAGTGAATGTGGCAGCTATTAGCCGTGTGTTAGTGTGGGTGCTGAAGCACGATTACGGTATTCGTTGTAACCGAGCAAAATTATTGCGATAGCTGCGCGAGTTTGTAAAATGAATTGTGTAAATATTCTTGTAACAATGTATGAACATTAAAGTATATTACGATGTATTCATGTTTTCATGATTTATCTGTACTCGAATCATCTGCCTGTCTGAACCCATTATATTAACCCCTAGAGACGTTGACAGGTACACGCCATACACAACAATGAAGAGAAATACATATACGCAAACAAGTGATTAAAAACTCCGCCGCTCAGCAAGCACCGTATGAGGTTTCTTATCGTCGGAAGCGGACCCCCTTCCCAGACTAACATCATCAATGGGTGGATGTTAGGCTTCAGCAGACATTTCATTGACTTCGGAAACTACTACCACGTGTTTTGACCACAAATAGAGTCCCGTTAGCATATACACTTCCCCCGCTCAGAAGGATGGTTACAGATTTGTATCGAGACTGTACAAGTTCTCGATCTAAGTTTAGAGACTGGTTGGTTTCGATGTTAGCTACATGGCAATTAAAGACAGAAATGAAACCATATATTACTACAGAGACTTGTTCCACTCAAGATTCTGATTGGTCCATAGCCAGCACGAGTCGTTTTCGCCTGCTTCACCAAGTATTTCAATGTCTGGGGGTCTTGCCAATCCTTTAATGCCCAACTGCTTGAGCTCGTCATACACGGAGCGTTAGATTAGACCGCTTGCGTCAACCTCTACGGCGAATAGTCTGACAAAGTGCCCTTCCTGTCTCAGACTTGCGACCATGTCACTGTACTTCTCCATCTTGTACGTGAGCTGTTCTTCGATTCTCAACTCATATGGGACGGTCACCTCGATCAGCGTTAGCTAATGAGCCGACTAGGAGTGCAGTATAATGTCAGGTCGCAATAGAAACTGTTGGATCACTGCCGAATACGCGCTACGGCCAATCACGTCAAGTCAGCTCCCAGTAGTCCGCGCTATCGAGGATGGCCGGTAAGTCAGCATTACGGTCTCCCTTGTCTCTACGTTGCTGCCCATCTCTGCCGAAGTAAATCCCCATCGTCAAGGCTCTGGCCCCTCTGTTAGTCCGCATTCTGGCTTCATACACTTCGGCTGCCAGTTCTGCAAGCACTTTAATTGTGGCGCCATGTGAATTGGCGTCGGCCTTGGCCAAAGGCTACTTTGAATGCAGACAGCACGTGCTCTGTTGTCTGGACTTTCTCTTTACAGAGGGAACAAGACACTTTGGTGGATGTGCCCCAATTGACCAGGTTGGAATTTGATGGCAGGACATTGCTTTCCCATGTAGGTGGCGAATCGTTTACCACAGACTCACGACCAACCCAGGCGTATATATATATATATATATATATATATATATATATATATATATATATATATATATATATATATATATATATATATATATATAGACAAGGACTTTTGTTTTGGCAGTAAGCTTCCTGTTCTCCCAGACTCTTTTTCTTAACCTGTTCATTGTTGTTGCTGCCTTACCAATCCGGATGTTGATTTCCTGATCTAGGGATAATTTGCTATATATATATATATATATAGCAAATTATCCCTAGATCAGGAAATCAACATCCGGATTGGTAAGGCAGCAACAACAATGAACAGGTTAAGAAAAAGAGTCTGGGAGAACAGGAAGCTTACTGCCAAAACAAAAGTCCTTGTCTATCAAGCCTGTGTCCTTAGTACTCTTCTCTATGGCAGTGAAACCTGGACAACTTACTCACACCAAGAGAACAACTTAAACAGCTTTCATATGCGGTGTCTGCGAAGAATTCTTGGTATTAAGTGGCAAGACAAAATCACAAATACTGAAGTATTGGAAAGATCAGGTTGTGTGACAGTTTATTCCATGCTCAGTCTTCGTAGACTTAGATGGATAGGACATCTTAGGAGGATGGATGATGGTAGAATACCAAAGGATATCTTTTTTGGTGAATTACAGATGGGTAAGAGATCTCAGGGTCGGCCTCTACTACGATACAAAGATGTGTGTAAGCGGGACATGATTGATACAGGCATTGATAATGCACATTGGGAGCAAGTCGCCGCTGAACGTGTTGCATGGAGGGCAAATATCAGAAATGGAATAAAGTCAAAGTAGAAAATTATTGCAGAAAAGTCACACACCAAGCGTTTGAGACGTAAGATGGTGCATGATGGTGGAAATGACCACGTGTTCACATGCACCCACTGTGAACGGACATTTACAGCGCAAATTGGCCTTATCAGTCACACTCGCTACCGCCATAGTTAAAAGTTAGTATGCCTTTTTAAAGCACAAACTATCGTCTGTCAAGACGGCAAGGTGCCAATGATGATGAATGATATATATATATATATATATATATATATATATATATATATATATATATATATATATATATATATATATATATATATATATATATATATATATATACATATATATATATCCAATATACATCTCTGTCCTTTTCTGAACTGGTGGAAGATATGTCACGTGGTATACTCACCTAAATATATACTGGTCTTGGTTTTTGGAATATTATCATCAATGTAGGTAATGATGAATGGTTGCCTGGGGGACTTGGCTACGCCTTGCAGAATCATGCCAACGGCAAGAATGAAAATGGCGATTTGTTTCCAATGTTCAGTGATCCCGAATGGAGTTCTTGGCATTGTAGAGGCGTCTCCGCAGCTTATGTTAGCAGCTGTTGTAACGTTCTGACACATCTGGGTGAAAAATATCGTTGGCGCTGCAAACAGACGTGAACAGACGTGAAACAGACGTGCATACAAGCAGATGTAAAGAAATGTGTAATTGTACATACATGAAACTGTAAACAGACGTGTAAATGTACATACATGCAGATGTAAACAGACGTGTAATTGCACATATATGCAGAGGTAAACAGACATGTAATTGTACATACATACAGATGTAAACAGATGTTGCGGGTAGCGGGGTAGGGGTATACCCTATCAAAGGAGAAGTAAGGTGCCTCCTTCCCTCCGCTAGCCTACGGGACACCCTTGGGCAAGGTGGAGTACCCGTTTAGCCCCCCCCAACAGGGTAACGTGAAGCCATGGGAGCAGGTGGTGGATTGGACTTGGGAGCAGCCGACAGATAGTTGTTGGTTATGGTTTCAAGTCAGTGACGGTGGGCAGAGGATCTCTCAGTAGAGACAATGGCTACGGTCATCCGATCAGTATGGTCACTGCCAGGAAGGAAGAATGGTAGACTTCCCTCCTTATTGATTCCCGGGCAGAGGAGGCTCGTCAGCCTTGGTTGGTATCTCTTCTAAGAGAGGGAACTCTAAATCTCAAACCTCCGCTGCCTTGCGGGTATACCCATATGGGAAAGGCTTCGGGAGTAAACCCTGAGGACAAATCCGGAGATGGAGTCCCTAAGGCAGTTCCATGTTGTAAACAACATAGTTCTGGCAACTCCTGCGACGGCACCGATGCCAAGTTGCATTGGCTACTGCCTTTCCCTTGGTCAACATCGGCGACGTGGAGAGGGGGAACCTGCTACTGGGCAACAGCTGGTTCTCCGATTTCCATTGCCCAGGCTTGTGCCCTGAAGAGGTCACTTCAGCACCGCGTAAAGCGGTGACACAACACGGGAAGTAGCATTTGCCGGTTATAAGTCTTAATGCTCGATTGGCGTAGAGCAAGGCGCCAGGGGCTACTTCCGACGGTGGGAGAGATCATCGTATCTCACTAGACAGCTACCGCCCGCCTAAGCTGGGCAGCCCCCAGTCAATAAGGTGTTGTCTCGCCACGGTTCATCTGCTCCTGAGGGTGTGTGGAGCTTAGGGGGAAATCCTGACACATGGACCGCAATCTATACACCTAACAGCAAGAAAAAAACAAAACAACCGGCCCTAAGGCTGGGAACATGGAACGTAAGAACCATGACCCCTGGCATCTCAGACGATCTAAATGAGATTGTGGATGCCCGCAAAACTGCAGTGATAAACAACGAACTGCTAAGACTGGGGATAGACATTGTCGCCCTGCAAGAGACCAGACTCCAAGAATCTGGAAGCATCAAGGAGAGGGACTTCACTTTCTACTGGCATGGCAAGCCGTGCGGAGAGACCAGGGAGCATGGAGTTGGCTTCGCTATCAGAAACAAGCTGCTCAATTCCATCATACCACCAAGTGATGGCACTGAAAGAATATTGAAGCTCCAATTCCAGACAGAGGCAGGCCCAGTTAGTATTATAAGCGTTTACGCCCCAACACTAACTGCAGCATCAGAATCTAAAGACAAGTTCTATGACGACCTTAGCAAAGAAGTCAGTGAAACACCAGAGAAACAACATCTTTTTATCCTGGGGGATTTCAATGCCAGGGTTGGCTCCGACCACGAATCTTGGCCTTCATGTCTAGGACAGTTTGGCGTTGGGAAGATCAATGACAATGGACAACGTCTCTTGGAATTCTGCAGCCACCATAATCTGTGCGTGACCAACACCTTCTTTGACACGAAACCTCAACACAAGGTGTCATGGAGGCACCCCAGATCAAAGAACTGGCACCAACTCGACCTGGTGCTCACTAAACGCAGCAACCTCCGCAATGTACGGATGACTCGCAGCTATCATGTGCTGACTGCGACACCGACCATTCACTCGTCTCCAGCAAGGTGAAGATAAAGCCCAAGAGAATCTACAGAAGCCGAACAGAAGGAAGACCACGCATTGACACCAGTGGCACCCAAGATAAAGAGAAGGTCAACAAATTCATGCAGGCTCTAGCGGATACTCTGCCCGGCCCACAGACGGAGATTCCACCGAGAGATGGAGTCATTTTCGCGACACCGTCTACAATACAGCACTATCAACATTTGGCAAGAAGAAAACTAAGTCAACCGACTGGTTTGAAGCACACTCTGAAGAGATGCTTCCAGTCCTGGAGATAAAGAGACATGCATTCTCGATGTATAAAACATCACCTTCAGAGAAAACACTGCAGGCATTGCGAACGGCCAGAAATAGAGTACAACAGATGGCAAGAAGATGTGCGAACAGGTACTGGCTACAGCTCTCTGCTCAAATTCAAACTTGTGCAGACACTGGAAATATAAGAGGAATGTATGAGGGCATCAAGCAAGCTGTCGGTCCATCAAAAAATAAGATGGCCCCTTTACGATCAACTGAGGGGGTAATCATAAAAGATCGAGCGAAACAAATGGATCGCTGGGTAGAACACTACTCAGAGCTATACTCAGTGGATAACACTGTCAGCGAAGAAGCTCTGGAAGCCATCGATCAACAGTCCGCCATGCATGCCTTGGATAACGAACCTTGCCTCACAGAAATCAGCGAAGCACTAGATTCTCTCAAATCCGGCAAGGCACCTGGAAAAGATAGTATTCCACCTGAAATTTTAAAATGTAGCAAAGAAACAATCATCCCAGAACTGTATGCAATATTACAGCTCTGCTGGAGAGAAAAATCAATACCACAAGATATGAAAGACGCAAACATCGTTACCCTTTATAAAAACAAAGGCGACAGAAGCGACTGCAACAACTATCGCGGCATTTCCCTTCTCAACATTACAGGCAAGATTTTTGCCAGAGTAATCCTTAAAAGATTACACATTCTTGCTGAAAGAATCTACCCCGAATCGCAGTGCGGATTTAGACCCAACAGGTCCACCATCGATATGATTTTCTCACTCCGGCAGCTCCAAGAGAAGTGCAGAGAACAGAGGAAGCCATTATATATAGCCTTCATCGACCTCACAAAGGCATTTGACCTCGTGAGCAGAAGCGGCCTTTTTAAGGTCCTTGAAAAGGTTGGATGTCCACCCACCCTTCTTAGTCTCGTGAAATCATTCCACGAAAACATGCAGGGGACCATTTTATTTGACGGCTCAACATCCCAGTCATTCAGCATCAGCAGCGGAGTAAAGCAGGGATGCGTGCTTGCTCCTACACTCTTTGGTATCTTCTTTGCTGTTCTCTTAAGGCAAGCATTTGGGACTGCCACTGAAGGCATATACCTCCACACAAGATCTGATGGCAAACTTTTTAACCCATCAAGACTCAAGGCAAAGACCAAAATAAGACCAAGATGCGTAAGAGAACTACTTTTTGCAGATGATGCAGCACTGACTACTCATACAGCAGAAGATCTCCAAAGGCTCATAGATCGTTTTGCAGCTGCCTGCAAAGACTTTGGGCTCACCATTAGCCTAAATAAAACACAGGTGATGGAACAAGATGCTGATGCGCCTCCGTCAATCAAAATCTCTAATTATGAATTGAAAGTCGTCCACGATTTTGTGTATCTGGGATCGACAATATCAGATAATCTTTCATTAGAGACAGAAATCGACAGACGCATTGGAATGGCAGCCACAACATTTTCCAGGCTAGCTAAAAGAGTTTGGGAGAATAATAGACTAACAGAGCGTACAAAAGCTCAAGTATATAAAGCTTGTGTTGTTAGCACACTACTCTACGGGTCTGAATCCTGGACCCTGTACTCAAGACAGGAAAGGAAGTTGAATTCCTTCCACATAAGATGTCTGAGACGTATCCTGGGCATAACATGGAAAGACCACATAACAAACAAACAGGTGCTTGAAAGAGCAGATATTACCACAGTGCACACCCTCCTCAAGCAGAGACGCCTCCGGTGGTTGGGCCACGTATCTCGAATGGAGGACGAACGTATTCCCAAAGATCTCCTTTACGGAGAACTAGCCACAGGAAAGAGGCCAACTGGAAGACCCCAAATGCGATATAGGGATGTGTGTAAACAAGATATGAAAACCATTGGAATAGATCCAGACACGTGGGAGAGAGTTGCAACAGACAGATGCTCCTGGAGAAGAGATGTACGAAACGGACTGGTGCTCTTTGAGCGCAATCAGATCCAAAAAACTGAGGAGAGACGGCACAGGCTCAAAGAGCAGTCACTTACTGCGGGACTTGCCTCGTCTCACAGATGCGGAAACTGTGACAGAGATTGTCATTCTCGAATTGGACTATACAGTCACCAGCGGTGCTGCCAGGCACCTCCCAAGCGGCACAACTCTATAGTCCTTCAGGACTGAAAGAGGCCTACTACTACTACTACAGATGTAAACAGACCTGTAATTATACTTACAGGCAGCTGTAAACAGACGTGTAAGTCTACATTGACTAAAGTACACATTTATGCTAAAATAGTCACAAACATGAAAAGTGCACAATCCTTATTTTCTTCTGCCCGCCACCCCACATTGAAGCATAGGCCATCAGCCAAGTCACATCAACACAGTGGTATACCCACACCACGTGAGATGAGAGGAATAAGAAAAGCAGATGGGGAAAAAAAATAAGAGATTAAAATAAAAGAGAAAGTAAGAACAAGTGTAATGATAACATCGATTACTGACTTTATAGAACATCAAAGAATTAACTGGTTCGGACATATAGTTAGAACAGAGCATGATCCATGATCCACATGTGGCTGTAGCGTTCTATGTGAGAACATCTGGAGAGAAGGAGAGAGAGAGAGAGAGAGAGAGAGAGAGAGAGAGAGAGAGAAAGAAGAGAGAGAGAGAGAGAGAGAGAGAGAGAGAGAGAGAGAGAGAGAGAGCCAGGAAGTGTTGGCTAAATGGGGTAAAAAAGTCATCGAAGATATCAAATATGACGTTAATGCAAGCAACGATACAAGCGAAACAAAATATGTGACTTCTCTTTGCGACACTTCACGGAAAAGCAGTAGGACAAAAGAAGAAACAGAAGACACTAACTTCATCAACATTTGTGGTACAGTAGAGTCATGATGGTCAATGTCTGCTCCAGATCGGATACGTGGAGAAGAAGAAGGCGGGTTTCATACGATTAGTCTAATTTTGTTAATGTGGCCAAAGCATTTCACTTTTTCTTTCTTCCACCAATTTCTTTCCATCTACAGTTCATCAAGAGCATTCTACGGAGGCTATTCCAAAATCAGCCACAGATTGGCTGATAATAATACACGGTTGCCATAGCGATACCGTTCATTGCTTACACCATTCAGTAGTCTTCATTCAGTAGAAACTGTGTAACGGCACTTTTCCGCTACGACCTGGTCGAATTTTTAAATAAGCTCATCTGTCACATATGTATGTCGTCCTTGTCGACCCTCATCATGCAATCCTTCCGCACTCTCTGAATTTCCTGCACCAATCCCTCACAGAACTGTCACTCATAACGTTATCACGAGACAATCCGTGATAAATCTCGGTCGCATTTTGACCTTCTGCTTGAAGATTACGAATGACACCATTAATTTCACAGCTGGCAGGAAAGGTAATAACAGTGTCCATGCTTGTTCGTGAACCACTGAACGAGTGCGACTGTAAGTTGGTTTGTAGTGAGCTAAAAGACTACCGAATGATGCAAGCAATGAGCGGTGTCGCCATGGCAAACTGTTTGACGTTATCAGCCAATCAGCGGTTGATTATGGAAGAGCCCTCTATATTTTTATTGTTGACATGAAATACGACGTATTCATTTTTACAGCCCATCTCCATGACTCTCGTCACGTGACGCGACGAGAATTAGCAGTGGTTCGAATCGAAAAAGTGACTTATGAGAGTATGGAGCCGGTCGCTCAGAAAGTCGTGGCGTGCTGATGAGCGTAATCTAGCCTAGGAATCAACACACAGCTGAAAGATGCTGGTGTTGACCGCAATATCCTGAAACAGGATGGAAACGCGGGGAAGAAGAAGATCTCCATGGTTGATAAAATGTAATAGTTTAATACAGTTGAACAAGTACGTATTAGGCTAGACCAAGCAAGAAAGTAAATGAAGAGGGGCAATACGAATTCAGTAAAAACAACTGCTGAAAGATGTATAACGAAAGAATGAAGCGTAAATGTAGTTAATTACTATTGATTGTGGCCTCCTTGGGTGGACTGGACAGCTGGTCTCTGGTTCCAAAGAATGCAACAGCACACAGCACGCCAGAGATGCCATACATAGCTGTGGACAAGGCCATGGCTCGAGGGATGTGCACACGTCTGGTGTAGTAACTCATAAACAGCGTTGTAACCAGGTAGCCAAGATCATTGCACGACAACAGGAACCCACTGATGGAACTGCTGAAGTTGAAGTGTCGTTCCAGGGTTGTTATCTGAGGATATGTGTCAGTGTGACTAGTGTTATCATTGTCAGCATAGTCACCTTTATCATTATCATCATCATCATCATCATCATCATCATCATCATCATCATCATCATCATAATCATCATCATCATCATCATCATCATCATCATCATCATCATCATCATCATCATGACCATTGTTAATTGTTTCCACAACGACAACATAGAGACAATTCCAATACGATAGGGGAAACCAGCAGAGACTTCAGAGCAGAGGCAACAGTCCATAAATAGTTGTGCACTGGACTTCGCTTTGGTGCTCCACATGTGCAAGTCGCAGTGTCAGGGAGGTCCATTCGGTGAAGGTGTGGTCGAGTTTAAATTATCCTAACTTTGCCGGAAAATTCTGGTCTGCGCCTCACTGCCTAGCTTATCGAGGTCGGCTTGGCCGCCAGTTTGTAATGTTCATCTTTATCTCCCCAGTGCATCTTCATAGACTGTTTTGGAATTACATTTTCCTTTTAAAACTCTGGTTCCCTGCATGCTTAGAATGTTCATCTGTTTTTGTTTTTTTTTTAATTTTTTAATTTTTAATTTAATTTCCAGAGATAGCACAGTTCTTGAGGGTATCATTCTTATGTTCATCTCCCAGACGAAACTGTCCCGTGTGGAGCATGAGATAGTTTACAGGAATTATTTAGAGTTTCTTAAAACAACAGGTTTTATAGTTAGCTTAGTCAGTTGTTTTTACTGGGTGTACCCGTCTACTAACGTGGAAGTCTTATGTGTGATCCCGTGTGTGACCTATAAACCAGCTAGGGTTCAGAAAATCAATCTTGAATATCTGATGTAAACATCAAACACAGACATATATGTTGGCAAGGATTCAGCTAATGTTACCGTTGAACATATTAACCACAGCTACAAACAGTACTAATGGTACCAGTTGAATTCTGATTATGTGTTCGTCTGGCCTTGCCTCGGATAACTGAATGCCGGCAACACTCTCTGTTCACTCCATGCCACACCATTCTCTCCTGGTAATGATGGTATGTCTGTTCTTCCACATGATCTCAAAGGGTCCCGACCATATGTGTCTTATCGTGCACCGCTACCCATTCCAGAGGTGCAGATCCAACCAATGTGTTTGTCTGATGTACACAATAACCGTAACATACGTCAGGTTGCTCTAGGAGAATACAGAGGCTGAGGAATCAACCTTTAACTGGTGTCATTTGACATTAGCTGCGACAGTAGCACGCGCGATCAGAGGCGGAGACCAAATAGGCGCAGACAAAATTGTTCGGCTACGGGAACTATCATCACCGCGGCAGCACCAAGGAGCTTGTGGGTGAGACAGACTAGATCTAGTATTATATCATTTTATGTTATCAGGATCGACGTCACTTCACGTGTGAGAGAATTCACAGTGAAGGTAACAGTAGTGTGATAGCAGATATATCAATTGGGGCCACTAAGACAAGAAACCACGGAAGGCAGGTTGTAGATGCAATTTTGAGGGCAGCCGACAGACAGTTGTTGGTAATGGTCTCAAGTTTCGCGACGGTAGGCAGAAGATAACTTTATCGAGACATTGGCTACGGTCATCGTCCAGTATGGTCACTGCCATGAAAGAAAGCAACGGCAAACTACCTTCTTTAAAGTTGCATAGTTTATCATGATTAGCATAATTGCATCAATTAGCAACATGGAATGCTTACCGGTTTGGCACATGATGGATGGAAGACAGTTTATAAATAAACATACATAGTATTATTTGGTGTTCATAGAAGTGAGAAGAAGGAAGCAGAGACTAGAGGACGCACTAGAAAACAAAAACATTGAAAGCTATAGTTCGCGACCGGGATTCGAACCTGTCGCCTCCAAATGACGACGGCACCACTCTGCAGGAACAAGTTTACTTCGACGCATGACCAACTAGACACCAACTATGAGCGCCTAACAATACACGTGTGTTTATTTATGAACTGTCTTACTGCAGATACTTGGGTGGGGGTGTGAAGTGGTGACCCTTCATGTATTCTATTCCACAAAATATGAGGTGGGGTTTTAGTCATCTTTCCTTCCTAGATAATTTCCAGAAAGAACAAAACTGGCTGGTAGCCATTCCCATGAGACTAGATCGATTCTAGAATCGTATTGGTCTGAAAAGAATAGTCCTATTTCAGTTGGGAATTGATCCCGGATCACTGTCTCACCAATGTAGCGCCCTAATCTGCGCTGTCTCTCGTATCTCTGGTATGTCATATCATTTACTGTTTATATAGTACCTTGCTATCAACTACTCTTCAAAGACTAAAACAACTGAATAAATTATGGAATGGGACAGACAGAACTACAAAAATTCGATTTTTAAGAGCATGCATCTTTCACATTGTAACATACGCCTGTCAGACCTGGACATTTACTAAACAAGCTGAACAGCGCATATGAATATAAATGTTATTGACGAGTTCTAAGAATATCTTGGGTAAAGAAATTAACACATGCATCCATACTTCAAGAGCTGAATACTGAAGAAGGTTGGCTATTAAAGACGATAAAACAAAGAAACCTGAAATATTTTGGTCACTTGAAACGTCACATAAGTTTGGAGAGAACAATAATGGAGGGGGGAGGGGGGGGGGGTATATGCCTGGGAAGAGAGGTAGAGGAAGGCCAAAGAGAAGATAGGTGCAGGATGTGGCGGACGATGGGTGTATAGGACGCTGGACATCTTGCTTATGATCGAGAGGTTTTCCGGACTGTTGTTATGGGAGCGAGGTTCTGCAAAGGACATGCTACTGAATGACATGCTGCTGAATGAATGACTAAACAGTACCTTGCGGTGCATCGCAAAGAGGGGGGGGGGGGGTATTGAGCCTGGGGAATGAAGGATGCCTAGCTAATGCAAATCGCCGCGAACTTTGCAGGTTAGAGTTTTCTTTTTGCCCCGACAGAAGAAAAAAAATCCACACCTTAACGGGGATTCGAACCCGGGTCTCCCAAATGAGAATCCGGCATTCTAGCCACTCGGCCAGCCGCTCATCATCTCTGGTATGAATACTTAAATTAACCGCAGTGATGGTGATGTCTGCAGTGAATAATGATAGAACATGAAGTGGTGTCATTGACGGAATGAATGCGTCTTAGCTGCATACGAGTATCACCTTACAGAAATGTGAAACAGACGTGACTTACTTGTGATGTGATGTAAGCGTTTAGTGCTGACGCCACCAGGCTAGCTAGTGTGACTGCTGCAGAAAAGCTAGGCCATATTCTTGCATACCTGTACAGTGAAATACATCAACTAGGGAAAAATACAGCGCAGAATGCATATACAGAACAATCTTTAGTTATTAGTCGCGGTTCCAACTTCACGGCAACGGGTCGTCCACATTAAGTTCCCTTCATGTGCAAGTCAATATCACACAAAATGCTCTTCACTGTCCAATGCAAATGTGGAACAGACATGAGTCTCGACAAACAAACAGCCCGCACAGGTACACTATGCATAATGCTGCTGCCATAATGCCAACACAAAAGTCCTCCACGAAAAATACAGTTCATCGTCGATGGAAATGGCTGTCACTAGAAAACCAGCAGCCACACATTACTGTATAAAGCAATCCAGTTAGTTCTGCGCAAAGCCGGCAGCCATTATTCCGAACATGCAGTTCACGCTACAAACAACCGCGAACATATGTAGAAGCATTTTACACGAAATTCACAGCTCACAGTGTCGCACCAGGCACTCAACTTAGTAGCAGGGCAACCGAACCATGCACTTCCAGTCCAACATGAGGAAAACGCGACTGCAAACGGTAGCCACAAGCATAGACACTCCAGAGACCTTAACCGTTTAAATACATATCCTCCATGTTGGGGATCGGAAGCGGAACAGTCTATCAACACAGAAAATGTATCATGGTCTGCTTTATATTGATGCATGTTTTGATTATTAGTTGGAAACTATTGTTGATTTGATTGTATTTCAATGAGAACAACATATCAACACTTGATAATTGATATAAGTAAGAATACATAAAAGCAATAAATGAACAATAAAACGAAACAATAACACAACAACTCATAATTGTCTATATATATATATATATATATATATATATATATATATATATATATATATATATATATATATATATATATAACGATAGAGTACACATTAATATCGGGAATGGAGTATTATGTCAATGGGCCATCTGCATTTAGGCACATCCAGATGTGTACTTCTCATTACATCCTATAACCCCAACGGTGGCTCGTCAGGTGCCACACTGAATGAGTCCGTATTTCAGATGTCCATTTACAGCAGTACGTGTCAATATAGGGGACTGAGTGGTCTCGAGGTATGGTGTCCGCCTCGAGTGCTGGAGGTCCCGGTGAGGACCGGGATTTATTATAAAAATTCACCTGGACTTCCAGTAATAAAATTCCCCCTTGTCTCTGGGTAGTGAGATCGGACGCACGTGTGTATTGTTGCGCACGTAAAAAATCCCTTGGCAGATGGAAATCGAAAAAGAGTAGCCTAACGGCGCTGCCCGGGCAAAATTTCGAGTTAAAAATTACCCAAAGTATGTCAGGATCCTCGCCGATGCAACGGAGTTCGTGCATTGAGCTGAGTTTCTCCAGACTCAGGTTTAAGTTAGGAGGAAAGCGGAGCACTTATGGGTTAAACCGTGTGCCGTAATGTTGATCCGACGACTAAACTAAACGTATCAATATGGCCACTTCGCCCGCCATACTTTTCTATTGTCTTCGCAAGCGCCGCGTGCCTTTATAGAAAACACTGACAAGTAACAAGGCCAGGCCTTCCACGTTTTAGGCGTGTCAATACTGGCAAAGTGGAACGTCTAGCTGAGTGGCTAGAACGTAGGGCTCCCATTCGGGAGACCCGGGTTCGAATCTTCAGTAAGGTAATGGCTTTTCCTCCGTGCCATGATCGAGTTTATAAAGTTACATTCATGGCAATGGTCAGGGAATAGTGCGGTCTGTACGAAGAGACCGTACAAATTGACCAGCCACGAGCGTTGGTCACAAGAGCTTGAAAAGCGCTTGGGGCGCTTTCTGAAAGGACACAACGTCACCTTCAAGATCAGTTGGCTTGAGCCATGGTCAAGTGTGGACATGGTTCTTTGTTTAAGTAGCATAGCCAAAAACTGCGCCGCTACTAGTGTGTTAGGAGCTGTGGTGTTGAGTTGTGTTGTTTACTCGTAACGTTGATTAATTGCAGTTGTGTAAATGCTTGCTTGTGTTCGCTAGCTGTGAACTCCATCGTGAAGCCCTGTATGCCGGATGAAGACATCCTGTTGTCCAACATCAGTGTGATGTCATACAGGACCTGAGGTTTGCGTGAGTATCCGTTGTCCCATGTCTGGCTTATTGGTGTGAAGACTGGTGGTTCCTCGCCATGCAGGCAGACACTCTCCGACTTTGGAGGAGTAATCGAGCCTACTGATGTTAGCCAGATCCCCGAAGGGACCTCTTGCCTATGACGCACGGCGTGGACATGTCAGCAGGTATTGGCCAGTATAGATCCCGGCTCGGGTGCCTTGGAAACACCTCTGCGTCCCTATTGTGTGAATGAAATGTATTATGTGTATTGCCTAATACTAATAGACTGTGAACATGCGATTCGAGTTGAGTTGCCACGCTTTGCGTTCAGTTTGTGTACGGTTTGAATTTGTTCAGAAGTAAAGAGTAACAGTTGCATATAAATAAGTGTAATATTGAGATGGTAACACTAGAGAGTCGTTTTACTCAAATGTCATCATCATCAAGTGCCCTGCCAGCTGGCGTAGGCGTTCATGGCTCTCCACAGATCTCGGTCTTTGGTTTTCTGGATCAACTCTGCTGCTGATATTCCTCCGTGCCACCGTCTCAATCCATCCAGCATCATTTCTCTTGGTCTGCCTCTGCCTCTCTTCCCCTCGATCTTTCCAGTTGTCACGATGTTCTCCAATGCCTCTCTTCTCATTACATGACCAAAGAAAGCTGTTTGTCTCTTTCTTATTGTTGTATATAGTGTTCTAGTTTCATTAGCCTGTTTCAGGCAGTCGTTGTTAGTTACTTTGGCAGTCCAAGGAATTCGCAACATTTGTCTCAGGAACCACATCTCTGTTGCTTCTAATTTCTTCTTAATTTGTTCATTTACATTCCAAGATTCACTGCCATACAGCAAAACTGGTTCTACATAGCATTTCAGCACTTTCTTTCGTACACTCAGTGATAGTGACCTATTGCACAAGATACTCTTCATTTTCTGAAATGCGGCCTTTGTTTGCCCTATTCTGCTCTTAATCTCTGTTGTACATCTTCCATCTGATGTTATAAAACGTCCCTAGGTATCTAAAATTATCCACTTGAATTATCCACTTTTGCCGCAGATTCTGAATCATGTATTTTTCTTTTTTCAGACAAAAATTAGGAAAACACTTGGCAGATTTACATTTAATTGTCATGTCTGTTTGTTTTTATTTACTATATGTGGCAGTCTATTTGTGATAGGCTGCAAAGCAAACTTTTGCGCACAAGTCTGGTCTCTTAGTGCAGCCGGAGCAAACAAAAGATGATATGTGTCGTTTAGTTCGAGTGCTGCAAAAAACACAGTCTCTATTGACACCGACAATTTCTATTAAATGCTTGGCTCATGTAACTCTTTCGACATAATTTCCTGCAACAGACTGAAATTCTTCGGCAGGCAGAGTGTCAAACTTTCAGGAATACTCTGAGCTGCTTCGCGATGAGCACTTTCCTTTACTTGAAATCCTTCTATGACAATGTTTTTTCCTCCTTTCTCTGTTTGCCATATGGAATGTAGGATGTGAGCATTGATCTGTGAAATTTCAAAGATCCAGTAGTAGATCTTCTTCCACCACTTAATGGTTTTACTATCATGGATATTATAATATCCAACCATTTGGTCCATTCTGTCGCAGCCATTCATCGCCATGTTATATTCATGGAGACCATCTTCGGCTTGCTTTGCGGTTTTCGCAATCCACTCTCAACAGTTCTAACTACAGACTTGGTAGAGACAACAATGCATGGTTTTTTTTTTTACCTTTTTTTAGCCCTTCCACCAAATAATCATTTCATCAATGGACACATTTTCAAATGGGTAAAATGCTTCCTGGATATTCTTCAGAATCATGTCAACAAGAGGATCCATTTGTTTTTTTTTGGGTTGCTCCAGGTTCACATACGTGAAACATGGTGTGATAAATATATTCTAATCGATTACTGGGAAACGTAGTGGCAGTGGCATACCAAGGAGTATATAAATGTGCACTTTTACACCAGTAGTCTTTGATACATGGTCTTGGATCAAGTCCCATAGCAATAATGACAGACGTAAACTTCAGCCATTCGTGCTTCGTTGTCAGACACTCAGCTGTTGACGAACATTCACTGGTTTTTCTTTATCACCACGTGCTAAACCTTTAGACACAACTAAAACTTCTTTCTAAATATTCACTGATATCGGAATCACTATTGTTTAAAACAGTTATAAACAATAATCTAGCTTGATCTCAAGTCATACTACGTGGACGCAAACTGGTGGGCGTTTCCATTGTGAAAAACCAAAATAAACAACTTTAAAACTGAAAATACACAAAAATCCAATGTTAACTAATGTTTGACGACTCAATCATGACGTAGCTATATTTCTGCTGCTTGACCTTTCAGTTTAATGTAACTTAAAATTCCGAAATGGAGCAGAAATGAATCAAATAAACCACTGATCATTTTGTAGCACTAAAAGGACCAAATGCCATCATAGGGAAACCAATGTGGCATCAGATGATCCCTTGGTAGCGAAAGAGTTAAGAATTGTTCCTTCTATTTCTATGTTACATTTTGGTGTCACCATTTTCTTTGATATCACCATTGTTACTGTTTTCTCGATATTCAAGGAGAGTCCTTTCCTTGCACTCTCTGTTACTACAATGTCCAACAATTGTTGTAGGTCTGTTGATTTATCTGCCACCAATACTGTGTCATCTGCATATCGTATATTATTTATATTATAGTATTCCTGGCATCTCTTTGATCTCTCTCATTATTACTTCGCTATACAGAGAGAAGAGATCTGGTGATAAGACACATCCCTGTCATACTCCTAGCTTTATGTGTTCGTAACTACCCTCTTTATTTCCAATTTTAATTGCTGCTACTTGGTTCCAGTAAATATTTCTTATTATTCTTAAATCCTTCCCATCAATGTTGATATCTTCCAACATTTTAATCAGTTCATCATGTTTTACTTTATCAAATGCCTTAGTATAATCTATGAAGCATAAATATACGTCTTTCTGTTTCTCTATTGACCTTTCTATTAGTGTCCGTAATGCATATATTGCATTGTTTGTGCCCTTTCCCTCCACAAATCTATACTGCTCTTCACTAATTTCCATTTTTATTTTCTTTCTGGTTCTTCTCATTATGATTCTGAGCAGAAGCTTAGTGATATGGTTTATGAGGTTAATTGTATGAAAATCTTCACATTCAATTGCTCCTGGTATTTTTGGTATAGCTATAAATACAGATTTCAGCATATCACTGGGTAAATATCCACTGCTGTAAATATAATTTAACATTTGGGTTAATATATCTACTCCAAATTCTCCCAATACTTCTAATTCTTCTATTGTGATTTCATCTGGTCCAGCTGTTTTTCCTTTCTGCATATATTTCATAGCGTCAGCGACGTCTTCTTTTAGAATAGGTGGACCTTCTAAGTTACTTTCTTCTGTTAATTCTTCCCTTTCCCCATCATATAATTCTCTTATGTACTCATTCCACCTCTTCATTATAGCACCTTCCTTCAATAATATCTTTCCTGTTTTTGATTTCAAACATCCCGTATTTATTCTTATTTTTCTTCCCATGAGCCCACTGATTTGTCTGTGCATATTTTTTTGTATCTTTAATGGCATTTAATTCAATTATTTGTTGTACTGGTCATTTAACCAACTTTCTTTTGCCTTCCAATA
This sequence comes from Cepaea nemoralis, assembly GCA_014155875.1. Lineage (NCBI taxonomy): Eukaryota > Metazoa > Mollusca > Gastropoda > Stylommatophora > Helicidae > Cepaea > Cepaea nemoralis. Next base: position 292,469 of record JACEFZ010023026.1, on the reverse strand, counting down.
TTTATCTTTTATTTCTTTATTTATCTTATCGTATTCTTGTTTGTCATTTTTACTCTGTTTTCTTTTGTCCATCAGCATTAAGATTTCTTCATTCATCCATTTTTTCTTAGCTATTTGACTTATCTCCGGTAATATTTCTTTGCTAGATTGATGAATGGAGTCCCTTAACATTTCCCATTGTTCATTTATACTCTGTATTTTAGCTATTGCATTATACATATTTTTCACAGTCACTATGTATTGTTCTTGAATTTCTTTATCTACTTTAAGAACCTCTTTATTAAGTCTCATGTTTCTAACCATTTTTTCCCCCTCTCTTTAATCTTACTTTTATTTGTCCACATAGTGGTACATGGTCACTATTACAGTCGGCGCCAGGCATTGCCTTTACATTAATTAGAGCATTTCTAAATCTTTTATTAATTAGAATGTAGTCAATTTGGTTGGGCTTTTCCATGTGTATAGTCGTCTTTTATGGTGTTTAAACCACGTGTTTCCAGTTATCATGTCATTGATACTTGCCCATTCTATTAGCTTTTCCCCTCTTTCATTTCTTGTACCTTGTCACGGAAAATAAACTTGTTAGTTGCGATCGATGACAAAAAGACCCGACATTAGTCTGCAAAAACAACCGACCCTTTGATGTTGTACAGTTGAGAAAAATACGTCGTTAAAACTGTCTACACTCGATCGGCATTTCTAACTGAGAAACAAAATACGTCGCGTCAAAATGTCTACCCCTGGTCGGCGAATCTTTATGACGTGGATTGTTCGAGAAACGAATAACAACGCCAAACGTCTGCCAAGGCGGTAGTAGCCTTTGAAGTGCTAGACGGAAAGTCTGGACAGACGCGGGATGGATTCTGTGATGTGGGGAATTCTGTGGTTCACAGACTGACTGAACTATTGATGTACGGGACAAAGAATTTCCCCAAATGAAAGCAAATTTGACGGCGGATTGACTCCAGTTAGTCTAGAACAGGAGGAGGAAACCAGATTCTGGACGGATCAGCGTCTAGACTTTTTGGTGACGTCACTCCAGCCCATATAAAAAGATTTGCGGTAAACATGTGGAGTTAGTCGATCAAGATTTCTGAAGTGGGAAAGATCGGTGCAGTTTTCCGAGTTGTGTTCAATAAAAGAAACTAGGGTGTCAAATTGTTGATATTTATCGGCGGACATAGATCCAGTCTGTGATTGCCTAGTTTCGATTAGCAACCGGAATAGGCATATGGTAGGCTATTAATCATATCTAACTTAGAATATGATTAGGAATAGAGAACAGTACTGTGCGGTGATATTATAGGTTCGGTGATATAATGCATTATAGGTGTGGTGATATAATGTATTATGATTAGTGATAGAATGTTCGATAAGTGTGGTGCTAGAAAGTATCATAGGAGCATCGGCACTAGTATTCTATTGTGTGGCTTCAACTAGCTTGTGTGATATATAATTTTACTCAGGGAGTTGAGGACAATGTAGTGGAGTAATAATTAGAGAGATTAAGGATGGTTGAGAGGGAGGAGAGGAATGTGAAATGGTAGAATCTTCCAGTAGGGTATCTGCTGGGTTTCTACCCGTTCCTTTATTATTTCCAGGTGTTGCCATGTCTCAGATCATATGATGAGTTATTTGGCCGTATGACAGAGATCGGATCTCTGTTATAGATCTGAGTGCTGCTATTGGCCTACACTCACCTAATTCCGGCCAGGACTGAGTTGCCCTCACCATAGTATTCTCTATTCTACAGGTTCCATTTACAGGTCAACGTAGCTGTGCTATGATTTTCAACAGTGAAGCTAACACATTTTAGAAGATGATGGCTCAGAATTTGAAGACAGAAGTTGCTGAGAGGCCGCTACATTGGGCTTAGACCCAAGTTGGTTTGCGGGAACCTGGCTTCTGCTGAGCAGGACATGCTGATGATATTTATGATTAGCAAGTGATAGTTGTATCACTGAACAGTCAGAATACTGTATATATACACTACTGATACCAGGAACATTCCTACAAATTTATACTAATACCTAGAACATTCAGATTGTGGTGTTAATAGGGGGAATCTTTAAAACCAGTGACACTAGATCCATTAAGATTTCCCCAGTAACAGTGACAATAGGGTTAGAATTCTCTGATTAACAATCAGTTAAATAACAGAGGAAATTCATAGTGTGAATTAGATTGAAGACTCTCTTTAGACAGTGTTTGTCATGGGTGTCCAAGCATCCTAGTGGTTCAAGAGACAACGGAGGAAGTCTTCACGTGACAGGAGAAGCATCAACTTGGTGAGGTTGCTTGTCTGGAATACATGGTGCTATTGTGTTCTCAGCACAGTGATGAGAATGACTATACTCCTGAACACTGATCTGAGTCTATATACACTTTTGAGTATACGTCACACATTCTACACCTTATACACACACACACACACACACACACACACACAGACACACACACACACACTTCTCCTACATATACTCTTTGCTTTAATAAATTTCTTATTTTTATTTGTTGAAGCTAGAGTTGTCAAGTATGTTATGTTGGGGAAGAATGAGAGGGGGGGGGGGGCATGATCCAGGGGTTAGTAAGAGTGAGAAGAAGGTGTCTTCAGATTGAGGGAGTGTTGTGGACGGAGTCTGCTGGATATCTCCAGGATAGAGATATTAAATTAAAACAAATGTGGGTGTTGATTCCCCTCACTCCAGGGACGACACTAAAGTGGTAAAGAAGAACAAATAACCACTACGACATTCATTCTTTACACACACGACATACCTAAACCATAATTGCTCACTACTTCCTCCATTTTCCCCTTTCCTACTTTTGCATTAAAATCTCCAAGTATTATTCTTATTTCCTGTGATTCAATTTGAGCCATCGCCAGTTCTATTTCGTCATAAAAGTGTTGTATTTCTTCATCACTACTGCTTGTTGTTGGTGCATATACTTATATAATATTTATATCTATCGGTTTGCCTTTGATTTTCACCTAAATAACTCTATCTGAAATACACCAATATCCATTAAGTGACTTGGCTGTTTTTTCGTCAAGTATTATTCCTACACCTTTTTCATGTGTATCCCCTCCAGAATAAATTATTGTGTGGTTGTCAGCTATAATTTTGTCCGATCCCTTCCATCTCATCTCACTAACGCCTAGTATATTCATTTTCATGTTATCCATTTCTCTTAGAACATTGTTCAACTTTCCTAGCTCATTTAATGTCCTAACATTCCATGTTCCTACTCTAAATTTATTTATTTTATTTATGATTTTGCCATCAGTAGCTGGATGACGGTCTGGTGTCACCTGTGGCTCATGACTGTCCCTACCGGACGAGGATGTCCTAAGACAGCCATTAACGTCGTTCACTAACTCTGAAATATGGTTTGCTCGTGAAGTCTTGGGAAGATAATGTGGTGGTTTCCCCTTGCCTTCCACATCCACATGGTGGTCTTTTACCTCTACCTTTGACAGCCATTTCCGACTGTAAGGACAAGTGAGTGCCCTGCTCTGCTCAGCTGCAGAGTTGTCCACTTATTCTGGTGGATACTCAAATGTAATATTTAATATTCAATATACAGTTCACGGAGTTGAGCTCAAAAGAAAGAAGTCACATAGAACGACACTATCAGTCCGTGTCCACGATTTCAGCTACATGTGACTCCATTTGCTCTGTAGTACAGTAACGCTGACTTCATTAACAAACACGATATGAAACCACGGAGCCCACCGGCAGTATCAACAAGTATATGCATCTATCAGCCGCTCAGTGACACTCCTTCGGGGGAAAAAAGAAAACCATAACCTACAAAGTTCACGGCGACTGCGCCAGCCATGCGGCCTTAATTCCACTCCTCTGCCCTACATCGCAAGGTACTATAAGACAGTAACGACAGCGCTCTACAGTACTACTAAGAAGAGTGCTTCTAGGTCACTTGCACATGGTGTATAGGCTTATTGTTTAGTACATGCATGTGGTATAAGCATGAATGGAATGGCAGTTTTATTTCAGCACAATTTCTTGTTATCTAGAAGGGTTTGTGACTCCTAAGCTAACCTTGCTAAAGATTATGCCATCTAATGTAGGTTTCAATGTTGCATACGCCTTCACTGACAGGTCCGTGTAGCATTGGATACCGACTGTATTCTATCTTTACTGGACTCTCATGCAGTCTATACCTCTTTAGATAGCATTAGAGCAACTTCAACACAGTGAGGGTCATTACCCTCTGTTTTACACGAGAGCAGCACTGTTTCACCTGAGGTGTGAAACGTTTCACATGCACCGTTGCACCTTCTTTCTCATGATCAATAAATGCTAAACTTAGAATATCTCATTTCTTCTACCACATATGCTGTCCTTCCTAATTCATACATAGTTCTAACATTCTAGGTTCCAATTCTGGAGATTTCCCAATACCAAACGAAGTACGTCTGCGATCTAAACTCCTTGTGAATGTGTCCGTATCGCATCACACCTTTTCTCGAAGAGGCCCTTCTCCCATTGGTTGGCGGAGGTAGTACTTTACCTTATTGTTAAACTTATTCATGGTTGTTGAATTTGTGTCCAGCTAAAGTCTTCTTCGGTATGGGTTGTCAATACCAAGACCAGCCTTTTTTTTTAAAGATCAGCCCTCAGTAGTCGACTATTATGACATGTATGGTAGGTTACAGAGTTAATATGCTATACACGCCATTTCTAAAAATGACTACACAATGTTATCATAAATAGTCCTGATTCTTTTGCAGACATCCCGTAGGTGACATGCTGAATCATAACCGTGTTAAAACTAATATACTTTACTTTTCGATGTAATGTTCCACTACCGTTCTTGCACACCCCGCTAGTTTGTGAGCTCGGAGAGGGGAAGGAGAGCTCTGCAACACAGCCCACGTTGGGATCGTACTTGAGTACACTGTCGGGAGGCAAGTCTTTACAGTAGCCTGACAGCCTTGTTCTTGGCTCAAAAGACATGCACGCCAATGGTTCATGCTCGGTTTTCCAACAGATTGCTCAAACAACTATAAAATCAACCAACCAACCAGACCACCAACCAGCCAATAAACGAGCCAACCATGCAGCCCAACAACCGGCCAACCCACCAACCAGCCAACGAACCTACAAACCATCCAACCAACCAGCCAACCAAGCAGTTCAACAACCAGCCAACCTTCCAACCAGCCCACCAACCTATAAACCAACACACCAGTCAACTAACCAAACAATCAGCCCACCAACCAGCCAACCTACCAACCAGTAACACGGTATCACACCAACCAGCCAGCCCACCAACCACACCATCACCCAGCCCACCAACCAGCCAACCACTAACACGGTATCAACCCAACCAGCCAGCCCACCAACCACCCCATCACCCAGCCCACCAACCACCCCATCACCCAGCCCACCAACCAGCCAACCACTATCATGGTACCAAATCAACCAGCCCACCAACCAATCCATCACCCAGCCCACCAACCATCCCATCACCCAGCCCACCAATCAGTCAACCAACCAGTCAAAAACACTGTATCAAACCAACCAGCCAGCCCGCAAACCAGCAAACTAACACCCAAAACACCTGTGAGATATTCCCGGCCAACCCACAGCCTTCGACTTCATAGTTCTGACCAAAACGGGACTCCATACACCCACATCGCCTAGCAGCCGATACAGACAGAATAAACATGATGCAGGCAGTGGCCTACAGCCGGAAACAGCGAGCGGAAGAGCTGTAGTCGCAATGGTGGGGGAAGAGGAAATGATGACTCTCACTTTAGATTGTTAGTTCACATGTTGTGTTCAAGCCTAGCAGGTGTTCTGGGTCCCTCAAGCAGGCAAAGCTTCATTGTGTGACCAACCAATTCTTAAAGTAAGGTAATACAATGGTTATATTTATTATAATACTGATGTACTGTTTAAAATGTTTACAAATGATCATAGTCTAACTTTGTGTTCTTGTGGGATTGAAAACAAGCGCCATGTTTCTGTTTACTGCACTTGTTAGTAGAAACTTCAGCTAGACACTCTGTTGTCATTGACTACTAAAGAATATTTCCTTACATTTTGTGGCAATCTACTAGTAAAGAATATTTCTTAATTCTTTCACGATATGCGGCTAAAGTAATATTTCTTTATACTCTTTCACATATGTGGCTAAAGAGTATTGGTGTTTTCATTCTGTTGCCATGTGCTGGCAAAAGAATATTTCTATTTTGTTAACACGTGCTACTAAAGTATATCACTATATCTCTTTATAGTCGGTTACATATGCAACTAAAAGAAGATTTCTGTATATTTTGTGACAATATGCCAAGGAAGAAGATTCCCTTCTATTCTTTTACAATGTATATATTTACTTTTCTCAATATATGAATAATGTGCTTTTCAAATGTACTTGCTGAACATTGATGCTTTCACAGAGGAAATGTAGATTAAGAGTCTATCTCTTTAAAACCATTTACACTGACTCACATATATATATATCTTGTTATTCTTTTATTCACATTTTCCCCCTGAATATGTCTTGTGAAATTGTCATGGTTGTTCTGAGAATAAATGCTCATTAATAAGAGTTGCACCATATACCCAAATGTTAGCCTGACGTTGCACACACCGACAACCTTACGTAGTCATATGATGATTAGGTGGTTCTTACGGTCAAGGGCATGCCATTTATGTTCTGAAATAGAATTGGAAAACAGCCCATTTCTGTCTATGTGCATGAGATAACCTGCAATCTTGGGTGGTTTAACAATGTCGTCCTCCGGGCCTTTGCTTAGAAGAGACCGCGGAGAAAGACCAGACCTATTTGTTTAAATCAGTGCTTATGCTAAATACATAACGCGTATAAAGGCAGTTATATCAATACATGATGACGATGGTGATGGTGATGATGGTGATAGGCATTGGAGATCTAAGCTGAACCCAGAGAAAATAGTATGAGCTTAATTACAGGCACCGGATGATGATAAGGATGATGATGATTTTATAAGGTTGACCATTAACTCAACTTACATCCATCTCAACACACCCTGTCTTATCTAGCAACAGTCTCAACCTATCTCTGGCTTTATAGGAAGTGTCACTACATGCACCTTTCCCATGCATCTACCATAGTAGGCATCTAGTTCCACCCACTTTCATCACAATATACCTTTACCTTAATCCCATCATGCCTCTACCACAACCTATTTACAAACATGTCTGTTACATCCTGATAACTTTGAATCAACTTAATTTAATATAACCAGATAACCTGATCACAATCAGACTCCCTGGTCTTAAAGTGTCACTATTTTATTTCATTGTCCTGGTTGCACCAATAGTTGATCCCATCAGGACCATACAACATGATATGATGGATTGAATGCCATCTATACAGATAAGAGGGAGCTCTCACTATTGAGGAGACACATGCTTCCCTCTCTTATTGTCTTATTATTATTTTTTTTTTTTTGG
>JACEFZ010023026.1:270000-277500 GCA_014155875.1 Cepaea nemoralis | reverse complement strand
AAAAAAAAAAAAAAAAAAAAAAAAAAAAAAAAAAAAAAAAAAAAAAAAAAAAAAAAAAAAAAAAAAAAAAAAAAAAAAAAAAAAAAAAAAAAAAAAAAAAAAAAAAAAAAAAAAAAAAAAAAAAAAAAAAAAAAAAAAAAAAAAAAAAAAAAAAAAAAAAAAAAAAAAAAAAAAAAAAAAAAAAAAAAAAAAAAAAAAAAAAAAAAAAAAAAAAAAAAAAAAAAAAAAAAAAAAAAAAAAAATAAAAAAAAAAAAAAAAAAAAAAAAAAAAAAAAAAAAAAAAAAAAAAAAAAAAAAAAAAAAAAAAAAAAAAAAAAAAAATAAAAAAAAAAAAAAAAAAAAAAAAAAAAAAAAAAAAAAAAAAAAAAAAAAAAAAAAAAAAAAAAAAAAAAAAAAAAAAAAAAAAAAAAAAAAAAAAAAAAAAAAAAAAAAAAAAAAAAAAAAAAAAAAAAAAAAAAAAAAAAAAAAAAAAAAAAAAAAAAAAAAAAAAAAAAAAAAAAAAAAAAATAAAAAAAAAAAAAAAAAAAAAAAAAAAAAAAAAAAAAAAAAAAAAAAAAAAAAAAAAAAAAAAAAAAAAAAAAAAAAAAAAAAAAAAAAAAAAAAAAAAAAAAAAAAAAAAAAAATAAAAAAAAAAAAAAAAAAAAAAAAAAAAAAAAAAAAAAATAAAAAAAAAAAAAAAAAAAAAAAAAAAAAAATAAAAAAAAAAAAAAAAAAAAAAAAAAAAAAAAAAAAAAAAAAAAAAAAAAAAAAAAAAAAAAAAAAAAAAAAAAAAAAAAAAAAAAAAAAAAAAAAAAAAAAAAAAAAAAAAAAAAAAAAATAAAAAAAAAAAAAAAAAAAAAAAAAAAAAAAAAAAAAAAAAAAAAAAAAAAAAAAAAAAAAAAAAAAAAAAAAAAAAAAAAAAAAAAAAAAAAAAAAAAAAAAAAAAAAAAAAAAAAAAAAAAAAAAAAAAAAAAAAAAAAAAAAAAAAAAAAAAAAAAAAAAAAAAATAAAAAAAAAAAAAAAAAAAAAAAAAAAAAAAAAAAAAAAAAAAAAAAAAAAAAAAAAAAAAAAAAAAAAAAAAAAAAAAAAAAAAAAAAAAAAAAAAAAAAAAAAAAAAATAAAAAAAAAAAAAAAAAAAAAAAAAAAAAAAAAAAAAAAATAAAAAAAAAAAAAAAAAAAAAAAAAAAAAAAAAAAAAAAAAAAAAAAAAAAAAAAAAAAAAAAAAAAAAAAAAAAAAAAAAAAAAAAAAAAAAAATAAAAAAAAAAAAAAAAAAAAAAAAAAAAAAAAAAAAAAAAAAAAAAAAAAAAAAAAAAAAAAAAAAAAAAAAAAAATAAAAAAAAAAAAAAAAAAAAAAAAAAAAAAAAAAAAAAAAAAAAAAAAAAAAAAAAAAAAATAAAAAAAAAAAAAAAAAAAAAAAAAAAAAAAAAAAAAAAAAAAAAAAAAAAAAAAAAAAAAAAAAATAAAAAAAAAAAAAAAAAAAAAAAAAAAAAAAAAAAAAAAAAAAAAAAAAAAAAAAAAAAAAAAAAAAAAAAAAAAAAAAAAAAAAAAAAAAAAAATAAAAAAAAAAAAAAAAAAAAAAAAAAAAAAAAAAAAAAAAAAAAAAAAAAAAAAAAAAAAAAAAAAAAAAAAAAAAAAAAAAAAAAAAAAAAAAAAAAAAAAAAAAAAAAAACAAAAAAAAAAAAAAAAAAAAAAAAAAAAAAAAAAAAAAAAAAAAAAAAAAAAAAAAAAAAATAAAAAAAAAAAAAAAAAAAAAAAAAAAAAAAAAAAAAAAAAAAAAAAAAAAAAAAAAAAAAAAAAAAAAAAAAAAAAAAAAAAAAAAAAAAAAAAATAAAAAAAAAAAAAAAAAAAAAAAAAAAAAAAAAAAAAAAAAAAAAAAAAAAAAAAAAAAAAAAAAAAAAAAAAAAAAAAAAAAAAAAAAAAAAAAAAAAAAAAAAAAAAAAAAAAAAAAAAAAAAAAAAAAAAAAAAAAAAAAAAAAAAAAAAAAAAAAAAAAAAAAAAAAAAAAAAAAAAAAAAAAAAAAAAAATAAAAAAAAAAAAAAAAAAAAAAAAAAAAAAAAAAAATAAAAAAAAAAAAAAAAAAAAAAAAAAAAAAAAAAAAAAAAAAAAAAAAAAAAAAAAAAAAAAAAAAAAAAAAAAATAAAAAAAAAAAAAAAAAAAAAAAAAAAAAAAAAAAAAAAAAAAAAAAAAAAAAAAAAAAAAAAAAAAAAAAAAAAAAAAAATAAAAAAAAAAAAAAAAAAAAAAAAAAAAAAAAAAAAAAAAAAAAAAAAATAAAAAAAAAAAAAAAAAAAAAAAAAAAAAAAAAATAAAAAAAAAAAAAAAAAAAAAAAAAAAAAAAAAAAAAAAAAAAAAAAAAAAAAAAAAAAAAAAAAAAAAAAAAAAAAAAAAAAAAAAAAAAAAAAAAAAAAAAAAAAAAAAAAAAAAAAAAAAAAAAAAAAAAAAAAAAAAAAAAAAAAAAAAAAAAAAAAAAAAAAAAAAAAAAAAAAAAAAAAAAAAAAAAAAAAAAAAAAAAAAAAAAAAAAAAAAAAAAAATAAAAAAAAAAAAAAAAAAAAAAAAAAAAAAAAAAAAAAAAAAAAAAAAAAAAAAAAAAAAAAAAAAAAAAAAAAAAAAAAAAAAAAAAAAAAAAAAAAAAAAAAAAAAAAAAAAAAAAAAAAAAAAATAAAAAAAAAAAAAAAAAAAAAAAAAAAAAAAAAAAAAAAAAAAAAAAAAAAAAAAAAAAAAAAAAAAAAAAAAAAAAAAAAAAAAAAAAAAAAAAAAAAAAAAAAAAAAAAAAAAAAAAAAAAAAAAAAATAAAAAAAAAAAAAAAAAAAAAAAAAAAAAAAAAAAAAAAAAAAAAAAAAAAAAAAAAAAAAAAAAAAAAAAAAAAAAAAAAAAAAAAAAAAAAAAAAAAAAAAAAAAAAAAAAAAAAAAAAAAAAAAAAAAAAAAAAAAAAAAAAAAAAAAAAAAAAAAAAAAAAAAAAAAAAAAAAAAAAAAAAAAAAAAAAAAAAAATAAAAAAAAAAAAAAAAAAAAAAAAAAAAAAAAAAAAAAAAAAAAAAAAAAAAAAAAAAAAAAAAAAAAAAAAAAAAAAAAAAAAAAAAAAAAAAAAAAAAAAAAAAAAAAAAAAAAAAAAAAAAAAAAAAAAAAAAAAAAAAAAAAAAAAAAAAAAAAAAAAAAAAAAAAAAAAAAAAAAAAAAAAAAAAAAAAAAAAAAAAAAAAAAAAAAAAAAAAAAAAAAAAAAAAAAAAAAAAAATAAAAAAAAAAAAAAAAAAAAAAAAAAAAAAAAAAAAAAAAAAAAAAAAAAAAAAAAAAAAAAAAAAAAAAAATAAAAAAAAAAAAAAAAAAAAAAAAAAAAAAAAAAAAAAAAAAAAAAAAAAAAAAAAAAAAAAAAAAAAAAAAAAAAAAAAAAAAAAAAAAAAAAAAAAAAAAAAAAAAAAAAAAAAAAAAAAAAAAAAAAAAAAAAAAAAAAAAAAAAAAAAAAAAAAAAAAAAAAAAAAAAAAAAAAAAAAAAAAAAAAAAAAAAAAAAAAAAAAAAAAAAAAAAAAAAAAAAAAAAAAAAAAAAAAAAAAAAAAAAAAAAAAAAAAAAAAAAAAAAAAAAAAAAAAAAAAAAAAAAAAAAAAAAAAAAAAAAAAAAAAAAAAAAAAAAAAAAAAAAAAAAAAAAAAAAAAAAAAAAAAAAAAAAAAAAAAAAAAAAAAAAAAAAAAAAAAAAAAAAAAAAAAAAAAAAAAAAAAAAAAAAAAAAAAAAAAAAAAAAAAAAAAAAAAAAAAAAAAAAAAAAAAAAAAAAAAAAAAAAAAAAAAAAAAAAAAAAAAAAAAAAAAAAAAAAAAAAAAAAAAAAAAAAAAAAAAAAAAAAAAAAAAAAAAAAAAAAAAAAAAAAAAAAAAAAAAAAAAAAAAAAAAAAAAAAAAAAAAAAAAAAAAAAAAAAAAAAAAAAAAAAAAAAAAAAAAAAAAAAAAAAAAAAAAAAAAAAAAAAAAAAAAAAAAAAAAAAAAAAAAAAAAAAAAAAAAAAAAAAAAAAAAAAAAAAAAAAAAAAAAAAAAAAAAAAAAAAAAAAAAAAAAAAAAAAAAAAAAAAAAAAAAAAAAAAAAAAAAAAAAAAAAAAAAAAAAAAAAAAAAAAAAAAAAAAAAAAAAAAAAAAAAAAAAAAAAAAAAAAAAAAAAAAAAAAAAAAAAAAAAAAAAAAAAAAAAAAAAAAAAAAAAAAAAAAAAAAAAAAAAAAAAAAAAAAAAAAAAAAATAAAAAAAAAAAAAAAAAAAAAAAAAAAAAAAAAAAAAAAAAAAAAAAAAAAAAAAAAAAAAAAAAAAAAAAAAATAAAAAAAAAAAAAAAAAAAAAAAAAAAAAAAAAAAAAAAAAAAAAAAAAAAAAAAAAAAAAAAAAAAAAAAAAAAAAAAAAAAAAAAAAAAAAAAAAAAAAAAAAAAAAAAAAAAAAAAAAAAAAAAAAAAAAAAAAAAAAAAAAAAAAAAAAAAAAAAAAAAAAAAAAAAAAAAAAAAAAAAAAAAAAAAAAAAAAAAAAAAAAAAAAAAAAAAAAAAAAAAAAAAAAAAAAAAAAAAAAAAAAAAAAAAAAAAAAAAAAAAAAAAAAAAAAAAAAAAAAAAAAAAAAAAAAAAAAAAAAAAAAAAAAAAAAAAAAAAAAAAAAAAAAAAAAAAAAAAAAAAAAAAAAAAAAAAAAAAAAAAAAAAAAAAAAAAAAAAAAAAAAATAAAAAAAAAAAAAAAAAAAAAAAAAAAAAAAAAAAAAAAAAAAAAAAAAAAAAAAAAAAAAAAAAAAAAAAAAAAAAAAAAAAAAAAAAAAAAAAAAAAAAAAAAAAAAAAAAAAAAAAAAAAAAAAAAAAAAAAAAAAAAAAAAAAAAAAAAAAAAAAAAAAAAAAAAAAAAAAAAAAAAAAAAAAAAAAAAAAAAAAAAAAAAAAAAAAAAAAAAAAAAAAAAAAAAAAAAAAAAAAAAAAAAAAAAAAAAAAAAAAAAAAAAAAAAAAAAAAAAAAAAAAAAAAAAAAAAAAAAAAAAAAAAAAAAAAAAAAAAAAAAAAAAAAAAAAAAAAAAAAAAAAAAAAAAAAAAAAAAAAAAAAAAAAAAAAAAAAAAAAAAAAAAAAAAAAAAAAAAAAAAAAAAAAAAAAAAAAAAAAAAAAAAAAAAAAAAAAAAAAAAAAAAAATAAAAAAAAAAAAAAAAAAAAAAAAAAAAAAAAAAAAAAAAAAAAAAAAAAAAAAAAAAAAAAAAAAAAAAAAAAAAAAAAAAAAAAAAAAAAAAAAAAAAAAAAAAAAAAAAAAAAAAAAAAAAAAAAAAAAAAAAAAAAAAAAAAAAAAAAAAAAAAAAAAAAAAAAAAAAAAAAAAAAAAAAAAAAAAAAAAAAAAAAAAAAAAAAAAAAAAAAAAAAAAAAAAAAAAAAAAAAAATAAAAAAAAAAAAAAAAAAAAAAAAAAAAAAAAAAAAAAAAAAAAAAAAAAAAAAAAAAAAAAAAAAAAAAAAAAAAAAAAAAAAAAAAAAAAAAAAAAAAAAAAAAAAAAAAAAAAAAAAAAAAAAAAAAAAAAAAAAAAAAAAAAAAAAAAAAAAAAAAAAAAAAAAAAAAAAAAAAAAAAAAAAAAAAAAAAAAAAAAAAAAAAAAAAAAAAAAAAAAAAAAAAAAAAAAAAAAAAAAAAAAAAAAAAAAAAAAATAAAAAAAAAAAAAAAAAAAAAAAAAAAAAAAAAAAAAAAAAAAAAAAAAAAAAAAAAAAAAAAAAAAAAAAAAAAAAAAAAAAAAAAAAAAAAAAAAATAAAAAAAAAAAAAAAAAAAAAAAAAAAAAAAAAAAAAAAAAAAAAAAAAAAAAAAAAAAAAAAAAAAAAAAAAAAAAAAAAAAAAAAAAAAAAAAAAAAAAAAAAAAAAAAAAAAAAAAAAAAAAAAAAAAAAAAAAAAAAAAAAAAAAAAAAAAAAAAAAAAAAAAAAAAAAATAAAAAAAAAAAAAAAAAAAAAAAAAAAAAAAAAAAAAAAAAAAAAAAAAAAAAAAAATAAAAAAAAAAAAAAAAAAAAAAAAAAAAAAAAAAAAAAAAAAAAAAAAAAAAAAAAAAAAAAAAAAAAAAAAAAAAAAAAAAAAAAAAAAAAAAAAAAAAAAAAAAAAAAAAAAAATAAAAAAAAAAAAAAAAAAAAAAAAAAAAAAAAAAAAAAAAAAAAAAAAAAAAAAAAAAAAAAAAAAAAAAAAAAAAAAAAAAAAAAAAAAAAAAAAAAAAAAAAAAAAAAAAAAAAAAAAAAAAAATAAAAAAAAAAAAAAAAAAAAAAAAAAAAAAAAAAAAAAAAAAAAAAAAAAAAAAAAAAAAAAAAAAAAAAAAAAAAAAAAAAAAAAAAAAAAAAAAAAAAAAAAAAAAAAAAAAAAAAAAAATAAAAAAAAAAAAAAAAAAAAAAAAAAAAAAAAAAAAAAAAAAAAAAAAAAAAAAAAAAAAAAAAAAAAAAAAAAAAAAAAAATAAAAAAAAAAAAAAAAAAAAAAAAAAAAAAAAAAAAAAAAAAAAAAAAAAAAAAAAAAAAAAAAAAAAAAAAAAAAAAAAAAAAAAAAAAAAAAAAAAAAAAAAAAAAAAAAAAAAAAAAAAAAAAAAAAAAAAAAAAAAAAAAAAAAAAAAAAAAAAAAAAATAAAAAAAAAAAAAAAAAAAAAAAAAAAAAAAAAAAAAAAAAAAAAAAAAAAAAAAAAAAAAAAAATAAAAAAAAAAAAAAAAAAAAAAAAAAAAAAAAAAAAAAAAAAAAAAAAAAAAAAAAAAAAAAAAAAAAAAAAAAAAAAAAAAAAAAAAAAAAAAAAAAAAAAAAAAAAAAAAAAAAAAAAAAAAAAAAAAAAAAAAAAAAAAAAAAAAAAAAAAAAAAAAAAAAAAAAAAAAAAAAAAAAATAAAAAAAAAAAAAAAAAAAAAAAAAAAAAAAAAAAAAAAAAAAAAAAAAAAAAAAAAAAAAAAAAAAAAAAAAAAAAAAAAAAAAAAAAAAAAAAAAAAAAAAAAAAAAAAAAAAAAAAAAAAAAAAAAAAAAAAAAAAAAAAAAAAAAAAAAAAAAAAAAAAAAAAAAAAAAAAAAAAAAAAAAAAAAAAAAAAAAAAAAAAAAAAAAAAAAAAAAAAAAAAAAAAAAAAAAAAAAAAAAAAAAAAAAAAAAAAAAAAAAAAAAAAAAAAAAAAAAAAAAAAAAAAAAAAAAAAAAAAAAAAAAAAAAAAAAAATAAAAAAAAAAAAAAAAAAAAAAAAAAAAAAAAAAAAAAAAAAAAAAAAAATAAAAAAAAAAAAAAAAAAAAAAAAAAAAAAAAAAAAAAAAAAAAAAAAAAAAAAAAAAAAAAAAAAAAAAAAAAAAAAAAATAAAAAAAAAAAAAAAAAAAAAAAAAAAAAAAAAAAAAAAAAAAAATAAAAAAAAAAAAAAAAAAAAAAAAAAAAAAAAAAAAAAAAAAAAAAAAAAAAAAAAAAAAAAAATAAAAAAAAAAAAAAAAAAAAAAAAAAAAAAAAAAAAAAAAAAAAAAAAAAATAAAAAAAAAAAAAAAAAAAAAAAAAAAAAAAAAAAAAAAAAAAAAAAAAAAAAAAAAAAAAAAAAAAAAAAAAAAAAAAAAAAAAAAAAAAAA
>JACEFZ010023026.1:255000-265000 GCA_014155875.1 Cepaea nemoralis | reverse complement strand
AAAAAAAAAAAAAAAAAAAAAAAATAAAAAAAAAAAAAAACAAGAATCCATCACAAAAAATTCACAAAACATAATCATCAAAAAAACAAAACATTAATAAAATCAACAAAATAAACATTCACATACACACAAATCAATACAATACACAAAACATAAATATATGAAACAGATTCATTTAACATGCAAAAAAACAAAAAAATCAATAAAAACATATTCAAATAACACATCAATCAACAGCACACATATCAATAAAAATAGCCAAATAAGCCTACAAATAAATTAAACAAAATAAATTCATCAAAAAACATTCAAAAATCATAAGGAATTTTTTTTTTCACATCAATCAATAATCATGCAACAAAAAAAACAACAAAAATCACATATTCATACATACATCAACATAAAAAATCATCAATACAAACATAATCAACGAAAAAACAAAAAACAATAATATCATCAAACAATATTTCAAAATTCACCACAACATCAACAACACATATCAACAAAATTCGTACAACAAAACAAACAAAACAAAGAAATTCACACACACATTTCGGACACAAACATCAACCACATATCAATAAATCAACATTTCAAACCAAAAATCAAAAATAAATATATTAAAAATTTATCACAAAACAAAACACACAAAAAAAAAAAACAATAACATAATACATCATCAACAACACACATCAAACATCAAATCAATCAACAAACATTAATAAAAATAAACAACAAAAATTTAACATATTCACAAACAATCATCAGAAAATAAACAAGATTCATATAAAAACAAGGACAAATCAAAAACACACATAAAAACAACAATCACACATAACCAAACAAATTCAATCAGAATTTAAAATATATACATTCTAAAAAAACAATCAATTCATCAATATAAAAAATAATACATTGAATATTTCAAAATTCACATCATCAAAACAAACATCACAAATTAAAAAAAAGAATACAAAAAAAATAAACAAATCAGACATCTTTAACACCATCATTATCACACAATAAAACAATACAAAAAAATACAAAAAAATAACATTCAATCACAAATATAATCAGATTACAAAAAAAAAATCATCAACAAAATATAAAATATCAAAACAAAAATATAGTTCACAAACAACAACATCAAAACATAAACAAATCAATCATAATAAACAAAACATAAATAAATATATAAAAAACTATATATATATCACACATAAATCAAATAAAAGATACACAATAAAAACAAATCAGACAAACAATAAATCATACAAATATACAAAACAAAAACACAAATAAAACACAAATATCAACAAATAACATCAAAATTCAAAAAAAAAAAAAAAACAAAAAAAAATCACATTTCACTACAAAAAATTCATACAATGCACAAATCAACACACACATATTAAACAATCAATATAAAAAAAAAAACAAATAATGACACATCACAAACAACACAAATTAATCAAACAAAATCAGATCAACATAAACAAAAAAATAACATCTACACATAAAACATCAAAATCATATATAACAATCAAATCCATAAACAATTTCACAACAACACATTCAAATACAAAAAAACCAAATCAAACATAACACACACAAAAACATTCATAAAAAACACAAAAATCACACAACAAAAAACACAATCATACATTCGAATAAAAATCAATTCATTCCACAGAACAACATAACAAATCAATCAAAAAAAACACAAAACATTCAAACAAAAAATACATAAAAAAACAATACAATAGAATTCACAAACATCACACAAATTCATTCAAAAATAAAAACACAAATTAAATTAGAACCAAATACAAAATAAAATAAAAAAGGCATATCCAACAAACAATCAATACTCCATAAATCATAAATCAATAAGAACAACAATACACAATAAAATCTCATTATCAAAATGGAAATAAATTTCATTTCAATCAACACCATCACAATTCAATCAACTACCGGAACACAACAACACAAAAATCATAACCTTTTTTTATTATTCAACATACACACAATAACATATTGTACATTATTCAAATCAAACAACATGTGGATCAAAACAATCAGTTAAACAATCAAACAACGAACAAAACAACAGTTGGTAAACTCTATGACAAAAATGAATCAATAAAATCACAATATCATTGACACAAACATCAAAAAAAACAACATTTGTTGATGATCATAAATCATACCGGAGTTTTGTTTCGGATGTGACTGCGTTGTTTGTTTACACAGCTGTGTTATTGTGCCTGTTTAGTCATGACATTGTTGGTCTTCTATCAAATACTTGTGTATTATAATCATATGTGACCATATTAATTTAGACCATATGAGGGCGGACACCTGCACACTAGCACCTTTCCAGTGATAGAAAGGGCATCCAATTTGGATAGTGGCAACAGTCCGTGGTCTCCACACCTTTCCAAGAAGCTTAAACTTATATCTATATATTTTTTTCTTCATTAATTCGTGTGGATACAAAACATCTTTAGTATCTTCACGTGGGGGTGGGGAGCCAATAAAATTTAGTTCCTAGAAGGTGATCTTGATAGAGGATAGGAACCCATCCCCTTGGGCATACCCTGATAATATTCCTCAGATAATTAAATTCCTCTTAAGTGGGGTGTACATTCTAACAGATGTAACCCCTAATAAATAAACCTCACAAGTGGGACTTGCTCGTCCTGGAATGAATTAATTATAATCTCCTCACTAGTGTGGATCCTTATAGAGGGACATTTAAACCCCTAGCAGCCCAAACACAAGTAAGACTTCAGTCAGGAAGATTCTGAACACAGGGAAATCTCATTACAGGTGGGTGATCTTGATATAGGAAGGGGGAGTGTGGTATTTACTCTTATTAGGTCCAGTAGGGCTAAAGAGTTAAGGAGTGTAACTTCTTAGTGAATAAGTTCCCATTATTACCTGAACATATGGTGCGCACTGGTTAAATAATTAGTGACATTGTGTTGCTAACCCATTTTTGCATGCTATTTTTATATCTTCTAAAAGGGATCACTGAGGTTGAGCTTGATCGAGGCCCCAGAACACAAATTTTTTCGAGATATAGAAGAGTAGGTAAGAATGGCTGAATTAGCCAAGTTGCGTAACCAGCATATGGAGACTGGCAAATTGTGCAGTCTGGCAGGTAATGAGTTGCAAAATATGTTTCAGATGAGATAGAGAAACATGAGAGATTACAGGCTGAAATAGAGAATAGGGACAAAGACCGTCAACATGCTCTTCTTTTAGAAGAGAGAAAACTTCAGGCTGAGAGGGAGAGTAGAGAAAGGGAATATATCACATGTCCTGGAATTAAAAAGGATGGAACATGAGCAGGAAATTCTGCGAATGGAGACGGGAGTTAGTACTGCCCTGTCTACATCTCAAACTAGTCCAGCGACAGATGTTCATTTGGATGTGACTCACCAACAGACTGGAGCAATGTCATTCCCGCTTGAACCCTTCAATGAACACACAGATCAGTTGGAAGCATATCTTGATAGATTTGAACAGATGTGTTACACCTGTGGGTTGGAGGAGACTAGATGGGCAGTGAAATTATCCCAAGGTTTGATGCGCAACGCGTACGAAGTGTTCTCCAGATTGACGCAGGAGGAACAGCGCAACTATAATGCCCTCAAAACAGCATTGCTAGCCCGTTTTGAAGTTGACGGTGACACCTATAAGAATAAGTTCAAGGCTACGAAGAGAACCTGAAGCTTTGGGCAATTAGTGGAGAGAATGAAAACTTATGTAAATAAGTGGTGTTCATTAGGAAAGTTTGATGAGAGCTACATAGGCCTGAGGAGATGATTATTATTGACCAACTTAAAGAGAAAATGTCAACAGAAATGAAGGCTTTTTTCTAACACAAAATGGGGCAGAAAGACTAGAAGAAATTATCATCCTAGCTGAGAGATTTGAGAAATCTCAGAAGGAGGTAGGAGCAACTCGTCGGACGACCAGTTCTTCTCATCCGGAAAAATCTCAAAAGCAGAAGGAGAAATTGAGAATCACTCCAACCAGAAAAACAACAAGGCGAAAAACACCGTCCAACCTTTAGTTCAACAGGCTCAGAAGGAGGGAAAAGCATATTGCCTAAAATGTAGGACTACCGGACACCCATACGAAAGCGTGTAAGCGGGAAACTACTCCTAAAACTGCAGCTTGTTTGTTTGACAGAACCGGAACATAAGAAGTGAGCACTGGTGGAACTTCTTTGGAAAACCACGAAGACACTTATTCCAGAATTCCGGTTGTTGAATCCGTTGAACTCAACGGAGTTTCAGTCATGTGTCTCTACGATACAGGACTGCAATTTGACGCGATTGTATCTTCCTCTTTGGTTAGCCCTGATCAGGTAACAGAGAAACAGTCGAACTACAGGGACCCTTGAAAAACATAGCTCCAATGTCATTTCCAGTAGCAAAAGTGAGCATCAACTCACGATATGTGAAGGGGGAAATCAAGCGGCAGTCTTTTCAGAACCCATATACCCGTCATCTTGGTTGTCGATATCTATTTTTAGGAGATCCAGTAAAGCCTAGAATTGTCTCAGCCATGACAACGAGACTTCAAGCTAGAACAGCTCCAGAAGAGTCGATACCAAATAATCCTCACCCAGAGGATTTGAAGAAGGCCCAGGCAGCGATAGCACTTTGGCGCCTTGTTTCAACAAACTGCCTAGAGCTCACTCACCCCACTCAAAGGTGAGATGTATATGAAGAATGGATTGCTTCACCGTAAGGGCAGGAAAGGAGGACAGGAACATGCCCAGTTAGTTGTTCCTTCTGCTTACAGAGCTCAAATTTTGGATATGGACACAGTCAACCTTTTTCTGGGCACATGGGAATTAACGCGTCCATACAACGTATCTCAGCTCATTATTACTGCCTGGAATGCAAACCGACATAGCACGTTTTGTAAAATCCTGTCCGCAATGCCAGAAGGTTGCTCCTAAACACTGGACAGCCCCAGTTACACTCGGAGAAATGCCTGTATCCGTACCACCATTCGAAAAAGTGGCGATTGATATAGTCGGACCTCTCACCTGACGAAGAGAAGAACCGATTTATTCTTACGCTTGTTGACACATGCTCCATGTGGGCGGAAGCTGTGCCAATTTCTTCAAGCGATTCGAAGCATGTAGCGGAAGCCTTGCTTGGAATATTACCAGATTAGGATTTCCTATTAGGATCCTAACTGATAATGGATCACAGTTCAAAAGTAAGCTGATGGAAGAAGTTTTTAGGCTTTTTCAATCCAGACAGATCTGCATAAGTCCAATATCACGCGGCCGGGAATGGAACTGTGGAACGCTGGAACGGCACCCTTCTTACTATCCTGAGGAAACTTGCCCAGGAAAAACCAGAGGATTGGGATTTGTACATACCCGCAGCTTTATTTGCATATAGGGAAGTACCTCATCACTCAACTGGGATGGCTCCAGCAACTTTGTTGTTTGGACGTCCAATTAAGGGACCCCTCGTATCTTTACTTAGAACATGGACTGAGGATCAAGTAGACGAGACAGTGGTGACTGCCTCTTCCTATGTTGCTGAGTCGAAAAACCGCCTACAACATGGATGGCGATTAGCGTCTGTCAACCTACAACAAGCTACGCGTAAAATGGCACGCTACTTCAACAGAAAGGCAAAGGATAGAGAATTGGTGGTTGGGAGAGAAAGTGCTATTACTACTTCCTACAAGTCAGAACAAGCTGCAAATCGGATGGAAAGGACCATATGTAGTGACTGAGAAGATTTCTCGTACTAATTACAAAATTTCCATCAGAGGGAAGTTGAAAGTTTATCATATAAACCTCTTAAGGAAGGAAATATAATGAAAGGCCCTCTACCACTTACACATCGCATCTGATGGCATTGGCAGTGGCTACAGAAGTGGAACATGGGAACACTATGGGAGTAGAATACCCTCTGCAAGCAAAAGAAACTTTTCAAGATGTGGATATTAGTCCTACATTAAAACCAGATCAGCAGAAGCAGATCTAGGATCTTTTGGCTACACATGCAGATGTACTTACGGACAAGCCAGGGCTTACCAATCTAATAGAGTTTGACATGAAGCTAATAGACCCTACTCCTGTGCGTGCCAAAACATATCCTGTTCCTTATGCCAAACAACCCATTTTGAAGGAAGAAATACAGCACATGCTCTCGGCTGGAATCATTTCACCATCTGTGTCCCCTTACAGTGCAAGTGTGGTGTTACTGAGAAAACCAAGTGGAGAACATAGATTGTGCATCGACTATCGACAGCTCAATGCTATGACTGAGTTTCAAGCTGAACCACTACCGGATCAGAACCAACTCTTCACCCGTCTCAGCTCAGCCCAATACTTCACTAAAGTAGATCTCAGTAAGGGCTATTATCAGATTCCAGTGAAACAGGAAGTTAGACCATGGTTAGCTTTCAGCGTCCCTGATGGGCACTATGAGTTTAATGTTCTTCCTTTTGGATTAAGTAACGCGCCCAGTGTTTTTACACGAATGATGAGGAAGGTACTTGAACCATTACATCATCCTGCAATTAGCAATTTCATGGATGACATTTTAATAGCAACTGAGACGTTTGATCAACACGTAGAAGCTCTGCATCTTCTATTCAAACGATTAAACGAAACTGGATTGACAGCAAGGCCAAAGAAGTGTCAGATAGGATTAAAACAGTTGGATTTTCTTGGTCATAAGATTTCTCAAGGATTCATGACTCCACATGAAGGCAATGTTGAGAAACTCCAGAAGGCACCACGCCCAAGAACCAAGAAGGATGTTAGATCATTCGTATCCTTGTGTGGATTCTACCAAAGATACATCAAGGACTTTAACTCTCTGACGGCTCCTTTAACTGATCTTACTAGGAAAGGAAACCCAGAGATAGTCAAATGGTCAGCTGAATGTGAAGCGGCTTATACAGCTCTCAAGAAAGCATCGACTGATAAACCAGTTCCTCAGTTGCCAGATCTCAACCGTACCTTCACGCTTCGAACAGATGCAAGCAACATCGGAGTTGGTGCGACCCTGCTTCAGAAGAAATATGACCAATAAGAACTCTTTCCAGTGGCCTATGCAAGTAGGAAGCTGAATGCAGCTCAGAAGAACTATACGGTTATCGAAAGGGAGTGCCTCGCTCTGGTATGGGCAGTGGAGAAATTTCAGGCGTATTTGTACGGAAAACATTTTGTAGTACAATGTGATCATCAACCCTTAATGTTCTTGGCAGCCTCAAGGAATTTGAAAGCAAGGCTCATGAGATGGTCATTGCTCTTACAGCCATATTCTTTCCAAATTGAGTATGTACCTGGGAAACTTAATGTGGGAGCAGACTTCTTGAGTTGACATCATGTTCCGGATGAATCATTAGAGGAGGAGACAGTACCAAACATGGGAGACCGGAAGCATCAGAAGAGGAGTCGGAAACCCGTGAGTGTCTGTTCTACCAGTTCTCCTCGATAAGAACTGTCTTTGGATGGGAGCCTTGTGAGATATTCCTAGCCAACTCACAACCTTCGACTTCATAGTTCTGACCAAGACGGAACTCCATACACCCACATCGCCTAGCAGCCGATACAGACAGAATAAACATGATGCAGGCAGTGGCCTACAGCCGGAAACAGCTAGCGGAAGAGCTGTAGTCGCAATGGTGGGGGAAGAGGAAATGATGACTCTCACTTTAGATTGTTAGTTCACATGTTGTGTTCAAGCCTAGCAGGTGTTCTGGGTCCCTCAAGCAGGCAAAGCTTCATTGTGTGACCAACCAATTCTTAAAGTAAGGTAATACAATGGTTATATTTATTATAATACTGATGTACTGTTTAAAATGTTTACAAATGATCATAGTCTAACTTTGTGTTCTTGTGGGATTGAAAACAAGCGCCATGTTTCTGTTTACTGCACTTGTTAGTAGAAACTTCAGCTAGACACTCTGTTGTCATTGACTACTAAAGAATATTTCCTTACATTTTGTGGCAATCTACTAGTAAAGAATATTTCTTAATTCTTTCACGATATGCGGCTAAAGTAATATTTCTTTATACTCTTTCACATATGTGGCTAAAGAGTATTGGTGTTTCATTCTGTTGCCATGTGTGGCAAAAGAATATTTCTATTTTGTTAACACGTGCTACTAAAGTATATCACTATATCTCTTTATAGTCGGTTACATATGCGAACTAAAAGAAGATTTCTGTATATTTTGTGACAATATGCCAAGGAAGAAGATTCCCTTCTATTCTTTTACAATGTATATATTTACTTTTCTCAATATATGAATAATGTGCTTTTCAAATGTACTTGCTGAACATTGATGCTTTCACAGAGGAAATGTAGATTAAGAGTCTATCTCTTTAAAACCATTTACACTGACTCACATATATATATCTTGTTATTCTTTCATTCACATTTTCCCCCTGAATATGTCTTGTGAAATTGTCATGTTTGTTCTGAGAATAAATGCTCATTAATAAGAGTTGCACCATATACCCAAATGTTAGCCGGACGTTGCACACACCGACAACCTTACGTAGTCATATGATGATTAGGTGGTTCTTACGGTCAAGGGCATGCCATTTATGTTCTGAAATAGGATTGGAAAACAGCCCATTTCTGTCTATGTGCATGAGATAGCCTGCAATCTTGGGTGGTTTAACAATGTCGTCCTCCGGGCCTTTGCTTAGAAGAGACCGCGGAGAAAGATCAGACCTATTTGTTTAAATCAGTGCTTATGCTAAATACATAACGCGTATAAAGGCAGTTATATCAATACATGATGGTGATGATGGTGATGATGGTGATAGGCATTGGAGATCTAAGCTGAACCCAGAGAAAATAGTATGAGCTTAATTACAGGCACCGGATGATGATAAGGATGATGATGATTTTATAAGGTTGACCATTAACTCAACTTACATCCATCTCAACACACCCTGTCTTATCTAGCAACAGTCTCAACCTATCTCTGGCTTTATAGGAAGTGTCACTACATGCACCTTTCCCATGCATCTACCATAGTAGGCATCTAGTTCCACCCACTTTCATCACAATATACCTTTACCTTAATCCCATCATGCCTCTACCACAACCTATTTACAAACATGTCTGTTACATCCTGATAACTTTGAATCAACTTAATTTAATATAACTAGATAACCTGATCACAATCAGACTCCCTGGTCTTAAAGTGTCACTATTTTATTTCATTGTCCTGGTTGCACCAATAGTTGATCCCATCAGGACACATATGATGGATTGAATGCCATCTATACAGATAAGAGGGAGCTCTCACTATTGATGAGACACATGCTTCCCTCTCTTATTGTCTTATTATTATTTTTTTTTTTTGGTCTTTATTTTGTTATTTTGTTTTATTGTTTCGTGACAGGTTTTATGATTTACTGATATGTAAATTGTAGTCAAATGCTTATGAAGTTGTATTTTGGTTGGACCATCAGATGGGGCGCTTAACTGAAAGCCTACGGTTGTGAAGATGCAGTCTTGGTTGCTGAGGGCGGTAAACTTGTATGTCATGTCCATCTTTTGCCAGCCCAAATAGTACAGCCCATTTCCTTGCATCATCCACCACCCCCATCCTACCAAGATCTCACCCATGTAACCCATGAACCCAGTGAGAATTCCTGATGTTAGATCCAAATTGAAGACCTTACCATTCCTCACTCACTTTGATGATGACCCCTTGAGAGAAAACTGGTTCCCCGGAAGAGACCTGCATCCATGTGAATCTTAAACCCACCGAAGTACCTACCGGCAGATATCAACTCCATCAAATATATAAATATCCTTTTTATTACTTTTGGTAGTACTTTGTTACACATTATGATATTTTAATGTATGTTGGATGATTTCACTATTTGTGTTTCCACAATTATGCATTTACCTCAGCTGATATTCCATGTGAACCTGACAATGTTTTCTCCAGAGATGTAATCAATGTGAAGAAT
>JACEFZ010023026.1:120000-247500 GCA_014155875.1 Cepaea nemoralis | reverse complement strand
ATTTCAAAACATGTAGTTGGAACATGTGATCACACGTAACTGAACAATAATCCACAAGTGACCAGCACGACCATATGGAAGAAAGAGCTGGTTAAGCTAATAGATGTAGGCCATACTTCACGCGGGAACGAGGAACAATCAGTTTACGTGTATTATATCTAAGAGCTACAAAAGTGCCCCGCACACCCACGCGTGCTCGCGCGTGTGCGCGCGCACATACACACACACACGACACACGATAAAGAGGAGCTTTTGGTGGCCATCAGTACCCAGTACATGGCAGCCTGTACAGGACAGATGACGGAGTACCGCACTCTATTCGCCCTGTGGCTTGTTGGACAGTGCGCACGCTTCACAACCCTCCGACAAACCAAGTCAGGGTTCCAAGTCAGCTGCAAACCATTTTGAAGTAGATCGCCCTGCGTTGATTTCCATGTTATGGGCGTCGGTCCTTCAGAAAACAGTTGCAAACTACTAAGCGTAATAATTGCCTAGTAAATCCCAAATATCCAAATGCTGTGGTTGATTGCGACGTCCTGTGAAGGAACTCGCATATAACATTGTGTGTGTGCGTGTGTGTGTGTGGTGTGTGTGTATGTGTGTGTGTGTGTGTGTATGTGTGTGTGTGTGCCTCAAATACCGAGGCTTTAGTGAGAGATAACTTTTACTGCACACGAATATCTACATTCGGTCGCATTTAATATTTTAAGGTGAGTAATGTTAACGAGGAAAGCAATGGCAAAACTACTGAACGTGAACTTGCCAAGACATCAACAACAGCAGTGCTGGTGTTGACAGCGATGTCCTGTAAATAGGATATGCATTAAAAAAAAAAAAATCATTAACGGGCCCTCTGCTTATTTTACCGTTTTGTTCTGACGTTTGTCAGAGAAGACTAGTGAGTCGGTACAGTCCCTGTGGATCAGGGACGATATATACATACCAGATTTTCGCATAGTTAACACTGCGAATCAAATCAAGCCTACTCGAGACAGCGGCGAATGTTGTAACCGCAAGGCCACTCATATCCCTAATATACGTATAGAATGGATACAGTTTCAGTATATGTATAGTTGAGTCTCTCTACTTGTAAACGCTTGAATATAGTTTGTTATTGCCGTCAGCAGCAGTAGGCCCTATTTAATAATACGTGTCCGCTTGGTTTACATGTACTTGTTTACTTGTTTACTGTTAGTGCTGCTTCTTCTGCCCTTTAACCCCGATAGGGATAGGAGCAGATACCCTCAGCCAACTCAAGTCAGCCGGTCTATTTATATCTCCTGCATCTTCCTCCTTTTTATTCCAATATTTCCATTCATAACAGCTCTTCGCCGGAATTCGTGACGAAGGAATTACCGACACAGTTCGTAATCCCGCATACCGCGTTAGAAACACGAAGGCAAACGATTTGGCAGCAGACCGCCTTGCAGTTGGTTATTTTATAAAATTGATATGAGTGCCAGTCGTTCAGAAAGCAATGGCAAACTACTGAATGTAAACTTGCCCAGAGATCACAAACAGCCAAAACATATGCTGGGGTTGACTGCTACGTCCTGTGAAGGATATGCAACTAACTTTAACTCATACGCTGTTCCAATTCAAATTTTCGAGAAACAAAAATTCCAAATTCGGTCTCGCCTAACCTGCTTCCTCAGCGGTGTTTATTGTTGAAAGCCGTGGTTTTTGTGGGTTTTTAGCCCTGTTTCTTGTCTTATGCGCTCTTACGAGTGAGTCCTCTCTCGGACCGGTTACATAAGCGTTTGTGTCTGTGACGTCAGCTGGGGGGTTGGTCGGCGGCTATCCTTTGTGCCCGTCTCTTCTTGTGGTTTTCTTTGTTGGTGTAGGCTCCTGGCTCGTCTGGCTTGACTGGTTGTAGTCCTTATAAGGACTTTTTATTTAGTATTTTTGCCTCCTTTTTTGTGTATTGCCTGTAGAAGCTTTTCAATGCGATTTTCCTCCTTGCGCCTTTTTTCACTTTCGCGTTTGAGTACTTGCTGTCTTTCGATTGCTTCCTCTGTGGTCAGCCATGGGACGGCCTCTCCGTCATCTATATAGTACTCGAGTTCGGCCTCATAGTCATAGAGTATCTCCGGGTAATCTATCGGTTTCCTCCTGAGTTTCTTGGGCATCATCTTTCCTTTTTCTTCCTGTCTCCTTATGTATTCTTCGTGCCTGAGTCCCACTTGCATTGCCCGTTTCTTTTCCGCTTCTATGCACTCCTCCAAGGTAGGTCCATCGGTATGCCACTTCAAGCCGTCGTCAGGGCACTCATCTTGTCTTTCCTCGGCTGTCTGGCTGGATGTTGGTTTCCCCTTGAATGTCTCGGGCGTCGTGGTTCGGCTGCTGGTTTTATCTTGCGGTTCCGGCTCGGTTTTTTGTTGGGTCTCTTGCGGCTTCTCAGTGGTCTCTAGCATGACTTCTGTTGGCTTGTTTTGAATTGATTTCATTTCAGCTTTCAGCTGCTCTCTCTCCGCTTTAATGGTGCGTAGAATTTCTTCGTTTTCCTTCTTCATCACGGCCATATGTTCCACTTCTTGCTTGATGTTACGCTGGATCTCCTTTATTTCAGCAAGCAGCTTTTCATTGTCGCTGGTCGGTGCCGGTGTTTGAAGCAGCTTGATTTGCTTCTTTAGCTCATCTATCTGGTCTTGCAGTTGAGCATTTTCCGCTTGTGAGATGCACGTGGCTGTCTCACACCTCCGCATTGCTTCGTTGTACGGTGTCTTTTTGTTGATGGCGAACTTTAAGACGTCTCTGTGTCTTTGAAGGTACGGACAGCCCAAGTATCTTGCTCCATGCTTGCCCAGGCAGTTGGCGCATTTTCTGTTGTTGTTGGGTGCTCGGAAGTCCGTGTCCAGCTAGGCCAGCAGACATTCCTTGAAGGCGTGGTGATCGGCGCAGCACCGGCAGATTTCCGTCTTACTGCGACATGCTGCTCTGCTATGGCCGGTCCTCTCGCATCTAGAACATTGATTGACTCTTGGGATGAATCTCTCTGGCTGTTGTATTCTCTTGTTGATTGATACTGTGATCGGCATCTCACTGCCCTCTGTCGTCACCACCGCCAAGGTTGTGGGAATCTTGGAGTAGGTGAGGAACCGCTCCGCCTTCATGAATCGGGTGTGGAGATTCTCTCCTCATAGCTGCTTCAGGATTTCTTCATCTGATAGCTCCACTTGGATACGCTTGATAACCAACTTGTTTGTCGATGAGTCGGTGTTTCCGACTCTGGTGTCTTTCTCCTCTCTCTGCTTCTCAGTTGGTTTGGCTCTTGTCTCTGGTGGATTGTCGACAGTCTCCCTCGTGGTGGCTCTCAGTAGTAGCTGTAGTTTCAGGTTCTTTGTTACAACTCTCAGGCAGGCTCTCCGCGTTCTTCTTCTTGTCGACTCCCACGCTGCACATCTTGGATACCGCGTGTCTTTTGGTGTTCTTGCAACGTGCCATTTTCCCCCGAGTCCGGATTTTTGACGAGTTTAGGTGACTTGTCTTGTTAGCGCTCGCAGTTGCGAATTGTGCTCGCATATACGCTGTTCTCTGTACGTATGCTTTTATATCTTCTTTTATTCCGATTGTCTCATAGAATCCAGTTTTTGTTTGTTCTTAACGTGTTTCATATCCAGTGCTAGCGTCTCTTCTTCTCACCTTCAGGAATATGTCTAGTTCTCTCTGCAAACTTTAGTCCTTCGGGCCTGCTCAGGCAACAGTCTATGACTGGTAGTATTTTATGTGTAAATGTCGTTTTCCGTGTCACTGATTTTCGGGCTAGTGCTGATTTCATGGTAGAGGTAAATATTCTATATTTGGCGCTAATGTAAATGTCTCGTGACTCCCACGTACTACTTAGAATATTAATCGTAAACTATTGAACGTAAAAAATTACCTGGTAACTTACAAACAGCCAATAAATGTGAGGGTTGATTACAACGTCCTGTAAATGAATGCAACTAGCGTTAGCTTAAATTATATAGCGATGAACCCAGTTTAAGAAATATCAGCTTAGATTCAAAGACCCCCCCCCCCCCCCCCCACGGCCATACACCGCAAGGTACTATAGTGGCAGTAAATGACAGTTTATGACAGTTGACTGTAGCTTAGATTATACAGCGATGCACCCAGTTTAAGAAATATCTACTTTAAGCAAAATATGCTTGCGCAATGTCAGGCCGTATTTCATCTAACGTACACTGTTCCCGGTTACATTAGAGGCGAGTCTACAAGTGCGTCAGCCACTCTACGTCTGGTTTGAGACCCCTACCCAGATGCCTTCAAGTGATAAATGTGCCCCGGAAATAGGTCACGTCTTAAACATGTGTAAGTTAGGTCATTTTATACGGTTCCTGTGATGCAATATATATACTAACATCCCAATAGTAACATTCCATGGAAGTTCAAGCAGCAACGTCTCTGCCAGTGATATACTAACATCGTATTAAAAACATTCCATTGTAGCTCAAGCAGCAACTTCTATGCCAGTGATATACTAACATCCCAATAGAAACCTTCCATTGAAGTTCAAGCAGCAACGTCTCTGCCAGTGATATACTAACATCCCAATAGAAACCTTCCATTGAAGCTCAAGCAGCAACTTCTCTGCCAGTGATATACTAACATCCCAATAGAAACCTTCCATTGAAGCTCAAGCAGCAACTTCTATGCCAGTGATATACTAACATCCCAATAGAAACCATCCATTGAAGCTCAAGCAGCAACGTCTCTGCCAGTGATATACTAACATCCCAATAGAAACCTTCCATTGAAGTTCAAGCAGCAACTTCTATGCCAGTGATACACTAACATCCCAATAGAAACCTTCCATTGAAGTTCAAGCAGCAACGTCTCTGCCAGTGATATACTAACATCCCAATAGAAACCTTCCATTGAAGCTCAAGCAGCAACTTCTATGCCAGTGATACACTAACATCCCAATAGAAACCTTCCATTGAAGTTCAAGCAGCAACGTCTCTGCCAGTGATATACTAACATCGTATTAAAAACATTCCATTGTAGCTCAAGCAGCAACTTCTATGCCAGTGATATACTAACATCCCAATAGAAACCTTCCATTGAAGCTCAAGCAGCAACTTCTATGCCAGTGATATACTAACATCCCAATAGAAACCTTCCATTGAAGCTCAAGCAGCAACTTCTATGCCAGTGATACACTAACATCCCAAAAGAAACCTTCTTTTGTAGCCCAGACTCACGTCTATTTTTTTGCGCTCGCTCGCTTTGAACTCAAGCATAGTAATGATGGACTGAATTTTGGGCGTGGGTTAGCTTTCCCTATGAACAGCGTCCCTCGCTACCATGCAAACCCACTCCGACTTCAGAGGTGCTTGTAATTTACGTCCCCAAGTCAAGGATGAGAGGTCAACATTTTAGTCCAGCTGTCCGGTGTAGGGGTTGAACCGCTTACCTCGGCTTCAGCACAGCGGATATTTAAGAACACTCGTTCATACCCATCGGCTTGCGGACCCAGACCCACGTTTGATATTAGAAGGATAACTCTTCACTGGCCAGCAGTCTCAGCCTACGTCATAACAGCTAAAGTACACACGAAGAACTAGACTTCCAAACGGAATGCAAGAAACCACTCTAGCGCTATCACAGCTGTGAATATGCTCACTAATCTATCACTGACCTGCTTCTGCAGTGTCTAGGAATACTATACAAGGTGGGTGGCGACTTTTTTTCAGTCCCGTGTAGAAATAAGTCAATGTGAGAGTCATGTTGACGTGCTGGCAGCTAGGCGAAGAATGCAGCGTGTTGTTATAAACATGGATCGAGATTAACTAATGAAAACTAAACATGGCCGCGACAGCCAGTGTATTTGCTAATTAATTTTAATTGCTTCAGATGGTATTTGTGTCTCATGAGGTTATGGTGCACATTTTATTTATAGGTCCCTCAGGAGCATAGGGGACACCAACATTCAGCATGGGAGTCGAGATGCGTGTGGCTTAGTTGTCATGTGTGTTCTACAGCAGCCATTGCTTCTTGTATTTATACTTTGGGTGACTGTACCAGGCATCATTATCTCTCATTCAGACCAGGCATCATTATCTCTCATTCAGACCAGGCATCATTATCTCTCATTCAGACCAGGCATCATTATCTCTCATTCAGACCAGGCATCATTATCTCTCATTCAGATATATGATCTCCCATAATGTTGGTAAATTGTTTTTATTCCTCTCGCTCGCTTTGAACTCAAGCGTAGTCCATACACACTATTTATAGTAGTGATGGACTAAATTTTGCGTGTGAATTAACTTTCCCTATTAAAAATGTCCCTCGAAATCAGACGAACTCACTCCAACTTCAGAGGTACTTGTAATGTACGTCCTTAAGTCAAGGACGAGAGGTCAACATTTTAGTCCAACTGTCCGGTGTAGGCGTTGAACCGCTTACCACGGCTTCAGCACGCCGGGTGTTTAGGAAATGTTGGTAAATAATTTCGCAGACAACCCGGAGTACGCGATTATTTAGCTGTGAAAGGTAGTGGCGCCCTTCAGACAGATACGTGGTTGTGGTTATACAATGGTTGTATGTCTGTTGTGTAATTATCAAACCATCCATAAGTTCACACACAACGATACAATTGAAATACTGATTGCGATTGGGCCAAGAGTCAGGAATCGCAGCAGACAACGAATCGCAAACAGATATAAAGTTCCATAGAAACAGTTTCTCCAACGCCTCATTCGCACTGCGAGCGCTAACAAGTCAAGTCGCATTATTCTGTCAAGAAGCCTGATAAGCGGGAAAATGTCACGTGGAAAGTCCAACAACAAGAAACACGCGGTTACCAAGATAGGCAGAATGGGAACCGACAACAAGAAGAAGAACGTGGAGAGCCTACCTGCTAGCCGCATCAAAGAGCCTGATACTACAGCTATTACTGAAGCTACTACGAGGGAGAAGATTGACAGCCCAACACAGTCAAGAACCAAGACAGCAGAGAAGAAGGAGGAGAAAGACACCAGAGTCGGAAACACCGACTCAAAAACAGTCCGATGGGTCGTCAAGCGGATTCCAGTAGAGCTGACAGATGAAGAAATCCTGAAGCAGCTACGAGAAGAGAATCTTCACATCCGATTCTTGAATGCGGAGAGGCTCCTCACCTACTCCAAGATACCTACAACCTTGGCAGTGGTGACGTCGGAGGGCAGCGAAATGCCGACCACAGTATCATTCAGCAAGAAAACACAACAGCCAGAGAGATTCATCCCAAGAGTCAATCAATGTTCAAGATGCCAGAGGGCCGGCCACAGCAGAACAACATGCCGCAGTAAGACGGAAATCTGTCGATACTGCGCCGATCACCACGCCTTCAAGGAGTGTCCGCTGGCCAAGATGGACACGGACTTCCGAGCACCCAACAACAAAAGAAAGTGCGCCAACTGCCTGGGTAGGCATGGAGCAAGATACTTGGGCTGCCCGTACCTGCAACGACACAGAGACGTCTTAAGGATCGCCATCACCACAAAGACACCATACAACGAAGCAATGCGGAGGTGCGAGACAGCCACGGGTTGCTCACAAGCGGAAAGAGCCCAACTGCAAAGCCAAATAGACGAACTAAAGAAGCAAATCAAGCTACTCCTAACACCGTCACAAACCAGCGACAATGAAAAACTGCTTGCTGAAATGAAGGAGATACAGCAAAACATCAAACAAGAGATGGAGCGCATGGCCGAGTTGAAGAAGGAGAACGAAGAAATCCTACAAATGATCAAGACCGAAAGAGAATTGCACAGAGCTGAAATGGAACTCTTCCAAAACAAACCAACAGAAACGACACAAGAGCCAGCAGAGAAATCGCAAGATGAAAACCAAGAGTCCGAGCCTGAACCACACGTTACAGCCAGCAGCCCATCCGCGATACCCGAGGCAGACAAAGGGAAACCAATATCTCGCCAGACATCAGAGGAAAACCAAGAAGTGCACCCTGATGATGGCACGGAGAGACCACAGAAACTTACCTTGGAGGAGATACTAGAATGTGCAAGAGTGGAGGAAATCAGGCGCAAGGAATTCAAAAGGTGTTGGGATGAAAGAGAAAAGAAGAAACCCAAGAAACCCAGGAGACCGGTAGACTACCCAGATGTATGGTTTGAACCTGAGTATGACCCTGAACACTCGTACTACATTGAAAACGGAGAGAGAAAACGATGGATGACCGCGGAGGAAAAAATCGAAAGGCAGCAGAAACTCAAACTCGAAAGTAAAAACAGGTGCGAGGAGGAAAATGGAAACGTCGAAAAACTCCTTCAGAAACTACACAAAAAAGGAGACAACAAGACCAAATAGAGCCAGAATCCTACACCAACAAAGAGAACCACAAGAGCAGACGAGCACAAAGGATAGCCGCCGAACGACCCCCAGCTGACGTCACAGACACAAACCAACATAATCAGTCCGAGATAGGACTCACAAGACAAGAATTAGGGTGAATAAACCCACAAAAACCACGGTTCTCAACAATAACCGACGCTGACGAAGCAGGTTAGACGAAGACCGAATTTGGAATTTTTGTTTTTGTTATTGGAATTGGAATTAGGAATTCTCCAAACATTCATTTCGTCGTCGCTGGAGCTACGGAGTTCGTGCTTTGTGCGACGCTGTCCGAGATGCGGAAAGAGGCTAAGCCATATGGGATAAAAACCCGGTGCAATGAAGTCGACCCTGTCGACTTTTAAGCGAATTTTTCTCTAAGCATTCAAACGACTGCAGTTAAAATGAACGCCAGTAGGTTCTAGCAGATAGGACTACATTGTTCGTAAAGATCAGAAACTTCAGACATTAGTTATGTGCCAAAAATATTCATGACATTGTCCATATCATGTAGTGAATAGACATTTGGTTTAATCCGTAAACATCATGCATCTCTTGTGTGAACAGACCTGTCACAGTCTATATTACATGATAGTGGCTTTATAGAGAATGTGTGTGTGCTAATCAGTAGACATGAACATATCAGCCATATCAGAACCAGCTATTGTCACAAGAGGCTAGTTAAAAGGCCCAGATTATAAGCTAAAAGGAGAAAGCATGAAGACAGTAAGTACGCTGTCTACCAGTTTAGCGTGGAATTCTATTGTGAAAACATACTGGTCTCATGGTAGGCTTTATCATTTAATTCAAACAGTTAATCAGTCGCCATGATCAAGGGCTAGCAGCCTAACATTGTCACGTCACGTAGCCCATTTTGTGGATACCCAGGTCAGTACTGAGTACAACACCCTTGACTTCCTTAGTTTGACAAAATAAATAGCTCCACATCTGCACAGGCCACGTTAGCAAGTGGCTATCATCCGGTCGTCATGAATTCGAATACCCGCGCAGGAGAGGATTTTAGAGTTACCTGGGCCCTCAGGTCCACACAACCTAAAATAAGTATATGGACATTTTCGAAGAAGGGAAGGCGGCCGACCTGAAATTGTCCCACATCAGTTGTCGAGTGTCAGTTAGTCTGTGAAATTATGTGGCTGTCGCCATACACTCTGTCCTCCCGAATGCGTACATCCTGTCACACAGTGTCTTCTCTCTCTCTCTCTCTCTCTCTCTCTCTCTCTCTCTCTCTCTCTCTCTCTCTCTCTCTCTCTCTCTCTCTCTCTCTCTCTCCCTCTCTCTCTCTCTCTCTGTGTGTGTGTGTGTGTGTGTGTGTGTGTGTGTTTAACAGCGGCAGTGATGTATATAAGGAAGTAACGTTCTTCATCATCGATGTCAGTGTTGTTTGTTAACACGTGATTTGCTATCTTTAAATATTGGGCATTTACAATGTGCAGTATTACAGACGATTGTTCTCTTTAAGTCGCATTATCGCGTAGCAGGTCCAGTGCAGAACGTCGCTCTCATCCCGGCCCCTGGAATAGACGCTCAGTCTCCGGTCAGTTATTCTACCACATACATGTACATGTCCAAGATGTCTGCTGCATGCTGCGCTGGTCGAAATCTCCTTTACTTCCAGGAGCCGCGACTTCCATGGCCGTTCTCTTCAAGCTGCTGAGACGTGTAATATGGCCAAAAAACTTGTCTCCAAGACATGAGTCTTAATGACTATCTGTGAATGTATGTAATGAACTAAACTTTTAATGGGAAAACTTATTAGTGTATGTATGATGTGTATGTACCAGACACGACTGGAATTAAATCTTGAATGCCTTATTCATTATTCACATGGCTAATATGATATAGCCGGCCTCCCTGGTCTAGGAACAATAGGTATATTAAACTCCTGCGAGAAGAAACGTACTAAACATCAACAACGTTGCACATACCTTGCAAGGAGATCCATCGTATCGCGAAATACAGGTGAAAATACGATTTAAGTAGCCAAAAATCCTATCTGTCATTAAGTAGCCAAAAATCCTATCTGTAAACCCACTTTTAATTCTGCAGCCAACGAGCGCCTTCGCAGCTGGCCAAGCCACCTTTTCTGCCCCACATGGCATAGGGGAAGTTCGTGTGTTTGTTTCTTTGTTTGCTGTATTTCGTTGTGTTAGCTATCTGTGGTGTCCTTGACAAAGATTCTGAGAATCGAAACGTCGGTAGTCCTGTGTGCCGTATTGTACGCGTTTGTGTGTAGTTTATTTTATTTTATTTTATTTTATTTTATTTTATTATTCATTTTATATATTTATTGAGTGCTTCTGATTTCTGATTTTCACCTGTATTTCGCGATATGATGGATCTCCTTGTAAGGTATGTGCAACGTTGTTGATGTTTAGTACGTTTCTTCTCGCAGGAGTTTAATATACCTATTTGTTTCCAATTCATATTGTTATATCCTGCTGCAGCCGCTGCTTTTTCTTTCTATCCCTGGTCTAGGGATTACACGATTTTCCTCGTAATCCCGTATACTCTCGTGAGTAACTTGACGTGCGCGAGAATTGGTAGCGGTTCTCTCCGCGTCGGTAACTTACGGTGTATGTGAGCCGGTCGCTTAGAAAGCAATAACAAAATACTAAGCGTTATCTTGCCAAGTAATCAACAATCAGCTGAAAGATGCTGATGTTGACAGCGATGTCCTGTAAAGGATATGCGAACAAAAGAAAAATATGATATGTATAATAGAATTCCCGATGACAAAGTATTGCCACATAGCAAAGTTTACATTAAACCGTATTGCATACTAATACAAAAATAAACGCAGTTACTGAACTGTCGTGATTAATTGGCTGTCCCAACACCACTGTTGTCTCTCGTTCGATGCTCTGTAGCCGCGAGCTATTTTCATTAAACACTAAAACCACGGGATCTTCTTCTTCTTCTTCTTTGCATTCATCCGGAGTGTTTTTTTCAGATGTGATTGCGGTGTGTCTCGTCATGCAGCCTTGGGTCGAAACTCTTAGGCCAACACATACGACTTTTAGCGTGCATTTTTGACAGGTTAGCATTCCTGTGAAGCTCTCATGTTTGTGGTGCCGTCCACATCCCAACTTGTCAAGTTGGAACGGTAGAATGCTTCACGATCAGCCCTCAAGGGAAGGCAGGGACAGTCCATGGCATTATCCGTCATCCAGGGTGGCTTCCATAGTTGCAGAGCTGACACATAGCGCCCTGGTGTTGGGCTCACCGTTCACCACGAGCCTTTCCCGCACTGAGCAGACCGGTCTGCAGACCGGTATTCACTCAGCGAGTTTTCGATTCGGACATGTGCTTGTCGTTGTGCCCGTCAGAGCTGTTCCGGGCACAACGAACATTCGGAAACTAGCTCGTCAGAGCTTTTCCGGACACGAGCTATTCGGAAAACTAGTTAGTCAGAGCTGTTCTTAGCCCGAAAGAGATTTCACTCGGACGTTTTTTGCGTTGTGCCTGAGTTATTTGCACCCGTAGGCTAGTACATCCGACTTCAGCAGGAATGTTTACGGGTTTGCCTTCACTGGGTTTCGAGAGACGTTCACTTCTGGTATAGATAAACAATGGCAAACTACTGACCGAAAATTTACCTAGAAATAAACGTGGATTTGGGGTTGATCGAAATATTTATATTAACAATATTTATTTGCCTACGTGTAACAAGAACTGTTTGCCTAAGTGTAACAAGAATTATGTGTCTAATTGAAACAAGAACAATTTGCCTAATTTTAACGAGAACTATTTGCCGACGTTTAACCAGATATATGTGCCTAAGTGTAACAATAACTATTTGCCTAATTGTTACAAGAACTATGTGTCTTGGTGTAATAAGAACTATTTGTCTAATTGTAACAAGAACTATGTACCTAAGTGTAACAAGAACTGTTTGCCTAGGTGTAACAAGAACTATTTGCCTAAGTGTGACAAAAATATTTGCCTAATTATAATAAGAAATATGTACCTAAGTGTAACAAGAACTATTTGCCTAAGAGTGACAAGAACTATTTGCCTAAGTGTGATAAGAACTATTTGCCTAAGTGTGATCAGATCTATTTGCCTAAGTGTAACAAGAACTATTTGCCTAAGTGTGACAAGAAATATTTGCCTAAATGTGACAAGAAATATTTGCCTAAGTGTGACAAGAAATATTTGCCTAAGTGTGACAAGAAATATTTGCCTAACAATAATAAGAAATATGTACCTAAGTGTAACAATAACTTTGTGCCTAAGTGTAACAAGAACTATTTGCCTAAGTGTAACACGAACTATTTGCCCAAATGTAACAAGAACTATTTACCTAAGATTAACAACTATTATTAACTGTAAAGAACTATCACACATTCACAAAGCACGTACCCCGTTTCTGTAAGAATTTTACAAACTTGCTGTAAGAACCGCCTATCACATTATGTCTGTACAATTTGGCAACATCCCCTAGATGAGAGAACCTGGTGTGAATTGTATAACTCCTAATAGAGCTAATGGCGATTTAAGCTGTTGTTTCCCTATAACATCTAGCCACAGAAAATTATTTCCATATTCAATAGCGCATGGCCTGTAATCATCTCGAATGCATTGCATGGAGGGTTTATAATTATATAAAATGTATGCCAATGTATTGGGGATGTCACACAATGGTTGACTGCGTTCGATGTAACTTTAAGCAACATTATCACAATGCGGTCAGTCATGGCCATATGGAATTAATCAAGAAACATGTAAATCATAAATAAATTACATGTAGAAGAAACCCGGAAAGGGCAACAGTTCTTGAACAATATGAGGCAAAGAAACAATAATGTACACACCCATGTTAATCATCTTTTTGATAGAGTGTTTACAGTAAAAAGGTCCATTCTCCTAGTTTTCATGCGTATTTGCTATGCTACAATTACCACGCCTGTTTAGTAAAATGCTCCTCTGTTTATTGGCCTTTTTTCCAATGTATACAAAAAATGTATTGCTCATTTCCCTATTTCTCTTTTCTCTCACCCTTATTACCTATTTACCTATATTATTTGTTGTTTATCCATGTTCTTATTCCCTGCTTGATCCCTATACACCAGGTTTATGTGGTTCTTCCCCCCCCCCCACTCTTCCCCCAAGAAATCCACAGCCTGGGTTCAGCTCCAATAGCGGTAGACCAGATGTTCCTAGACCATCTCACTACTGACAGAGCTAGCCCCGCGCCATACATCTGCCAACAGAATAATTAATGATAAACATTTTGCTTCATATGTACGATTACACCGAACGAACCCATGCATGCGCACATAGAAGTCAATAGAATATTCCAACATAATCAAATCAACTGTCTGTAGAGTTGCTAAAACAACCAAATCAACAGTCTGCAGAGTTGCTAACACAATCAAATTAACTGTTTGTAGTGTTGCTACAACATAATAAACACAACTGTTTACGGAGTTACTAAAACAAAATAAAATCAACTGTCGGAGTGACATTGCCACACATCTTGACATTAATTCAGCACAACATATGATCCATGCTGTGCTACACAAAGTGTCTGCAAGGTGGGTGCCACGGCAGCTTACTCCAGAATTGAAACAAGGACGCATTGATGCTTGTCAAGAAATTTTGCAGTGCTTGGAAGCAGAAGGTGATGGTTTTATACCAAGAATTGTTAATGGAGATGAAACCTCGGTTCACTACCACAAGCCTGAAACGAAGTGATCGAGCAAGGAGTGGCGCCATCCCGCTTCATCGAAACCAAAGTAGTTTCGCACGCAGCCATCTGCAGGGAAGGTTATGCAGACTCTCTTTTAGGATGAACGAGGTGTTATTT
Source organism: Cepaea nemoralis (assembly GCA_014155875.1). Taxonomy (NCBI): domain Eukaryota; kingdom Metazoa; phylum Mollusca; class Gastropoda; order Stylommatophora; family Helicidae; genus Cepaea; species Cepaea nemoralis. The sequence continues at coordinate 233,333 of JACEFZ010023026.1, read as the reverse complement.
TAGAGCACTACATGCCGAGAGGGACAACTGTCACCAGTGGCACGAATATAAATCTTCGCAGGAAGCATATACAACCTGCAATCAAATCCAAACGACGTGAACCTCTGAGTAAAGGTGTTCTTTTGCAACATGACAATGCTAGACCCCATACTGCCCGTGCCAAGGTTAAAACCATTGAAGACCTCCGCGTTCAGTGTGAATCATACCACCTGAACTCGCCAGACCTGGCACCAAATGATCTGTTTGGACAACTCAAAGAGTCATTGGGAGATAGACTTGTCGGTCCGATGAAGAGGTACAGAAGGTGGTGCATGTGTGATTACACACGCGACCAAGATACTTTATTTTTATATGAATACAAACACATTATCGGCGTTCGAGGACTTGCATTCAACGTAGTGATGACCACATCGAAAAATGATACATTTGTTCTGTACCTTTTCAGAATATATTCACCAAAATGAAAACATTTCAGGTTTTCAATGAAGCCCCCTCGTACTTAGTAGATACATCCTTGCACAAGTAGAAGATGCGTTACATTATATGAATAAAGGAAAGGCACCATGACCAGACAACTTTAAGCTGGAAGAAAATGAGGCTTTGGAGAGTTTGGAGTCGAAGTAATAACAAACTGTCTATATTGTATCAAGAATTTTGAGTTCATTTCTAATGACATATATGTATTTATAGATCTGTCAAATTAACCAGTTTGTTTAGAACGTAAAGATTATCGTTTAATGATGACGCTGCTACTGCGAATAATTATGAGAAGAGTAAGGAATACGATTGTCACAAGGTTGTTGAAAGATTGAAGTGGCTGTTTTTGTGTCTAGAGTATGTCAGTATGAATATTGTGCCGGACGACTGATCGACAATTATGAGTCAATATATAACACTGGTCTGTGCACATACAACTTTATTGATTAGACTTGAAGAAATAGAGTATAATTCGACAAAGTAGTCTCATGCGAAGACAATATTGCCGTCCACCGGTCTTGTAACATCCCTCGTTACGGACTCTTCTCCGTCCTTGACTGTAACCAACTCGACTACATAGATTCGATATTTTGGGCTCCGTTACTCTAACTTGCCCACCAACTGAATTAACTCTCACAAGAAACTCATGGCTCTGTCACCCTAACTTCGCCCAACTCAACTGCCTGGCTAAGTTCCCTCACTTAGCCCCAGAATTCAATTGCCTTCCTTTTGCACGGACTTCTGTCTTTATTCACCCTTCCCGGGACCACCCGTGAAAATCTATTTCACCCCTGAACTCAATTACTTATTCCCATCCAAATATCTTTCTGGGTTTTCCGTTGTCTATTCGTCTACTTATCACGCTCTTGCATTCCATTATTGATTTCCTCTTGACCCGTACGTGCTCTAACAATCACTCTCTTGGGTCTCACTCATTGTCTTGGAAATTCTTAATCAACTTCTCTGACCCCACATCCGCATTCCTCCTATTTGACCGTGTAACTTCGATTGTTCTATTAGATTCTTACCCTCTACCTGCCTTGGTGTAAAAACACACACGTTGCAACGATTAAACCAGAAACGAATAATTAACAATGTGGATTTGTAAATGGATTGGGCATAAACAATGCAATATACATTTTAGGATCCCCTCAGATGTAGCTACAGAAATAAAACCATATATGTATTTATGCATTACAGAAAACTCTTTAGAGTTTGACAAAGTAAGAGATGAGAAAATAATCACACTACTGCAGCAATTAAACGATGATGACATATTTCTACGAATAATAAAGCATATAGGTATTATGCCAGTACACAGCAGCTGAAAGATTCAACCGGTTAGGATCATTTCAGCAACATAAAGAAGGGTGTCAGACAGGGATGAGCACTGTCTTAAGATGTGTTACTGTTATACAGCGAGCATTTAAAACGAGGGACTGAAGTTATGCTCCGGGCAGTCTTGATTGCAAAAGGTCAGACAGAATAGTTTAAAACAAGATGATGATACATTGTTTCTAGTGGTTATCTTGACAATTTCCGTCCACCTGGAGCTAATCTGTTTGACGCAAGCTGGCCGTAAACTATTCCTTTTAAAAGCTGCTCAAATGACATGCCTACGACAATACCGATCTGTCTATAGCACATATTTGTTCACCATTGTATGGATGCTAATCATGCCAACTCATGAAGAACTTTTACAGATGTGATGTTAAGTTGAACAATTGATATTGACAGTCCAGATATAAATGATTAAGTCCGTTTGCATAAGGGACGTACAATGTCATATATGTACACAGAGTGGGGAAACTGTTTTTTTTTTTCCACCAGCAATTAACGTAGTTTAGAATGCGACTATTCAAAAAACAGGACGGTTTGCTTGAGGTCAGCAAAGGTTCGAGAGTTTGTCTCGAAGAGTTGCCCCTGTAATGGAACGGCTGTTTAATGACAATGCCAATGTCAAAAAGAAGATGGCATTGTTATACGGTAATGTCAGGATTTAAGTCATCGCTGGTTTCGCACCGACAGACTCAATCTCACGCAGTAAACTAATGCAAATGGGAACATTGAAGCTGTAATATTAAGATGAGATTGTACCTTCCCAGTGTGAATCCAAAACTTAGGCTTTTCCCGTGTTGTAGGCAGTGACAGTGGGCTGTGTGAAATGTATGGAGAGAATTATATAGATGCTATTGCAAATATATTCACAAGGAGGTGTCGTTTAAAGCTCTGGGTCATACTGCTTCACATGGATCATGATAGTCAGAACATCGTTAACGACAATGTTGAATTGATTCATGGTGGATGTGAACGTTCACATGTCACTGGCAACAATTATTGTCTCTAGAAGGTGATTAGTGCTTGTGGACATGTAGAAATACGTGCGTGAATATTAACCTATGTAGCTTTTTATATCTGTTTATTTCCAAATCACGTATTTTTTGTGTGCATACATTTATAGAGGAACACGGTGGTCTTAATTCTGATTGAATGAGATACACTTGCTTGCTGGAGACCTGGGCTAGCACAAACATGTATTACGTCATGACATTTTCAAGAAGCAGCTGCATACATCTGTAGAGTGCAGCTTCTCCGGTTAACATCAATTATTCTACACATAACGTACACTATGGGCATACAATTCTGTTTGTAATAGTTGCTATGTTCCTATTCAAGCATGTCGCATGCTTTCATCTGATCGGAACAAATGCACCACACTGTACACAGACAACCGCACACGAGTGGCCATTGAGGAAAGATAATTGCCTAATGTGGAAGTCTTCACCCCACTTATGTGTCTGCGCATGGCTGGTTACGTGAAACAATGCCTTCCTGTCACTGGCAAACTGCGTTGCCACACAACCCTGCAATAAACAAATATAAACACATACACGGTTAGCCTTTCTCTGACCTTCGGTAGCACTTGCTACTGTTTGTAAACAATATGATAAGGCCTCAGACACATACATCGATTGTTTCGTGTGGACACAGACACATCTAATAGATCATCAATGTTTAGTGTGGACACAGACACATAAAATAGATCATCAATGTTTAGTGTGGACACAGACACATCTAATAGATGGTCAATGTTTCATGTGGACACAGACACATCTAATAGATGGTCAATGTTTCATGTGGACACAGACACATCTAATAGATCATCAATGTTTAGTGTGGACACAGACACATCTAATAGATCATCAATGTTTCGTGTGGACACAGACACATAAAATAGATCATCAATGTTTAGTGTGGACACAGACACATCTAATAGATCATCAATGTTTCGTGTGGACACAGACACATAAAATAGATCATCAATGTTTAGTGTGGACACAGACACATCTAATAGATCATCAATGTTTCGTGTGGACACAGACACATAAAATAGATCATCAATGTTTAGTGTGGACACAGACACATAAAATAGATCATCAATGTTTCATGTGGACACAGACACATCTAATAGATCATCAATGTTTAGTGTGGACACAGACACATAAAATAGATCATCAATGTTTCATGTGGACACAGACACATCTAATAGATCATCAATGTTTCATGTGGACACAGACACATCTAATAGATCATCAATGTTTCATGTGGACACAGACACATCTAATAGATCATCAATGCTTCATGTGGACACAGACACATCTAATAGATCATCAATGTTTCATGTGGACACAGACACATAAAATAGATCATCAATGTTTAGTGTGGACACAGACACATCTAATAGATCATCAATGTTTCATGTGGACACAGACACATCTAATAGATCATCAATGTTTCATGTGGACACAGACACATAAAATAGATCATCAATGTTTAGTGTGGACACAGACACATCTAATAGATCATCAATGTTTAGTGTGGACACAGACACATCTAATAGATCATCAATGTTTAGTGTGGACACAGACACATCTAATAGATCATCAATGTTTAGTGTGGACACAGACACATCTAATAGATCATCAATGTTTCATGTGGACACAGACACATCTAATAGATCATCAATGTTTCATGTGGACACAGACACATCTAATAGATCATCAATGTTTCATGTGGACACAGACACATCTAATAGATCATCAATGCTTCATGTGGACACAGACACATCTAATAGATCATCAATGCTTCATGTGGACACAGACACATCTAATAGATCATCAATGTTTCATGTGGACACAGACACATCTAATAGATCATCAATGTTTCATGTGGACACAGACACATCTAATAGATCATCAATGCTTCATGTGGACACAGACACATCTAATAGATCATCAATGCTTCATGTGGACACAGACACATCTAATAGATCATCAATGTTTCATGTGGACACAGACACATCTAATAGATCATCAATGCTTCATGTGGACACAGACACATCTAATAGATCATCAATGCTTCATGTGGACACAGACACATCTAATAGATCATCAATGTTTAGTGTGGACACAGACACATCTAATAGATCATCAATGTTTCATGTGGACACAGACACATAAAATAGATCATCAATGTTTCATGTGGACACAGACACATCTAATAGATCATCAATGTTTCATGTGGACACAGACACATCTAATAGATCATCAATGTTTCATGTGGACACAGACACATCTAATAGATCATCAATGTTTCGTGTGGACACAGACACATAAAATAGATCATCAATGTTTAGTGTGGACACAGACACATCTAATAGATCATCAATGTTTCGTGTGGACACAGACACATCTAATTGATCATCAATGTTTAGTGTGGACACAGACACATCTAATTGATCATCAATGTTTCGTGTGGACACAGACACATAAATAGATCATCAATGTTTAGTGTGGACACAGACACATCTAATAGATAATCAATGTTTCGTGTGGACACAGACACATAAAATAGATCATCAATGTTTAGTGTGGACACAGACACATCTAATAGATCATCAATGTTTCGTGTGGACACAGACACATCTAATTGATCATCAATGTTTAGTGTGGACACAGACACATCTAATTGATCATCAATGTTTCGTGTGGACACAGACACATAAAATAGATCATCAATGTTTAGTGTGGACACAGACACATCTAATAGATAATCAATGTTTCGTGTGGACACAGACACATAAAATAGATCATCAATGTTTAGTGTGGACACAGACACATAAAATAGATCATCAATGTTTAGTGTGGACACAGACACATCTAATAGATCATCAATGTTTAGTGTGGACACAGACACATCTAATAGATCATCAATGTTTCGTGTGGACACAGACACATAAAATAGATCATCAATGTTTAGTGTGGACACAGACACACATAATAGCTCAATGTTTCGTGTGGACACAGACACATAAAATAGATCATCAATGTTTAGTGTGGACACAGACACATCTAATAGATCGTCAATGTTTCATGTGGACACAGACACATCTAATAGATCATCAATGTTTAGTGTGGACACAGACACATCTAATAGATCGTCAATGTTTCATGTGGACACAGACACATCTAATAGATCATCAATGTTTCGTGTGGACACAGACACATAAAATAGATCATCAATGTTTAGTGTGGACACAGACACATCTAATAGATCATCAATGTTTAGTGTGGACACAGACACATAAAATAGATCATCAATGTTTAGTGTGGACACAGACACATCGAATAGATCATCAATGTTTCGTGTGGACACAGACACATAAAATAGATCATCAATGTTTAGTGTGGACACAGACACATCTAATAGATCATCAATGTTTAGTGTGGACACAGACACATCTAATAGAACATCAGTGCTTCGTGTGGACACAGACACACATAATAGCTCAATGTTTCGTGTGGATACGATAAGATATCCATCTTAGGAAGAAATGAAGGTTAATTATATACTGGAAATAAATAAACTATTACAGACAAATTTAGGATTTATGTGGAGATTGCAGAGATGTGGTTTTACAGTATAATGACGGATAGAAAGAAAAATGAAGATATCTCGACAGAATTTAACTCACAAAGAACTGGTTACTCGCATCAGACGACAACTCACAAAGAGAACTATTTAATGGCATCAGAAGTAGACAGTCCACACTTTTTTAGGTAGGGGAAAGATTGGGGGTGGGGGAGGCAGGGGGAGACCAAGAGAGAAGATGCTGGGCACATTACCTCACTTCGTTTTAGTTAAGGTCTTTTCTTCCATAGAATTGTTACAAAAAGTCACTCTGTCATCTATTCTACTTCTTTTATCAAGAGTATAACCCGGTCTGAAACAATGATTGATTACTTGAAAACTTGTTACTCTCATCAGTAGTAGACAGTCCACAGTTTTTGTGTTTTGTGTGTGTTGTTTTTGTGTGTGTTGTTTTTGTGTGTGTTGTTTTTGTGTGTGTGTTTTTGTGTGTGTTGTTTTTGTGTGTGTTGTTTTTGTGTGTGTTGTTTTTGTGTGTGTTGTTTTTGTGTGTGTTGTTTTTGTGTGTTTTGTTTTTGTGTGTGTTGGTCTTTTGTATGAATGTGAAACTTGGACAATAAGCAGTCAAGCTGAAAAACATCTGATGGCTGCAGAAATGTGGTTTCTGAGGAAAATGCAAAGAATACCATGGACAGACAGAAAAAAACCAATGACCAAGTACTACAGGAGACAAATCAAAATTGTAAATTGATTAGAGAAATTAGGCGTAGTCAGTCAACATTTTTTTGACATGTTATGAGAAGAAATGGATTCTAGAACTTAGTGACAACTGGCAAGATCGAAGGGAACAGACCAAGAGGAAGACTGAGAGGAAAATACCTGGATGGCTTGGCCACATGGCATGGACGAGACATGAATGCTGAGATGATCCACGACGCTGGTGATCGAGTGAAATGGCGAGTCATGACGGCCCACGCTTTCCGGCATGGCACATGATTGATTAATTGATTAATTTTGGTGGTATGTCAAGGGAATTGGAAAAGCTGGATGTGAAGAGAGGCAGGGGAAGACTAAGAAAGAAGATGCTGGGCAGTTTGGCATCATGACATGGAGGAACATAGACATCGAACATGATCACCAGCGCCACACAGCGCTGAAAATAAAGTGGCGAGCAACAGAAACAAAACGTAAATTCAGAACAGGTAGTTAGTTAGTTAGTCGACAGATCATCCTCATTGCACATCGAACCATTCAGTCCATAAGTGCTCGGATCCCCTCCTCAGCAAATCGGAACAGTGTTTTCAAACAAAGTTGTAGCTAATAATGAATCATTACTTAAAGCCGGTATTGATTTAAATGTAGTAGTGAATGTATCGCTCTAACACTATGTATCTCATGAGTGTACATGTAAGTGTGAAACACGCAATCAGTGGGAGTTCATTCACAAGTGGACATGTTATTTGTATGGCAGAGAGATAACTCCAACTTAAGTTGAACCGTACCTATAGTGCGTTTACAAATGTTTGCCAGCATTTACATTCATTTCTTAAAGTATCTGTTGTATCGTTATGAAAAATTTGCTACCGTCTTATATTTACTGGCACCCATGGAATATGTCTTTGATAGGTTAAAAGACACTTACAATTATGTAAAGTGGCGACATTTCTATGATGTTGTTGACGAAAATGTATTGACTTCACACTAACCAACGTGTTTTATAATAATGCACGTCAATTCGGGCAACGACGCAAGGCATGTTCATATTCTCTTGTCTCTCCATAGGCACATTCGTTAATGTGCGTATGGAGTGACCAGAGATGATTCCGCAATTGAATCATCATGTGTACATTTTTAAGGATCTGATCAGCTGTCTGTGTAGTTTATTCACACGTGCACATGGGAGATAGAAACATTTTGAGTCTTCGTGAAAATTGTCTACTTTGCTGTGTCCTTTTGTACACAACGAATATAGTTGTGAACGTCGCTGTAGTGGTATTCCTTCTTTATCTTCAAGATGTTGTTCCTCGTTTCATTGAAGTTTATAGATTGGTTCGTAAGTTCGTATTCTGTCCACTCATTTGACAACTTTTCACTTTTCTTGTTATGCCACAGTATGTCAGTTTCCACAGCAGTACTCTCTCTCTCTCTCTCTCTCTCTCTCTCTCTCTCTCTCTCTCTCTCTCTCTCTCTCCCTCTCTCTCTCTCCCTCTCTCCCTCTCTCTCTCTCTCTCTCTCTCTCTCTCTCTCTCTCTCTCTCTCTCTCTCTCTCTCTCTCTCTCTCTCTCTCTCTCTCTCTCGTATGCACTGCGTTTTGTGTGTTCTTTTTGTTTTCAATGCCGGTTGTTTGCCTCTGTTGAAGGCTTGAGGAACTGAAAATATTTGTGGAATACGAACTGTTGCCTTTGGCAAGATGTATTTTTTTATGCCGATGCTGTAATGTTTAAAGCCTGCAATTCTTCAGAATAGTTGGAGCAAAGTATTGCAGTATGTGTGTATGTGGATTAATGTCTGCAATATGTCCGGACCTTAATCTGTGTCGGACGATTCCAGTAGGCTGATGACTGCCATGGGTTGCATACAATGCAATCCATCCTTTCTCCAATATCATCTTTCAACACATGGTCCTCACATTATTCTCCAGTAACTTTTATAAATTTAATAGCGCAGACTATGTTAGTATCCTAATGTCAGACAATTTGAATGTAATACTATTAGCTGCCACCTGTCCTTTAATTTTACCCTACACAAGTTCTATAGGGTTTAAATGAGAATGGTACGGAGGAAGTCTCAACATATGGCCATGCTCTTCTATCAACTTGTAGATTTGATATTTCTGGCTTTGTTTGCGTCTGTTTTACAAGGTACAATTCCTCTAGCTTGAAATACTTTTCTGGAAATGGTATATTTTAATTTTGGAGCCATATCTTTGAGCTCGATGCCGCATGTGTTTATCTTCTTGAGCAACAACATTCTGATCTGACCATCCATCCATCATGTGTCATGCCAATAAGCGTGGGCGGTCATGTTCTGCCATCGCACTCGATCACCAGACTCGTGGATAAGCTCCGTGTTCCTGTCTCGACTATGCCACATGGCCAAGCCATCCAGGTATTTACTTCTCGGTCTTCCCATTGGTCTCTTCCCCTCGATAATGCAAGTTCTCCAAGTCATTTCTTTTCATAACATGCCCAAAACATTTTGACTGTCTACTTCTAATGACTTTAATCAGTTTACGATCTTAATTTGTTTCTTGAAGGACTTGTTCATTAGTTTTTCTGTCTGTCCATGGTATTCTTTGCATTGTCCTCAGAAACCACATTTCCACAGCCATCAGCTGCTTTTCAGCTTGATTGCTTATTGTCCACGCTTCACATCCATACAAAAGTACAGGTTCTAAGCAGCACTGCAACACTCTTTTTCTCGTTTCAATTGATATCTTCTGATTTTTTTTTCTTATCTTTCTTATTGGATATTAATATTGTGATTTTTCATCATGCAAAAGGCTACCTTAGATTTCATTAGAAAGCAGAAAGTTAAATGGTTTGGTCATATAACTAGGCTACCAACTGACAGCATACCACAACAAGCAACGATGTCCAGACCAAACGGAACCAGAAGACGAGTTCGAAATTATGCACACGCTTTTATCCTGTCACATCTCTCATTCCTTTCACCTAGGCCATAGCCACCAGCCTCGTCGCTCACTTCTGCATTGCCGACTTGTTCGTGGTCCCCGAGTATCACTGTTAATTAAAGAAATTGTTTGCACTAATGTTGCCAAGTATCACTGTTATTTAAAAGGTTTTGCACTAAAATCTCTGAGTATCAATGTTAAAGTGTTTGCGCTTAAGTTCCGTATTATCACTGTCATTTCGCTAGTTTACACTAATGTCCCTGAGCATCACTGTTATTTGAAAGGTTTTGCACTAAAGTCCACGATTATCACTTTTATTTCAAACGTGTTGTTTGGACGTAAGTCATGGAGTATAACTGTTATTTGAAAGGTTTTTCATTTAAGTCCCACAGGATCAGAAAGGCTTTGCATGTAAGTCCCAGAGGATCACTGTAATTTCACAGGGTTTGCATTAAAGTCCCTGAGCATCACTGTTATTTGAAAGGTTTTGCACTCCTCTATCATCAAGGCCTCGGTGAAGGGAAGCTACTTCAACTTTCGGATCGTAAATGAGTAAAACAAAAGGATCGCCCATCTATGCGGCTGAAGGATTCCTGATTTCAGGGGACATCAGCCTAAGCCAGACATGGCTGAAGAGCGTATTGTTATTTAATAAGGCAAGTTACATGACCTATGTCTCGACTGACAGCTGATTGAGTTCCTGGATGATCACGAGGTAATATATAGTCTTCTTCATTATTGTTCTTATCCTATACATTTAACCAATTGCTGATACTTGCACTGATCAAGAAATTATTCTTTCGTCTGTTTTTTTTTTAAATTTCGTTGTTGCTTCACATAAACATCCGGTGTGCTGATGCTAAGGTAGGGGCTTCAACCCCATCACCGGTCACCTGCACTAAAATGGTAATTTCCCGCCCTTGACTTGGGTACGAAAAATATAAGTCCTCAGAAGGTTCGCCTGATGGCGAGGGACACTACAAATAGGGAAATCTAATCCACAGACACAATCCATTCCAGTGCTGAAAGAAGTGAGTAGCGACTGCCTAAGTGGCTATAATGCATGGAGTAGCGACTGCCTAAGTGGCTAGAATGCATGGAGTAGCGACTGCCTAAGTGGCTAGAACGCATGGGGTAGCGACTGTCTAAGTGGCTAGAATGCATGGAGTAGCGAATGCCTAAGTGGCTAGAACGCATAGGGTAGCGACTGCCTAAGTGGCTAGAACGTATGGAGTAGCGACTGCCTAAGTGGCTAGAATGTATGGAGTAGCGACTGCCTAAGTGGCTAGAACGCATGGGGTAGCGACTGTCTGAGTGGCTAGAATTCATGGGGTCCCCTTCGGTAGACCCGTGCTCCATCTTTCATCAGGTGTGGATTATTTTCTGTCGGGAACAAAAAATAAAACCCAAATCTGCACAGTTCGATGGCCACTGCACAAGTCAGACAGTTTTAATTCCTCAGACTCAGGTAATATAGGCCTCAGATAGCAGCTACTAGAAATAGCGTTCATGGACTACGCTCGAGTTCAAAGCGAAAACATGGATTGTGCTTTTCCTTGCATACAATTCCTAGCACCATGCAAACATTTCTCATTAATAATATATTCCCAACCTATTGATCCCACAAACTGCTAGTTGTTACATTCGTGACCAGCCTGTTCATGTCCAGGTGTATGAATTTATTGTCCAAATTTGCGCACTTTATATTCCATCGGAGCGGCTGGCCGAGTAGCTAGAACGCCAGACTCTCCTTCGGGAGACCCGGGTTCGATACATCGGTAAGGTGTGGGATTTTTTTCTGTCGGGGGCAAAAAGAAAATCCTAACCTGCAGTTCGCGGCGACTGCACTGACCAGGCGGCCTTAATTCCTTAGGCTCAAAGACCCCTCTGCCATACACCGCAAGGTACTATATTGGCAGTAAATGACAGTTTATATTCCACAAATAATCATTTTTTAAAATCTTGTTCTGGCACCTCTTCACCACCATCAGTTTGTCAGAGTCAGGAGTGATGTCACGCTTGTGATGTCACGCCACTGATCTCTCTTGCCGGGAACAGTCTGCATACGTCTACACTCCGATTCTCCTGCATCAATGTGTGATATAATCGCTTCTACGAACGTGTCCGCTCGCCCTCTGAATATTGTTGTTCTCATCCATTTAGTTCGCATATTCTTGACTGTTCGCATATTCTTGACTAGAGACGACACTATTTGCCCTGGTTGCTAGGTCCTGGGTGAATTTCTTTACAGCGTAATCGAGCAGGGAGGAGAGTCTGTCCCCGGTACAGGTTGATCAGTTGTCTTATTGTTGCTAACCTCATGTCTCTAACGTGCATACATGAACTTGTGTAGAGCACCATCCGACCGCACACCGATTGGTTGGTTTCAGAAGTCAATGGCAAACTCCTGCACGTAACATTGCCTAGTAAATCAACTTAAGAGTTTTGGATTATTACAACGTCCTGCGATGAGTATGCGGCACCTGGTCTGCTTGTATCCTGCAGCATGTGCACAGAGTTTCCTTCAATCGCTCAGATGACACACGGTTTAGCCTGGGCCATCATTCACAATTCTATGCAGCAGGTTTGGGAGGACTGATAAAACGATGGAATAAGTGCATCAATCGTGGTGGAAATTATGTTGAGAAATAAAGGGACAATGTATGTATACAAATAAACTGGTTTCAAGTTGTTATCATATTTAGTTATTTTTCTACAGCCATTTGTGACTTACTTATTAACTTACCCTCGTATATATATATATATATATATATATATATATATATATATATATATATATATATATATATATATATATATATATATATATATATATATATATATATATATATATATATGAGTCATAGAAAGCATGTGTTGGAAACAGTGAGGTGGGACAGTGTCAATCTATTGGGAGTCTTGTGGGACAGGGATGTGTGATGTCTCCGGACCTTTTTTCCCTGTGCAGTAAAAATGTTTTCAGAAATGTAGAAGATATAAATGGAATCGGCGTTGGAGGACGAGACATCAAAGGCATTGGATATGCAGATGATACGGTATTGGTTGCAGACAGTGAGCAGGATCTGCAACAGTTGGTGGGTGCGGTTGTTGCGCACGGTGAACAACTAGGGTTAGAATTGAATTGTAAAACGACTCTGATTGTGGCCGTCGCTGGGAAGAAGGAAATGCCACAGTGTGATATACAAGTAGGTGGGAATATTATTCAGCAGGTGAATCGGTACAATAGTCTCGGAGCGGTCGTGGCATCTGATGGGAGGTGCCTTGAGGAGATTGGAGCGGGCGTCGCCATGGCGAAAGTGGCCTTTGGCGGGATGAAAAGCATGCTGACCAGTGGAAAGATGTCAATTGAAGCGAGAAAGGTAGAGTTGGGGTGCTGCATGATGCCTGTGCTTTTGTATGGATGTAAGACTTGGACAGTGAGCGGTCGGGCTGAGAGACATCTGATGGCTATGGAGGTGTGGTTTCTGAGGGGAATGCAAGGAGTGCCAAGGACAATGGTCAAGTATTACAGGAAACAAATGATTGGAGAAATTGGACGTAGACAGTGTGAATTTTTAGGATATGTTGTGAGAGGAGATAAATTGGAGATCTTGGTGACGACCGGCGGGATCGAGGAGAACGGACCAAGGAGAGGACCGAGAGGTGAATGCCTGGATGGCTTGGCCACGTGGCATGGACGAGACAGGAACACTGAGCTGATCAACGACTCTGGTGATCGAGTGAAATGGCGAGTCATGACGTCTACGCTTTCCAGCATGGCATATGATGGATGGATATATATATATATATATAGGAATAATACAATTAAAAGGCGTATGCAAAGATGACGACAGAGAATGCCATAGACCGCTGATGTGAAATGTGGAGAGTTCTGAAGCTGAGAATGCTGTGACAATGTGGACAAGAGCTCACCATTCGTTGTACTTCAGTTTGTGGACACATAACAAGATGTATTGCCATTCTGGAGGAAAGTGTGGAATCGTGTTTTATAATTCTTAAGTAGGACATCGGCTATCACTTCGCGAGGAGAAATTTCTCGGAGATTTTCGGAGCTCGTAGCTAGCGCTACAGAGTTATGGCTCTGTGCGACGCTTTCGGTAGGCTTCTCGGCAGAAAGAGAAGTCATATGGGATAAAACCCGATGCAATGCAGTTGATAATCTCGCCTGCAAACTTTTAATCTGTTTAATCTTATAATTTAAAATATAAAAACAAAAGCAGACAATGTTTATTGACAATTTAGGTAATATGTAAAGAGTCAACTCAGAATGCACATGCATACAGTCTATACCAGTGGTTCTCAAACGGTGGGGAATTCCCCCCCCCCCCCCCCCCACCCAGTTTCCAGGAGGGGAAGGGGGAACTCAGATTATTTCAAGATCGCGTTAATACAAGAAAGGATTACTTGATATTATTTTTTCCCTTCATACTTTACGGTTCTGTACGTCTCACCCTTCTAAAATTCATTTTATAAAGTAAGCAGACCCACAAATCAAATTTTATGTGGACGTCTAGACTTGTCTTCTTCTTCTTCTTCTTCTTCTTCTTCTTCTTCTTCTTCTTCTTCTTCTTCTTCTTCTTCTTCTTCTTCTTCTTCTTCTTCTTCTTCTTCTTCTTCTTCTTCTTCTTCTTCTTCTTCTTCTTCTTCTTCTTCTTCTTCTTCTTCTTCTTCTTCTTCTTCTTCTTCTTCTTCTTCTTCTTCTTCTTCTTCTTCTTCTTCTTCTTCTTCTTCTTCTTCTTCTTCTTCTTCTTCAGATTCCGAGACATTGAGGTTCTTTGCTGCAGATACAATCCGTCTCCATTCGTCTCTCTGGTTGACCTTCTCTTGCCTGTCGCTGATTCCAAGTGCTTGTAGGCCTGTATGTATATTATCTCTCCACCGTCTTCTTGGTATACCTCGGGGTCTACGGTAATTTATTTCTTGAGTGTAAGCGAGTTTTGTTTCCCTATTATCTTTCATTCTTTCTATATGCCCCAACCATTGCAGTCTATAAGCCTTCATGATACCACTGATTAGCGGGCAACTTAAGCAGATCATAAATGTGTTTGTTACTTCTTCTTTTCCGTTCTCCACTTTGTGTATCCCTAATGGGTCCAAAGATGCGTCTTAAGACTTTGTTCTCAAAGGTTTGTAACAAGGCTTTGTCTCCTTTAGTTGTACTCCAGGTTTCAGAGCCATACAGCACAACTGGTCTAATCAGTGTTTTGTATATTGTGATCTTGGTGTTACGAGATAGCGCATTTGGTTTTAGCAGATGTTGTAGTGCATAGTATATCTTATTTCCAGAGTTGATTGTAGCTTGTATTTCTTCCCTTATTATGTTGGAGCAGTTGAAGATTGTACCCAGATATTTGTACGTTTCCGTACTTTTAATGGTCAAATTATCTATCTGTATGTGGCCAGAGTTTTTAGCCGTTCCTTCTCTTGAAATTACCATATATTCTGTCTTATCATGGTTGATAACCAGCCCCATTTGTTGAGCTTTTTTCTTTAAATGAGTCAATATTTCCAATGTCTTTGGTTTATTTTCCCCTATAATATCTATATTATCTGCTTAACCAAGTAGTCTGGATGTTCCTCCAATATCACATTCCTCCTTTACCTTCCTTACAACTTTCTCTAGAGCCAGATTGAAAAGGAGCGGCGATAGTGCACCATCCTGTTTCAAGCCAGATGTTATTTGGAAAGTTGTTTTAGTATGTGCTATTGAATTTAGCTTCCATTATTACGTATACTGTGTAAGCGGGGGGGGGGGGGGGGGGGGGGGTAGTGAAACAGAGGGGCGGGGGATTTTTAGGTAGGAAATACGAAAAAAGGGGGGGGGGGGGGGAGATGACGTTATGAAAATATGGTGAGGGGAGGCACGGGCCAAAAAAGGTTGAAAACCACTGGTCTATACATTTTGCTCTCCCTCTTTTAAAATAAGCAGACCTTTTCCCGCTCTGGGATGGGTGCCTCTGTTAACAACGTGACCTGACCATGAAGCCCATCTAGCAAATAAACAATCACGCGTAATAACGGGTTTACACATAAGATGAAATATATCACAATATAGTTTCCATGTGTAAGCTGTGCTGGTTAAACATCTCTCAGAATTTGGAAATCGCGAAGGCAGCCGTACTACAGCGGCCCTGGCACAATTGTTGGGAAAGACAACGTACTAAATGTACGTATATATACAGCAATGACGTCACGTTGGATGCAAAGAGGACTCCAGTGTTGCACACGAGGGCTCCGAAGTCGGACACGCTGACAACTGTGGTGCATAATTTGGAGTAGCAGACTTCGCTCATGACACGTTTCTAGAGCGTGTTAGGTTTACTGGCTTGTTCTGCCTTGTACATGTTGTTTAATCAACCGTGGGCAGGCATGACAGATCATCAATGAAACGTAAGCTTCAGGGGAGATGAAGGCTCGGGATAAACCGTGTGCCACCTGAGCGATTGTAGAAAACCCTGTGCACATGCTGCAGGCTAAACTCCGGCCAGGTCTGACGAATGAAGACGACTTTCAAACCGAAGAGTGGCCGTAGTGCAGTGGCTAGCACACTAGCCAGTAGTGTTTGGTTCGATTCCCTCGAGGCAGTCATTCTTTTGTTTTCATTGTTCTAGGCACGCAGGTTAACCCGGCTTGATATTTTATCAGAGAGTTTGTCCGGAATTATAATGACCACCTCAAGCTTCCAGTGCCAATTTGTCTAAATATATGGGAGTAGCAATATGTATTCGATAGGTATCATGGCGTGAAGGGAAATCCTGCAAATTTTACTAAGTCACAACGGGTAAAATAATGATGAAAGACAACGATGAACTATCTATTTTACTTGGTGTCGTCATTAACAATGTGCTTACTTGAGCGTGGCCACCTTTACAATACAGTGTCACATATGTGTGTCTACTTTAACGTGGCTACCTTCACAACACAGCGTCACATGCGTGTGTCTACCGTAACGTGGCTACCTTCACAACACAGCGTCACATGCGTGTGTCTATCTCAACGTGGCTACCTTCACAGCACAGTGTCACATGCGTGTGTCTATCTTAACGTGGCTACCTTCACAGCACAGCGTCACATGCGTGTGTCTATCTTAACGCGGCTACCTTCACAGCACAGTGTCACATGTGTGTGTCTACCGTAACGTGGCTACCTTCACAACACAGCGTCACATGCGTGTGTCTATCTTAACGTGGCTACCTATATAACACAGTGCCACATGCATGTGTTTACCATAACGTGGCTACCTTAACAACACACTGCCACATACATTGTGCCTAATTACTATGTTTGCACTACATTTGGAATTATATGATCTTAAAGATAGTCCATTATTATTTACAGTTCTTCGGGTCTTCTTTCTGGCCAACAGTCACAGTCTTGGTGATGTTATCTCTGTGTGGCTGAAACATGAACTTGCTACAGCAGACAGCGTATAACAGGGCTGCCACATATAACACTATAACCACCACTCGCAGACCTGTCGACAGTGCAATATACCGGAATCTGAACAGCTCTATATCATACAGAGTGCATGCCCCGACAGCCGAACACGTGGTCTTCCACATCATACAGGTTGAGTCTACCAGAGCGCCGTAGATGACCGGTCCCGGGAACCAACCTGGGGATAAGAAAATGTAGATTTACCTGACGGAGATGAGAGGACAGGAGATGTGACATCTTGCATGTCATCACCTGGACTAGTTTCTACTTCTAAGTGAGCACATTAACGTATCTGTTCTTGATGTCTGTTCTGTTGGGGAAAAATTAAAAACCCGAATCTGCACACTTCGCGGCGACGGCACTAGCCAGGCGGCTTAATTCCACATACTCAAGCCCCCCTTGTCGTACACCGCAATGGACTACTGACAGTTCTTGTTTCCGTTCAGGATGTTAATACATATTTGGGGACTGACTATTTCCGTTCTTTGTTGTTGTTGTTATTGTTGTTTCTGGTGCTGTTTGTTTTCTGTTCACCCACGTTTAACTAGACCGAAGTCCACACACTTGCTAGAAGTGATGAGTGTACATAACTAGTATCCTTCAGGCGAAGCCTCTCCAGATTCTGAGATACTTGTAATTTATATTTCATATGTTATTCACTGTCACACGTTATTTGAGACATCCCGTATTATTACACGATCATCAATCGTCCTAATAGGATGTCTGACCTGCTTTTTTAGATCCTTTTGTTGTGGTCCAGTTAACACTACAGTTTTAACTCCCCGCGCCAGAAACAGTTTAGAGAGGTTTCAATGTTAAAACTCATCAGTGATATGTCCATGGTGAACATCATCAACCGGTCTCCCTGGCCTAGGTTTAGTGACTTTCTCCGTAATCCCGTATACTCTCGTGAGTAACGTGACGTGAGTGAGAATATGTGGTGGTTCTCTCCGCGTCGGTAACTTACGGGGTATGTGAGCCGGTCGCTCAGAAAGCAATGGCCCCGGGAAGGTTAACCCGGTCAACAAATTCCCGCAGAAGTCGGATGTGTCGGCCTAACGGCGCAAGAACGCAGATTTGCTGTAAACAGGCACAACGCAATCACGTACAAAAAAAAAAAAAACTCCGGATGAACGCAGAAGAAGAAGAAGAAGAAGAAGAAGATGAAAAAGAAGAAGTAGAAGAAGAAGAAGAAGAAGAAGAAGAAGAAGAAGAAGAAGAAGAAGAAGAAGAAGAAGAAGAAGAAGAAGAAGAAGAAGAAGAAGAAGAAGAAGAAGAAGAAGAAGAAGAAGAAGAAGAAGAAGAAGAAGAAAGCAATAGCAAACAACTGAGCGTAATCTTGCCAAGAAATAAATAATCAGTTGAACGAAGCTGATGTTGACAGCGATGTCCTGTAAAGGATATGCGAACAAGAAAAAAAGAACATCATCAGCATATAGTTTCTAATAAAAAGCATACACAATCTAACGTATCAAAAAGGGCAATAACATTTTCCTGTATAAAAATCTTATTAGAGGCATTAATGTGAAAGCGATTAGCTACTGCCCCTGTTCAGTTGAGGTCGATGATAACATGGAGGCTCATCTATTGAAACGCCTTTGTTCAATGCTTTGTGAATGAACCCAGTGTCTAATGCATTAACCTAGGATGGATTATGTGGACAAATCCACAACGGGCCATCCAGATGTTATTAACATATTAAAGGCCAACTTCCACAGAGTGATTGACTGTCATCAACTTCAGTAGTTAAGATAACACCTCATTAGGCTCAGCTGTTGCCTTCATGTTAGCATCATGATTTCACTTGAGAAAGTATTCCTTGTAGCACGTCATATATATATATATATATATATATATATATATATATATATATATATATATATATATATATATATATATATATATATATATATATATATATATATATATATATATATATATCTTATATATAAAAGGCGATCTCCGTCTGTCTGTATGTCCGTATGTCCTTTATGCGCTCGCGAACGGCCCATCCGATTGAGATGATATTTTCTACACGCCTTCCTTTCATTCCAGCGCAGCCAACTGTCATATTTTTTTAGTGTGAAATCTGCTGCTTACTGAATATTATTTAATTTTCCATTTTTCATTATAATTTCTATACAGCAAGGGGACTTAACTCTGTAAAAGTTATTTCAAGGGGCATAACTTTTCTGTATAACTTATAGTCATATTGTGGCATCGTTTTCAAAGATTTATAAACTCTTTGTCCATAGTTATGTACCGGCATATGAGTTATAATAAATAATGATACAATCTTTAAGGCATTTTCAAAGTTTTCATAAAAATAATGCATAATGCATAACTTTGTAACTCATCTTTTTATGCTTAAAGAATAAATAAATAATAGTTACCTTATCTCTATCAAGTTTGAAGATTTTATATTTCTTTACACTGTCGCCAACTCTAAGAAGACATGGAACAACTTCAGCCATTATTAAATCTACAGGCATATGCGTTATAATCCTCCTCCTCCTCCCTCTCCCTCCTCCATCCTCCTCTTCCCTCTTTCTCCTCCTCCTCCCTCTTCCTCCTCTTGCCTCCTCGCCCTCCTCCCTCCTCCTAATCACTCCTCTTCCTTCCTCCTCCCTTCTCCTCCTCTCTCCTCCTACTCCCTCCTCCTCCTCCCTCCTCCTCCCTCCTCCTACGTCCTCCCCCTCCTCCCTCCTCCTCCTTCTCCTCCCTCTTCCTCCCTCCTCCTCCTTCTCCTCCCTCCTTCTTCCCCTCCTCCTCCCTCTTCCTCCCTCCTCCTCCCATCTCCTCCTCCCTCCTCATCCTCTCTCCTCCTCCCTCCTCCTCCCTCTACCTCCTTCCTCCTCCTCCTTCCTCCTCCTCCCTCCACATTCCTCCTCCTCCTCCCTCTTCCTCCTCCTTCCTCCTCCTCCCCCTCCTTCTCCTCCCTCCTCCTTCTCCCTCCTCCTTCTCCCTCTTCCTCCTCCCTCCTCCTCCCTCCTCCTTCTCCCTCTGCCTCCTCCTCCTCCTCCTCTCTCCTCCTCCTCCCTCCTCCTCCTCCATCTCCCTCCTCCTCCCTCTCCTCATCCCTCCTCCTCCCCCTCCTCCTCCAGCGTTCTTCTCCTCCCTCCTTCTCCCTCCTCCTCCTCCTTCTCCTTCCTCCTCCCTCTTCCTCCTCCCTCTTCCTCCCCCTCCTCCCTCCTCCTCCCCTCCTCCTCCCATCTCCTCCTGCCTCCTCCTGCCTCCTCCTCCTCCCTCATCCTCCTCCTTCCTCCTTCCTCCTCCTCCCTCCTCCTCCTCTCTCCTCCTCCTAATCCCTCCTCCTCCCTACTACTCCTCCTCCTCCCTCCTCCTCCTCTCTCCTCCTCCTAATCCCTCCTCCTCCCTACTACTCCTCCTCCTTCCTCCTCCCTCCTCTTCCCTCCTCCTCCTCTCTCCGCCTATCTCTTCCTCCCTCCTACTCCTCCCTCCTCCTCCCTCCTCCACCTCCCTCTTCCTCCTCCCAGCTCCTACTCCTCCTTTTTCTTCTTCTTCTGCTGCTGCTGCCGCTGCTCCATTTACCCAAGTTAATTGTTGGGGAAGATGTAAAGATCTTTCAAGTGCTCTTTCTAATGCTTTTTGTAAGTTGGTCTTCGTTTATCTAAGGTTGTTTTAACTGCAACCAATAAATGATTAGACAGACAGACAGACAGACAGACAGACAGACAGACAGACAGACAGACAGACAGACAGACAGACAGACAGACAGACAGACAGTCGGGAACGGGAACTTATATGACTACTTATATGAATTAAATGAGATGCTCCCCATCAGGGGCTGGGCGAAGCCGGGCCGGATCAGACAGACAGACAGACAGACAGACAGACAGACAGACAGACAGACAGACAGACAGACAGACAGACAGACAGACAGTCGGGAACGGGAACTTATATGACTACTTATATGAATTAAATGAGATGCTCCCCATCAGGGGCTGGGCGAAGCCGGGCCGGATCAGACAGACAGACAGACAGACAGACAGACAGACAGACAGACAGATAGACAGACAGACAGACAGACAGATAGATAGTCGGGAACGGGAACGTGAGCTTATATGACTACTTATATGAATTAAATGAGATGCTCCACACCATGAGCTGGGCGATGCCGGGCCGGGTCAGACAGACAGACAGACAGACAGACAGACAGACAGACAGACAGACAGACAGATAGTCGGTAACGGGAACGGGAACTTATATGACTACTTATATGAATTAAATGAGATGCTCCCCACCAAGGACTGGGCGAAGCCGGGCCGGGTCAGCTAGTGTGTATATATATATATATATATATATATATATATATATATATATATATATATATATGTGTGTGTGTGTGTGTGTGTGTGTGTGTGTGGGAGAGTGTGTGTGTGTATGTGTGTGTGCACCCTAAGGTGTATGTACCATCTGGTGCCAGTCCCATCTTATTGTAGCCCAGCCGGCACTCGTGACGTCATGTGGTCAATACGACACCGACCACTTTCAGCTTCCTGAGACATTACCTGGTACCCACTTGGGACTGGGTCCACCTTGGAACCCACATCTGTAACCGAATGTGGCAGGTTTGCCAATCATGCCTGGTGACTGCAGGACCGACAGGCACACATGCCAGCCACGTCATAACCGCTGCCGCTTCCTGTTCATATCAATATTTGACACATCCACAACACATCAACGTCAGAGGCTTACCTAACGCTGATGAAACAAACCCGTTCCAGCCAATGGCTAGCGGTTTCTCCTCTTCCTTGACAGACCTGTTTGTGTAGAGACAACATGTATATCATTATCGTCTCCACTGATGGGGATTAATATAGGCATGTACAACATGTATGCTATAGCTACATTAACCATGAAACATCAGCACATGAGTTGAGTTGAGCTGAATCCGGAACCGACATCACATCACTACCAGCAGGAATCTGACTATGTTTCTGTCTGGCCTTTCCTCGGAGAACTGAGTGTCGGCCAGATCCTCTGGGTAGTCATTAAACATGGCTCAGTCAGAAGCTTCAATCGCCACATCGTTTGCCTTCTGAACCGTGTCACTACAACATGTAACAATCAAGATTGACTTATAGGTATATCTTCATGTGTGTGTGTGTGTGCGTGCGTGCGTGCGTGCGTGCGTGCGTGCGTGCGTGCGTGCGTGTGTGTGTGTGAGACACACACAAACAAAATCACAAATACTGAAGTATTGGAAAGGTAAGGTTGTGTGACGGTTTATTCCATGCTCAGTATTCGTAGACTTAGATGGATAGGACATCTTAGGAGGATGGATGATGGTAGAATACCAAAGGACATCTTTTTTGGTGAATTACAGATGGGTAAGAGATCTCAGGGTCGGCCTCTACTGCGATACAAAGATGTATGTAAACGGGACATGATTGATACAGGCATTGATAATGCACATTGGGAGCAGTCGCCGCTGAGTGTGTGCATGGAGGGCAAATAACAGAAATGGAATAAAGACAAAGGAGAAAATTATTGCAGATAAGTCACACACCGAGCGTGCGAGACGTAAGATGATGCATGATGGTGGAAATGACCACGTGTTCACATGCACCCACTGTGAACGAACATTTAGAGCACGAATTGGCCTTATCAGTCACATTCGCCATGGGTAAAAGTTATTATGCCTTTTTGAAGTACAAACTATCATCTGTCAAGACGGCAAGGTGTCAATGAATGAAAAATCGATGCTGTGTGTTTGACAGTGTTTATGTGTTTGTGTTTGTGTTTGTCACTGTGAACATATCTTCACTTTGTCCAGATGCCTTGCCTGGAGCAGACAATGGCGAGGAGAACCCTGCATTCTCCGGAGACGTCTGATATTTTGATAAAGTTCATGCTTATTGTTTATTTGATGCCAACAGATTGAACGACTAACAAAACGTAGGTTTGGACCAAACAAAAATGGATTGCGGAAAGTGGAAAGTAGGGGCGTGTCACTGTTATGACATAAATGTTGTTAACATGGTAGCAGACATGTTGTAATATATATCTATATATATATATATATATATATATATATATATATATATATATATATATATATATATATATATATAACATTAAAGAGGGTTGCATTGTAAAAAAAAAAAAAAACAACTACTATACATAAGCCATTGGCAGTAACGGGAAGTCGCCTAAGATGATTGATCATCCTATAGCATATACTCATGTTAGCTTCCCGCAGACGGCATTCTCTGTCTTCCTTACCTGGTGTGTCCTCACACTGCTCCTCAGAGATGTCGTGTCTTCATTGATTGGTCTGACCTCACATAGATGTCTGGATGTTGTGCAGATGTCGTGTCTTCATTGATTGGTCTGACCTCACATAGATCCCTGGAGACGGGACAGATGTCGTGTCGTCATTGATTGGTCTGACCTCACATAGATGCCTGGAGACTGCGCGGATGTCGTGTCGTCATTGACTGGTCTGACCTCACATAGATCCCTGGAGACGGGACAGATGTCGTGTCGTCATTGATTGGTCTGACCTCACATAGATCCCTGGAGACGGGACATATGTCGTGTCGTCATTGATTGGTCTGACCTCACATAGATCCCTGGAGACGGGACAGATGTCGTGTCGTCATTGATTGGTCTGACCTCACATAGATCCCTGGAGACGGGACAGATGTCGTGTCGTCATTGATAGGTCTGACCTCACATAGATCCCTGGAGACGGGACAGATGTCGTGTCGTCATTCATTGGTCTGACCTCACATAGATGCCTGGAGACTGTGCAGATGTTGTGTCTTCATTGATTGGTCTGACCTCACATAGATCCCTGGAGACGGGACATATGTCGTGTCGTCATTGATTGGTCTGACCTCACATAGATCCCTGGAGACGGGACAGATGTCGTGTCGTCATTGATTAATCTGACCTCACATAGATCCCTGGAGACTGTGCAGATGTCGTGTCTTCATTGATTGGTCTGACCTCACATAGATCCCTGGAGACGGGACAGATGTCGTGTCGTCATTGATTGGTCTGACCTCACATAGATCCCTGGAGACTGTGCAGATGTCGTGTCTTCATTGATTGGTCTGACCTCACATAGATCCCTGGAGACGGGACAGATGTCGTGTCGTCATTGATTGGTCTGACCTCACATAGATCCCTGGAGACGGGACAGATGTCGTGTCGTCATTGATTGGTCTGACCTCACATAGATCCCTGGAGACGGGACAGATGTCGTGTCTTCATTGATTGGTCTGACCTCACATAGAACCCTGGAGAATTGCATATGTCGTGTCTTCATTGATTGGTCTGACCTCACATAGAAC
This sequence comes from Cepaea nemoralis, assembly GCA_014155875.1. Lineage (NCBI taxonomy): Eukaryota > Metazoa > Mollusca > Gastropoda > Stylommatophora > Helicidae > Cepaea > Cepaea nemoralis. Next base: position 208,511 of record JACEFZ010023026.1, on the reverse strand, counting down.
CCTGGAGAATTGTATATGTCGTGTCTTCATTGATTGGTCTGACCTCACATAGATGTCTGGAGACTATGCAGATGCCATGTCTTCATTGATTGGTCTGACCTCACATAGATCCCTGGAGACGGTACAGATGTCGTGTCTTCATTGATTGGTCTGACCTCACATAGATGTCTGGAGACTTGCAGATGTCGTGTCTTCATTGCTTGGTGTGACCTCACATAGATGCCTGGATGCTGTGCAGATTTCGTGTCTTCATTGACTGGTCTGACCTCACATAGATCCCTGGAGACTGTGGAGATGTCGTGTCTTCATTGATTGGTCTGACCTCCCATAGATGTCTGGAGACTGTGCATATGTCGTGTCTTCATTGATTGGTTTGACCTCACAAAGATCCCTGGAGACTTGCAGATGTCGTGTATTCATTGATTGGTTTGGCCTTACTTAGTTGTCAGGAGACTGTGCAGATGTCGTGTCTTCCTTGCCTGGTATGTCCCCACACAAATCTATGGAGATGTCGTGTCCTAGAAGAATGTTGAACATTTCTTGGACAGATACACTAAGCAGTTTGGTCAATTTTAGGGGAGGTTAAGTCGCTAAGACGATTTATCACGGGAAAGTTGCAGGAGAGGAGAGACAAGGGAAGCCCGAGAGACAAGATAATGGACAGCAATAGGGACATCGGTGTCAGAATTAACTGACAGCACACGAGACAGAGAGTGAACCAACGCCACAATGCAAAGACCATCTGAAGGTAGGGCAGAGCTGACGAAATATATCTCATCTCATCTCATCTCATCAGGTTCCTCTTGTACTTTGCGGTGTCGAGGTGAAGTATAAACAGCGGGAGAGTGCCCGCTTATGGGCTTCATGTATCGATATTCCCATGGGTTCTGTTATTCCCTGCGTCCATCTTTTGCGTGGTCGGCCTCTTCCTCTGCTTCCCTCTGGTGTTTACATCATTGCTTGTTGTGGTATACTTAGTTAGTTGTTAGTCGCAGTCCCAACTTCACAGCAACGGGTCGTCCCCATTATGCTCCGTTCCTGTGCCAGTGAATATCACACAAAACGCTCCCCACTGCCCAATGTGAAAAGTGGAAAAGACAGGAGTCTCGACAAACAATAGCCCGCACAGATACACTGTACATAATGCCGCCGCATGAATGTCAACACACCAGTCCCCCACGAAACACCGCAATTCATCTCTTATGGAATCGGCAGTCATTTTCCTATCTGGATGTTTCCTAGATGTTCACCCACACAGTCCACGAAAATACAGTTCATCACCGACGGCAGTGGCAGTCAACCCGAAGCCCAGCAGCCACACATTTCTGCATAAGGCAAAAACCGGTCAACTCTGGGACATTGCCACCTGCCATCGCTCCGAACATGCAGTAACGTTCCCCCCCCACCCCCCCCCCCCCCCCCCAAAAAAAAAAAAAAAAAAAAAAAAACTTGGGAGATTCAAAAGCATTTCACACGAAACTCACAGCTCACAGTGTCGCACCACGCACTCACTCAGTAGCAGGGCGACGGAACCATCAAGCCTCCTTAGTCGCCTCTTACGACATGCGTGTAAGGCTACAGTGTTGCTATTCTTTGCTTCCCTTATGGGCCCCGGCAACACACGGGAGGTTGTGGTATACTGTTAGTTGGTAACCTACTTGCATGGACAAATCATTTTACATGCCGCCTTCTAATCAAATCTAGTGCAGCTATAACCCCCACTTTAGTCCTGATTTCTTCATTTCTGATCTTATCTCTTCTTGATACATTGAGTATTCTTCTCAGGTATCTCAATTCTGTTGTTGTGATTTTTCGTTTCTCTTTTTCTATCATTGTCCAGGTTTAGCATTGGTAACATAGTGTTGGTAGGAAGATTGTGTTGTAAAGTGCTTTCTTAGTAGTTATTGATACATGTTTGTTCTTTAGTAATGGTGCCATTTGTCCAATGAGTTGGTTTGCCTTACTGCATTTATTTTAGATCTCGTCTTCTGATGTGCCATTTGATGATATTATACTTCCCATGTACTTGAAACTCTTTACTTGTTTCAAGGGATGTTCGTTTAGGTGAATCGTTGTTGCTTTTTCTTCTTTAGTTACAGTCATTACCTCTGTTTTAATTGTGCTAATTTTCATGTTATGTTCCCTACACATTTCATTTAATCTATTCATGTAGTCTTGTGATTCAGCTTCTGATTTTGCTATTAGTGTTAGGTCTCCGCAGTCAGGAGTTCTCTAATGGTTAGATTTGCAGGCTCCCTAAACAATTGTTTTTACGGCGAGCTGCGTTGTGGTAAACGCTCCCAAGACGGCCAGATGGAACGTTTTAAAGACACCCTGAAAGTGCCACTGAAAGCTTTTGGAAATCACCCTCACACTTGGGAGACTGCTGCTAAAGACCGTAATTCATGGCGTACATCATTACATAAGGGTGCAGTCACGTGTGAAGCAACTAGGACTGCAAGAGTTGTGAAGAAAAGGCTGGACAGAAAAACCACTGCAGGAGATCCTCCTCCTGGAACGTCAAGCATTCTTTGCCCGCATTGTCAAAGAACATTTCGAGCCAACATAGGTCTTATCAGCCATCGTAGAACTCACGGCTCCATACTTTCAACCCCACTGGATGAAATGAATGGTCATCATCATTCTTGATGGACAAAAAACAACAGATTTGCAGTTGGTTCTTCTTCTGTGTTCTCGTCATGCAGTGTTCTTGCGGTCTCTGTTTGGCTGGTTTCTTTACATATGTTGTCTATATATGTTATGAACAAGAGAGGAGACATGACACAACTTGTCGTACTCCAGATCTTATGATGAAGGGTTCTGAGTGTCCGCCAGGTGCTCTCACTATGCATTCACTGTTGTTGTATAAGCTTATACTTAGGTTTGTTAAGTGTGTACTCACTCCATATTGTTTAAGCTTGTTTCTATTTACTCTATGAAATGCCTTTTCTTGGTTGACAAAGGCTAAGTAGAGTGTTTCATTGAATTCGATTGATTTTTCTATAAGTTATCTAAGAGCAAAAATGGCATCTGTGCATCCTTTGTTTTTCCTAAATCCAAGTTGTGTTTCGCTTAGCTGGGGTACAATGGTAGTTCGTAATCTTTTCTCAAGAATTTTGCAAGATATTTTCCCAGTATGACTCAACAGTGAAATGCCTCTGTAGTATGTGCAGTCTTTTTAGCTGTTTTTTTTCTTTTTCAAATTGGGATAATTATGGCGTTTCCCCAGTCTCTTGGTGTCTGTTGTTCTACCAAAACATGGTTGAACAGTCTATGTAGCCATGATGTTCCTACTTCTCTTGCTGCTTTAATTAGTTCATTTGATATTTCATCTTGTCCTGGTGATTTGTCCAATGGGGCTAATCTGACGGTTCTATAATTTCTTCTTTCAGTATGTCTGGTTCAAATTCTTCAGTGGCATCTGTGTCGGTTTCTGGAATTCCTGTGACATCTGATGGGATGTTGAGAAGTTGTTCGAAGTATTGTTTCCATCCTTTAGGATTTGTTTTTGTTCACTTAATGGTTTTCAGTTGGGTCAAAGGATTCTCCTCTGATTCTCATTGCACTTATCTTTTCGTCGAAGTTGCTAGTTGCCTCATGTAGTTTCTATTTAAGGTATCGCCATACTTCTCCCAGTCATTTTTGTTTTTCTCTCTTTACTATTCTATTCACATGTCTTCTCGATATTCTATATTCCGTGTAATCGCATTCCTGTTCGCTCTTCGACCACTTTTTATAGTTTCCTTTTTGCCTTTTACAGCTTTCTTTACTTCTGCGTTGCACCAACTTGTTATTTTCTTTATCTGTGTTTTGCGTTTTTGTTTTTTTTTGTTTTTTTTGTGTGTGGTGTGGTTCTAAGTGTTATTTTTGCAGTATTTAAAATGCTTGATTTGAACATCTCCCATTCTTCTTCCACTGTCTTTCTTTCTATAGGTAGCTTTATAAGATTTCATTCAGTTCTTTCTCATAAATTTTCCTCACTGTCTCGTCTTTGAGGTTTTTTAAGTTTACTGATTCGCATGGCATATGTTTTCCTGGTCTTTGCTTTCTTCTGCTCTTATTTCTTATTGTAGCAACGACTGCTTTGTGGTCTGTGTTTATACTTATATTGGGCACTGCCCTTGCATCTAATATATTTCTCTTTCTATTATTTCCTGTTAATATAAAATCAATTTGGCTTTTAGTATATAGATCGTTCCTATTTATACCAGGTTCATATTTGTGAGTCTTTGTGTTTATTGAATGTATTTGTTATATAGATGTCGTATTGGCTGCATAACTCTATCAGTCTACTTCCGTTATCATTCCTTTCATTATGTCGGTCTCCAAATGCTCCCAGATGTTTTTCTTCGCCCTTTCTGTTGTGTCCTAGTCTTGCATTGAAGTCTCCCAAAACTATGCTGTTGTGCCTGCTTATCTATTTTATTTAGCACGTCATGTATGTCTTCGTAGAATTCCCTCGCATTCTTGCCTATTATTGTTTGCATTAGATGGTACGTATATTTGTACATATGTTGTAATTGTTTGTTCTTTTATTCTAACTGTTATGATTTTTTCTTATATATACGTTATTTCTAGTATTCCTCTTGCTATCCGTGGTTCAATGGCTATTCCCACACCGTGTCTTGCCCTTTCTTGCTGTTCAACTCCAGAGTAGTGTAACTGTGGTGGATTCCATTGCATCCTTCCCCTTTTATTCTGGTGTCCGCTATTCCCACATAAGTCCAATTTTCCTCTCTTCCATTGTTTCTAAAAGTTCTTCTTCTTTACTATTAAAACCGCAGACGTTCATCGGATATTTTTTTTTTTTTTTTAAATCGCTGATCTATCTCGCAGTCCATTAACATTCATAACTCTCAGGTACATTTTGGCCTGAAGGACCCTATGCCTATCCGTCATTGTTGGTAGCGCCAGGATATGTCTCGTGCATATAATTGGTGTGTCCTTTGTGCACCCCAGTATTAACAGCATGGCAGCATTCTGTATGCGCTCCAACCTTTCAAGCTGGCTCTTTGATACTGTCAACAACCCCAAACCATACTCAATGACAGAAATTATTAACTGCTGAAAGAGCCTGTACAGCATCCTCTGATCTACCCAGGTTGCTGCCATAGCCCTCAATGCATTAAGTCCCCTACCAGTCTTCACCACCAAAGACTCCACATGATCCTTAAAAGACAAACACCTATCAAAGGTGATACCCAAGTACTTCAATTTACCCTCTCGCCTAAGAGGACATCCATTCAACATAATACCTGGGACATCTGCCTTGACGATCCGGTTATCCAGGGAGTACCACACAACCGATGCCTTGTCTGGGTTTATAACGGCCCCCGCGTCTCTGCACCACTCTGCCACCCTATTTACTGCCACCTGTAAGTCTTTCGCCAAACTGGCCCTGTCTCTGCCCTGTTTGTACACCAACACATCATTTGCAAATGTCAAGATTCTACCCACACCTCGTGTCTCAATAGCTGCTATTTTGCTGGTGTAGACATTAAAAAGAGCCGGCTTCGTGGCTTAGAGGTTATGACTTTTCTCCGTAATCTCGTATACTCTCGTCGGTTAACGTGATGACGGTTCAAATCAGCAGTGGTTCGAATCGCATTGGTGACTTGCGGGGTATGTGAGCCGGCCGCTCAGAAAGCAATGGCAAACTACTGAGCGTAATCTTGCCAAGAGATTAACATACAGCTGAAAGATGCTGGTGTTGACAGCTAAGTCCTGTAAAGGATATGCTAAAAAAAAAAAAAGACATTAAAGAGCACTGGGGACAAGGCATATCCTTGTGGCAAACCAGGTGTAATAGTACATGGGTCAGGAGTCCAGGCACCCATGCGCAGTGCAACCTTACGCTCATAAAGGACCGCTGCAACCCATCCAACAAGGCAAGGGCAGACCTACATGTCCAACAGTGTGTATATCAACCGATCATACCTGACCCTGTTATACGCATCCTCCAGGTCAAAAGCTACCGCCACATTCTCTTGTTTATCCTGAAAACCCTCGTAGACATCAAAAGCAAAAGTTGCAGCATTAGCCCAGGTGTCCTTTCCAGGCCGGTAACTCCCCATTCCTTGGGGAAGCACATTACGACTTTCCAAAAGTCGCTGGAGCCTGCGTGCTACTATCTTTTCTAGGACTTTGCCATATGTTTTTTACAGGGTTATGATTCGGTATCCATTAAGTCTGGAGTGATCCTTACCTGGCTTTGGGAGTGGGACAAGGTAGCTATGCAGCCAATCAGTGGGGTATTTCCGCCGTATTGATGCTTAGGTTGAAACAAGAGCCATCTCCTCCAAGTCCCCATCATTTATGTTACTCATATGGGAGTACCTCACCCCATCCGGACCTGGCGTCGTATTTAGCCCGCTTCAGTACCCGTCTAATATCCTCCACCTTGATCTCAGTCCTCCTTCCTAGTGACCCGTGACAAAGCTTCTCTGACGTTATCTCTAAAAGCCCTATCTTGCTGATCAGTCTGTTTTTAAAAAAAAAAAACGTGCAAGAAAAGCCTCCCCTTTGTACTTGTCAGTTGTCGGTTATTATCATCATAAACGGTGCCATGTGTACCAGGCATCACCTGTCTCTTCATTTGCCGGTGCAGTCTCCAGAATTTTCCCAATGTCACATCCTCACCGACTTCATTGATAAACTGTTCTCACTTAATCCTTTTTGCCTCAGCTGCCTGGAGTTTAAAATCCTGCATCTTTACTGTTTTATATGTTTCAGCATCCCCCAATTCTGTGTCAACTGAATTGGTTGTTCTCCGCACCCTCTGCCAATTCCTTATGGCCGCCCTCTTTTCCCTCCATGAATTCTCCACCTCTGGTGTCCACCATGGTGGGTGGGTGAACAATCTTCTTGTTGGTTTACATCTTCCCTGTGATCTAAGGCGCTCTTCCTTGTTAATAAAATAGCCTATAATGCAGCCCACAGATCAAGGTCGTTGAGTCACCATATCGTCTGTGGTTTGTTACTTGTTATTTTATTCATGACTCATCCCGAGGGAATGATAATTCTAAACTGTTTCTAGACGTTAGTTCCAGTCTGAGTATAAACGATTGTATATGAGAAGAGATTCTAAATAAGCATATCATAATGCACGTGAACTAAATCTCCACTTTGTAAAATATATAATGTGTATATTAATCAATAAACACATTGATAATAAAACACACACAAGACATCCCTTTAACGCACATATTATTGTCATACATAACACATCTTCATCGACGTATGTATTTCTGAACTACGAGTTTCTTCGTAAATGAGTCGTACTCAACCATTCAGTAAACACGGAGACACTATGATCAGACACATCGTTAGCTTTGTCACTCGCCTTTAGCACTGATCTGACCTGTAGGGATACGGGAAATAAGGGAAATTAGATCTTTCTTTTAATGTCAAACAATTAGCTTACCTGATTGTTGCAATAAAAGCTGGCATGATAGACATAGCAGAAAAAAAGGCCGTCACTGCACTGATCAGCAGGTAGGCATACAGCATGTTGCACTCTGGCTGGCACAGGCCGCCTGTCGCTGTCTGCGTGGAGTTCATGTTCATGCAGGTGCAGTTGGTGAACAACTGTTGGGAGTGTACCCGTATAGAGTTCATGATGACATATAAATTTGAGAACAATGGACAATATTTTCCAACACTGTTAGAAATTAGCATTAAAATACTATAAAAATCAATAACTGTCATTATTTCGTGACGAAACAGTGGTTTTAGTTCAGTCCGCAACAGGGGCAGGATTATTTGATGCCTTTCGTCCACCACTGATTGGGAGTCGGCTCTGCCTCATAAAATGGAGCACCAGACAATTTTGAGAACGTTCTGATCTTAGTCTTGGAAGTAAACGTAACCGTGAAAAGAACCTCCATTGGACACAAACACACGTACATACAATCCACACACACACACACATACACACACACACGCGCGCGCGCGCGGGCGAGTCAATAAGTAAGTCACACAGTTCTGAGGGATGGCAGGTAAATATAGTTGGTGTTTTCTACAGGTGTCATTAGGTGACAGTAACATCGAACTTTATATTTCCGTTCGTCAGGTGGCGCTAGGTGTCTCATGCGCAGCGCATAAACAAAATGGCGACTGTACTTACGGCGTGTACAACCAAAGCGCAACGTGATGTTGTGCGTTTTTTGTGGGCAAAAGGACTGCCTGCAAAGGACATTCATAAGGAAATGCTTCCTGTTTATGCTGACAAATGTTCTCAATGACGCTGTAAAATTGTTGATGAAATCCGATCTGGTCGTCCTGTTGAGATTGCAACAAAAGCATCCGTGCCGCGGGTGGAGGAGATGATTAGAGGTGACAGGCGAGTGACGATAGACTCTGTATCATCTGCAATAGGTGCTCAAATGGTTCAGCATACATCATAATGCATGATAGATTGCAATTTAAGAAAGTGTGCTCAAGGTGAGTACCCAGACACTTGAAGGAGGAACACAAAATGAACCGATTTGGCCTGTCCTTGCATCATCTCTGTCGATACGAAGATGAAGGAGAAGACATGCTTAACGAGATTGTTACTGGGTACGAATCATGGGTGCATCACTACCAGCCAGAATCAACGCGTGCTTCAATGCAATGGAAACATCCTTATTCGCCTTGTGTCAAAGAATTCAACGTTATGCCAACGGCAGGGAAGGTTATGCTGAAAGTGTTCTGGGATTGTCAAGGAGTGATTTTAACCAATTTCAAGAAGAAAGGTGACAATGTGAATTCTGAATCGTACTGTGAAGTTCTATCGATGCTTCAAGGTGCAATTCGAAGAAAACGGCCAGGACTGCTGACTAGAGGAGTGTTGCTTCTTCATGACAATGCCAGACCACATACCTCTCGATTAACTCCGGAGAAAATTAACCAACTAAGGTGGGAAGTTCTGGAATATCCACCTTACAGCCCCGACTTAGCCCCTAGCGATTTCCAACTTTTTGATCCACTGAAAACCCACCTTGGCGGGAGACATTTCGCGAATGACGCCGAAGTTGAGTGTGAAGTGAAAACGTGGTTTAGAAAATAGAGCACTCAGTTCTATGCAAACGGTTTGGGAGGCCTCATAAAACGATGGGATAAGTGCATCAATGTTGGTGGGAATTATGTTGAGAAATAAAGGGACAATGCATGTATAAAAATAAACAGTTTTCAAGTTATTTTAATATTTAGTTATTTTTCTACGGCCATTTGTGACTTACTTATTGACTTCCCCGCGTATGACGCTGCTGCATGTCAAGCAATCTATTCGACATGCACACACCAGACAATGACAGTCTGGTCACCTGGACCTTACACTGTGTTATTGTGCTGAAGAAGACGCAGAACATGATGAAGACGCAGACGCAGAGGGAGAATGAGTAGGAGGAGGAGGAGAGGAAGAGGGGGAAAAAGAGGGTGCCTGAGACACGCAGAAACTGTGCAATGGCAGTAAAGGGTTAAATAGAGTAATTAAATATAATGTCAATAGAAGTTGTCATAAACCGTAATGGCTAATCGCACTGATTACAAGACGAGCATAATGAGCAAACTGATTGTAAGCATGCAGGCTGGGTCAGTAGTCAGCACATTCCAATGAAGTGAAACACTAATACTTAATGTATGGCAAATATAGTCTTTAGCGCACCGTGATCATCGTGACCGAGAGGGTAAGGTCAACATTATACAACAGAGTAGCTAAAAGGAAATGTCTCTACGTAATTCAGTGACCCATTCAAGTAGATGCAGTTTTGGATTGTGTATGCTGTAGAAGACTAATGATTCTTTTATCAGTGCTAAGTGCTGTATTCTAAAACAGTAAAAGAGATTACAAATTATATTTACACACAACGGAAAAATGAGAGTAATGAAGCAAAGGATAACATTCGACTTTCACCTGATTGTTCATAGACACACAGCCAGCATTGCAGGGCGAGAAGTAACTATTTCCGTCACTGCCACAAATCGGGAAGTATTTCTGGTCGTCACAATTACAGTCTTGTAAACACTGGGATGTGGTCTCATAAACCGAGCTGTAATATCAGATGGCAGACAAATAAAGTCAGCGTTGTGCTATATTGCATGTTAACATGTATCTAAGCATACAGTTGGCAAAGTGGCCGGAAGGTTAATTGCGTTCTAACTCTTAACACTACCGGAGTACTGACGTCAGGATGGCCGGATTAAACCCTATAACTACCAGAATATTGACGTCAGGGTGACCGGATTAAACCCTATAACTACCAGAATATTGATGGCAGGGTGACCGGATTAAACCCTATAACTACCGGCGTATTGACGTCAGAGTGACCGGATTAAACCCTATAACTACCAGAGTATTGACGTCAGGGTGACCGGATTAAACCCTATAACTACCGGAGTATTGACGGCAGGGTGACCGGATTAAACCCTATAACAACCGGTGTATTGACGGCAGCGAGACAGGATTAAACCCTATAACTACCGGTGTATTGACCGCAGCGTGACCAGAATAAATCCTATAACTACCGTTGTATTGACGGCAGCGTGACCGGATTAAACCCTATAACTACCAGAGTATTGACGGCAGGGTGACCGGATTAAACCCTATAACTACCGGTGTATTGACGTCAGGGTGACCGGATTAAACCCTATAACTACCGGTATATTAGCGTCAGGGTGACCGGATTAAACCCTATAACTACCGATGTATTGACGTCAGGGTGACCGGATTAAACCCTATAACTACCGGTGTATTGACGTCAGGGATCACCGGATTAAACCATATAAATATTGGAGTATCGACGTCAGGGTGACCGGATTAAACCCTATAACTACCGGTGTATTGACGTCAGGGTGACCGGATTAAACCCTATAACTACCCGCGTATTGACGTCAGGGTGACCGGATTAAACCCTATAACTACCGGTGTATTGACGTCAGGGTGACCGGATTAAACCCTATAACTACCGGTGTATTGACGTCAGGGTGACTGGATTAAACCCTATAACTACCGGTGTATTGACGACAGGGTGACCGGATTAAACCCTATAACTACCGGTGTATTGACGTCAGGGTGACAGGATTAAACCCTATAAATACCGGAGTATTGACGACAGGGTGACCGGATAAAACCCTATAACTACCGGAGTATTGACGGCAGGGTGACCGGATTAATCCTTACAACGAACGGTGTATTGACGGTAGGGTGACCGGATTAAACCCTATAATTACCGATGTATTGACGGCAGGGTGACCGGTATAAACCCTGTAACTACCGGTGTATTGATGGCAGGGTGTCCGGATTAAACCCTATAACTACCGGAGTATTGATGGCAGGGTGACCGGATTAAACCCTATAAGTACCGGTGTAATGAAGGCAGGGTGACCGGATTAAACCCTATTACTACCGGTGTATTAAAGGCAGGGTGACGGGATTAAACCCTATAACTACCGGTGTATTGACGGCAGGGTGACCTGATTAAACCCTATAAGTACCGGTGTAATGAAGGCAGGGTGACCGGATTAAACCCTATTACTACCGGTGTATTAAAGGCAGGGTGACGGGATTAAACCCTATAACTACCGGTGTATTGACGGCAAGGTTATTGGATTAAACCCTATAACTACCGGTTTATTGACGGCAGGGTGACCGGATTAAACCTTATAACTACCGGTGTATTGACGGCAGGGTGACCGGATTAAACCCTATAACTACCGGAGTATTCACGGCAGGGTGACCGGATTAAACCCTATAGCTACCGGAGTATTGACGGCAGAGTGGCCAGATTAAACACTATAACTACCGGTGTATTGGCGGCAGGGTGACCGGATTAAACCCTATAACTACCGGTGTATTGACGGCAGCGTGACTGGATTAAACCCTATAACTACCGGTGTGTTGACGGCAGCGTGATCGGATTAAACCCTATAACTACCGGTGTATTGACGTCAGGGTGACCAGATTAAACCCAATAACTACCGGAGTATTGACGGCAGGGTGACCGTATTAAACCCTATAACTACCGGTGTATTGAAGGCAGGGTGACTGGATTAAACCCTATAACTACCGGTGTATTGACGGCAGGGTGACCGGATTAAACCCTATAACTACCGGTGTATTGACGGCAGGGTGACCGTATTACACCCTATAACTACCGATGTATTGAAGGCAGGGTGACTGGATTAAACCCTATATCTACCGGTTTATTGACGGCAGGGTGACCGGATTAAACCCTATAACTACCGGTGTATTGAAGGCAGGGTGACTGGATTAAACCCTATAACTACCGGTGTATTGACGGCAGGGTGACCTGATTAAACCCTATAACTACCGGAGTGCTGACGTCAGGGTGACCGGATTAAACCCTATAACTACCGGTGTATTAAAGGCAGGGTGACCGGATTAAACCCTATAACTACCGGTGTATTGACGGCAGGGTGACCGGATTAAACCCTATAGCTACCGGAGCATTGACAGCAGGGTGACCGGATTAAACCCTATAACTACCGGAGTATTGACGGCAGGGTGACCGGATTAAACCCTATAACTACTGGTGTATTGACGTCAGGGTGACCGGATTAAACCCTATAGCTACCGTAGTATTGATGGCAGGGTGACTGGATTAAACCCTACAACTACTGGTGTATTGACGTCAGGGTGACCGGATTAAACCCTATAGCTACCGTAGTATTGATGGCAGGGTGACCGGATTAAACCCTATAACTACTGGTGGATTGACGTCAGGGTGACCGGATTAAACCCTATAGCTACCGTAGTATTGATGGCAGGGTGACCGGATTAACCCCTATAACTACCGGAGTATTGATGGCAGGGTGACCGGATTAAACCCTATGACTGTCAACTGGACTTCAACATTGATTTCTCGTTCAGAAAGCAATGGCAAACTACTGAACGTATAATTTCCTAGAACAACAACCTGGGGTTGGGGTTGGTCGCAACGTCCTGCACATGAAGTAAAACAATTGTCCAAGCCCTGTAGGCTGTTGAGCTGTAATGCCGTCTGCAGTGCTTTTTTTCTCCTAGCTATGGTTTGCTTAGGCATTTTTCTAATTTATGGTTGACAGTTCATTGTTCCGTCGCCCAGCTACTGAGTTAACTGCGCTTAGTGACACTGTGCGCTTTTGATTTCATGTGGAATGATTTTATATCTGTACGGCGTTGTTTATAATGTGAATGACATTTTCAGGGAAAAAAATGAAGGACTGCCGATTTCTGAACTGGATGGTTTTGCTTTATGCAGTAATAAGTGTGTACAACTACTGATTTTTCTAGTGATTGGTGCTTCTTTTGACAATGAACTGTAATTTAAATGGCGCACTGTTGTGTTGGCATTCTGGATGCAGCCTTATGCATGTATGTCTGTGTGTGCTGTTTGTTTTTCGGAAATGAGATCTCTTCGCCTTTTTACATGGGGCAGTGGCGAACATTGTATGTGGTACTCAGTGGCAGAGGAACGGAGCATAATTGGGTGGGTGACCCACATTGATCAAAAGTTTGCATTGGCGTTGGGGCAGAGTTTTCAAACTACCTGAGCTATCAGCAGGCCTTAGCCTAACATGGGTGTCAGAAAATGTCTTCGGGTGTACAAGTGACTGCGTGATGCTGACTACGTCACCCACCAGTGCTGATAGGTCTATACATATATATCTCTAGCACCATATGGCCATTGCACATACGGCTGTGTAAAAGGATGCTTTCAGTTGCAAAGTGCGACGTGCACACATGATGGAGACTTTCTTGAAAAAGAAAAAAAAAGAAGGGGGTGGGGGAGGCAGTTTTAACATATGCAAACATCTCTTCAACTACAAGAAGAAGACAGTCATATGAAGACAGGCAGTGCGTAGCTAGGGGTGGGGGAGGAGCAAGCAACCGCTGCCATTGTGTCCTAACTTTGAGACCTAGTGTCTAGTTCTCATGTGTTATAGAAGTTACACTATACGTTCACTCACTGTGAGTTTCTGAAAGATCTCGTTTGCAACTCCCTTTCCCCCAGCTTTCGAACGTCACGAGGACAGCGGTGGCAGTTTTAACAACCTTTTAGACAACAAATGATAGATGGACGAAGACAAGTGCAGATGTTTGCTTGTTTATGATTATTCTAATATAGAAAACATACCAGCTGTGCAGTTTAGTATTTTTAACTATATATATATATATATATATATATATATATATATATATATATATATATATATATATATATATATATATATATATATATATATATATATATTTAGAAGTAATTTGACATTGTAGACACTATGCTCATTACATAATTGCCTGGATATTTCCTTCCGGTCTAATCGCACTACTATTACCACGTGTTTTTTTAAAACATTTTTTTTAACGTCAGTTTTTCGTTTAGTTCCATCAGCATGTGTTTGTTGACTGTGTGCTGACTTAGGCTTTAGCCGTAACGTCCATGTCGTCACCTGTGATCGTAAGTCTAGTAAGGCTTACCGATGCGACTTCTCGTTTACGATTGGATATTCGCTCATTGGACGATTGCCTGGAGTAGTGCAAACACTCAGACATCAATATAATAATGGACTCTGCATTGCTAAAGATAAGCGACATCAAGATGGTTAACAGCAGGGAATTATGTATTGGGGAAGGGTGGGGGAGGATAATGACAGATAAATCCGACATGTAGAGTGGACGAAAGAGTATGATATGATTATTGGAACCACCTGATGAACTGTATTTTTCGTGGCGGACTTTAGTGTTGGCATTCAGACAGCGACATTATGCATAGTATATTTGTGCGGGCTGTTGGTTTGTCTGTTCCACTTTCCACATGTGGCAGTGAGGAGCATTTTGTGTGATATTCACTGGCACAAGAACGGGGCATAATGGGGTGACCACGACTGGAACCACGACTAACTAACTAACCTGATATCACCAACATCCAAGAAGATTGCTAACGTGACAGTAAGCTCGAGAACTGGATTAACTATATTCTCATCAATAGAAGATATCACATTGCTTCAAAAGACTATAGTGATAATGGATACATTATATAAATACGTTTAACGTTAACTTTAAGTCAAGAAACATCAAACAAGAAATGTGAGAAACTAAGAATGAGACGCGAGTATAAAAGGTAAATTTAACAGACACATGCAATACATATTGTATACATTCTCTGATCTAGAAATTATATTTCAAGAAGTCAATAATCAATGGAAAATATTCAAGGGCTATATCGTAAAGACTACAGAAACAACTGTTATAATACGCCTTATGAAATGAATGACTGAAGCCATCTTAAAACTAAAAGACACACCTGTGTATGTTTAAGAAAATTGGCAGAGGATAGGAGTTGTTCTGAATGACCGCAGAAAAGCCAGACAACCGGGGACGCAGGGATTGGCGTCAGGCATTGTAGAGTGAGAGATTCGTGGCAATTCTCACCCAGGTAATGTAATCAACTACACGGATGAATCGGTTCTAAGAGGCGAAAGGAATGTTTGAGGGTTAATAGCGAAGGTTAACGGTCGATGTTTAGTACACTGGTACACGATATCACGCCCTCTAGTTTTCAAATGGATGTGGAAGTAGTCACATCGGCATTCCGCTGGCTGGAGGACAAACATCACACACATGTCCTGATTATACCGGACTCGGAGAGCACGGTGTGGAAGGTGAAGACAGGCATGCTCGTGCAGAGAGCACGCTGTGGAAGGTGAAGACATTCATGCTTCGTGCAGAGAGCACGCTGTGGAAGGTGAAGACAGGCATGCTCGTGCAGAGAGCACGCTGTGGAAGGTGAAGACAGGCATGCTTCGTGCAGAGAGCACGCTGTGGAAGGTGAAGACAGGCATGCTTCGTGCAGAGAGCACGCTGTGGAAGGTGAAGACAGGCATGCTCGTGCAGAGAGCACACTGTGGAAGGTGAAGACAGGCATGCTCGTGCAGAGAGCACGCTGTGGAAGGTGAAGACAGGCATGCTCGTGCAGAGAGCACACTGTGGAAGGTGAAGACAGGCATGCTCGTGCAGAGAGCACACTGTGGAAGGTGAAGACAGGCATGCTCGTGCAGAGAGCACACTGTGGAAGGTGAAGACAGGCATGCTCGTGCAGAGAGCACGCTGTGGAAGGTGAAGACAGGCATGCTCGTGCAGAGAGCACCCTGTGGAAGGTGAAGACAGGCATGCTCGTGCAGAGAGCACACTGTGGAAGGTGAAGACAGGCATGCTCGTGCAGAGAGCACACTGTGGAAGGTGAAGACAGGCATGCTCGTGCAGAGAGCACACTGTGGAAGGTGAAGACAGGCATGCTCGTGCAGAGAGCACGCTGTGGAAGGTGAAGACAGGCATGCTCGTGCAGAGAGCACGCTGTGGAAGGTGAAGACAGGCATGCTTCGTGCAGAGAGCACGCTGTGGAAGGTGAAGACAGGCATGCTTCGTGCAGAGAGCACGCTGTGGAAGGTGAAGACAGGCATGCTTCGTGCAGAGAGCACGCTGTGGAAGGTGAAGACAGGCATGCTCGTGCAGAGAGCACACTGTGGAAGGTGAAGACAGGCATGCTCGTGCAGAGAGCACGCTGTGGAAGGTGAAGACAGGCATGCTCGTGCAGAGAGCACGCTGTGGAAGGTGAAGACAGGCATGCTTCGTGCAGAGTGCAGGCTTCAATTAAAACATCAACGACATCGAAAACGTGTTGAATCTATTCCAGAGCTGGTGTGGTGGGAAACGAGCAAGGGGAAAGGTTGTCTGGGATTACACCATTGTATAGTGTATTGGTGCATGGTAAGGCAGACGCAATCTGGGCCCTTTGGAATCATGTTTACATCGTGGATGAACAGATAAATCACCAGGACCTGTTGAGCATAGAGCTACAGTGAATAACCAGAAGGTCTGGATGACAATCCATTGTATGAAGAAAGATCAAGGGACACATATTCAGACTACAACTGTTACTATTAGTATTGGGACTCTCCGAGTGCTGTGATGTTTGTTCTTGGCTAAACTCAGCTTAACTCAAACAAAAAGAATCAACACACAAGAGTCATGAAATAGGTGATGTGTTTCCAAAAAATATAAACAATAAAAATTATGTATGGAGACAAAAGAAGCACGGATTGGTGAAATTACAATAGCTCTTTGTGAAATTAAAATGTGCAAGCCACCAGTAACTTTCTAAAAAAAAAAAATTCCCTAGCACACCATACATGTTCTCCTTACTAGTACAAAGTATGATTGTAAGGAAACTACGCCTAAATGGATTATGTACAAACAGGCTGGGTAAACAGGATGTGTGACCAGCCTCATGATAACTTGGCGATCACAGTGCTGGAGAATGTCCGTGTATATTTGCTTTTCCCCGTGGAGACATTAGTCCGGACATCCCTACAGTGATATTAGGTAATTAGCGATGTAGGGGAGAGGTAATAACTCCAATTCGTTATATGCTGGATAGAAAAGGAGATTTGCTGTCAGGTGTAAAATGTTCTGAGCCAAAAAGGCTTTGTGTGTGTATTTCGTATTTCAGATTTACATAAGGGGTGCGTACATAAATTAGGTAATATATACTTGCCGTAAAACACTAGTAATGGTTAGGACTTATCTTAGATAGTTTTTACAACCATTCATTACTTCTCTATATGTTAGCATAGGGTGTAGTAATTTCGTCCCACCAAGTGAAGTGCTAAGATATCTATTGCTTATCTCCCTTTACCTATTACCTGCACGTAATTATCAATTCTTCAAAGAAGTAATATTAGATCACAGTGTCTTCTTTGCTTTTTACACATACTTAGTGAGATGATCATACTGCTAAGATATCTTCTTCACTATTTTAAAATCTCCTAATACATTGTGCTTATTTATAATCTCCTAATACAATGTATTTATGTTCTATTATTTATTTTTATAATAATATGCAATATGTGCATGTTATGAGTATGTACTACCTTATACACTGAAAAGAGGGATCACCAGAACTTGGTGAGAAGATCATCATTAGTAAACTATGCGACGGGACATCTGAGTGTTACGGATGATTGAGAGACTCATTGAATGAATATGCCAGGACATGTCTTGAAGACATGAGATGTCGGCTACATATATCATATGCATATATGTGTATATATTCATTGCATCATGCCATTTTGGACCGAAACAGAGGATGACAGCATCTGACTTTAGGGATGAAAAATGATTCATTGGCAGATGGTGTAAGATACTAAACTTTCTTTTGAGGGCGGGTAAATGTTTATTGTTCGTGTCTTTAAATACAGGTGGTGGTTAATTAGCCTACATGTTTGTGCATACACGGGGTGCTTACAGTTGGCCTATCACGAAGATTACCAGTGAAGGCTGATAGATCTCACCTTTCTAATGCAGCGAAGAGTGACGACTATAAATCAGCCTATGACCACGCAGAGCCCAACTGTACCACCCAAGCATTTTGTTTGATAGATTAATACCACAAATTATCAACCCACCCACCAAATGTCAATGTCATTAACCAAAAAGGGGAATCCACAGCGAACAATCAAACAAACAAGTTTATTTTACTAAACCAATGCATGTGCGTGTGGAATACAATAGGAGCACTACCGAGACAAACATTTATAGACAGTCAATATGTTATTATATAGTTTGTGGTTTTGGGATATAAACATTGTGCATATCATCACAATCATCTAGTATAATCTTTTAAATTGACCAAAAAGAAGATAGTTAAATCTTTATCAGAGTTACGTGTTTTTAACGGGGTTAAATATTAAAGAGAAAGTGCTATAAAGATGTCTGGGGGAGGGCTACATCACTTAGCATATCAGGAGAGCGGTGGGCCAGGGATTCTACTCGTCTTCTCTCCGACAAAAGTGACCATTCTCCTCTCTGAAGTCAGTGCCTTTCCTGTGCTCTCTTGGCCTTCAACTAGGAAAACCTTATCTGATATCTTAGTGGAATCCTACCAGATGTGTCTGATCCAGTACAATGCAGTCTTACGAGTCATTTCTGGTTTTCAATTAGTAGTCGGCATCAACTATTTGGGGATATCTATCTCCCATCACAGATTAACATACCACACTCTTACAAATAATAACATCACAACACACAAAATACAAATTAACACATACATAAATTGATGTCAGTATCAGTATACGAGATCGAAAATAAATGCAATAAGGCAAACTAAGTCACTAGACAAATGGCGCCAATGCTAAAGAACAAACACGTATCAATATTCACTAACAAAACACTTTACAACACAATCTTCCTACAATTATATGCTACCAATGTCAAACCTGGACAATGACAGACAAAGAGACAAACAAATCACAACAGAAATGAGACTCCTGAGAAGAATTCTCAATGTAACAAGAAGTAATAAAATCAGAAATGAAGAAATCAGAAAACAGCAGGTTAAATGATTTGGCCTAATAACTAGATTACCAACTAACAGTATATCTGAACCAGAAATGACGTACAGACCATATTGGAGCAGAGGAACGTAAACGATGGATAGAGGGAATTACAGAGACCTTGGGAACCTCGATATATGAAGCCCATACAAGGGAACTCTACCTCTGTGTATGCTTCACCTCGACACCGCATGGTGCAAGAGGAACCTAATGAGATGAGATGAGATGAGATGAGATAAATAAATGTCTCACTAACAAATTAATATCCACATCAATGGGTTGCCTGAAAACCAAAGAAAGCAAAATCGTAATGACCAAGGATCAGACCTTAGATACATTGTCAGAAAACGTGAAAGACTTTTTGAATGATTCACCCGAGGAATTTCCAAGTGACCAACTAATGTTGAATACTGAAGTTCAGAATGCCCTTAAAAATATGAAATCCGGCAAGACTGTAGTAACTATAAAATAAAATCAAACTGAAATGATAAATGCCTTAAAAGAATATGGGAGAGACTAGGTTACCAGGTTGCTGAACAGACCA
Organism: Cepaea nemoralis; assembly: GCA_014155875.1. NCBI lineage: Eukaryota > Metazoa > Mollusca > Gastropoda > Stylommatophora > Helicidae > Cepaea > Cepaea nemoralis. The sequence goes on along the minus strand of JACEFZ010023026.1, from coordinate 188,593 downwards.
TATCATGCTGGAGATATACCACATGACTTATATTAGTCTATGTTTATTTCCATCCCGAAGAAAGCGTGAGCCTAAGAATGTGACCAGCATAATGAGTCACATCACAAAGCATTTTCCTCAGAATTATCACACAAAGAACAAGGGAGAGAAGATGACAAGAAGTAGGAAAAGAACAGAGTGTGTTTATAAAAGGCATTCATGTTTCACATGTTGTATTTTTGCTGAGAACCAATAGAACATTCCATAAAGTACACACATAACTATATATTTGCGTCATTGATTATACAAAGGCTTTCTATAGAGTAAATTACTACTTCCAAAATGGAGGATAAGCATTTAAACCGTGAAGGCCTCTCGAGTATTTATGCTTGTGGCCCCGGTTTGCAATCTCATTTTCCTCATGTTGGGCTGACAGTGAATGGTTCCATCTCCCTGCTGCTGGGTGAGTGCGTGGCGAGACACTGTGAGCTGTGAATTTCGTGTGGAATGCTTTGACACCTATCTGCGCTTGCGTGTTGCGTGAACTGCATGTTCGGAACGATGGCGGCCGGCTGTCGTTGAATTGACTGGTTTGCCTTTTCGGTTCACGAGTACATATTTCGGGAGACTTTCTGGGAGTAGTCGCTGGAGCTACGGAGTTCGTGCTTTGTGCGGCGCTTTCGGCGGGTGGCCCTGCTGAAATAGACCAAGCTATATAGGATAAAACCCTGGGCAATGAAGTCTTTCTGGTGACTGCCGATTCCATCCACGATGAACTGTGTTTTTCGTGGAGGACTTTTGTGTTGGCATTCTAGTAGTGACATTATGCACAATGTATCTGTGCGTTCTGTTGGCTTGCCGAGACTTCTGTCTGTTCCACTTTTCACATTGGGCAGTGAGGATCATTTTGTGTGATTTTCACTGACACAGGAACGGAGCATAATGGGGACGACCCGTTGCCGTGAAGTTGGAACCGCGACTAACTAAGTAATTGATCTATAGAGTAAGATGCATCGGTATGATAAACGAGCAACATATCTTAAAATTGACGGGAAAGATCTTAAACTTATAAATAATATAGAGAGAAAGCAGAAGGCTGCCATACATGGCAATGAGGCAGGTCAATACCAGCCAATCTAAAGAAATGTGCGTCAATCAATCAATCAATCAATCATGTGCCATGCCGGAAAGCGTGCGTCAGGGATATGTAAATGGCCCCAGACGATCTGTATCAATGCTCCTCCTGTTGGACACAGTGAGCCAATAGGGATTAGAACTAAGTTGTCAGAAAACATAAATTTATCTCCAAGAACAAAGAAAAAGGAGAATCAGGCTGTCTAGATTGTACGGGAACAGTGCATATTTTGGATAATGTATCCCAGGATCACGGGGAAAAAAAAACTTTAACGGGACGTAAAAATGGCACGGGTTAAATACAACTAGATCAATTGAGCTTAATAAGCATGGTTTAGTTGGTTTACATTATGTTGATATATGAATCTTGGAACAGTCAAAGCATAAGATGAAGATGCCTTTTAAAGACTAGAACACGAATCGGCATAAGTAGCCGTGTGCAACAGAGAGTGATAAAAACTCCGCCTCGAAGCTAACACGGCAGAGGTCTTCTGATCGTCAGAATAGAACCCCCTTCTCCAAGTATTTCGGATCATTATACTCTTGACACTCTATGGGGGAGGTCCAGTCCGGATCATGACTCCGGGCGTCGTTCTCTGCCGTGGAGACGTTTGGTCAAATTCTTGTCACTGTTGTTGTGCTTGTCTCTTCGCTGTTACCATGTCTACTCTCAAGCCTCCCCTCCCTCAGTGGGGCTGAGTCCGTGCAGCCTGTGCTTGCCCTCTTAGCACGTGTGGTCGTGGGGAGCCCACCTTCTTCCCCAGCCACGGCTCCTATCATCTCCTTTCGTCTCCGTTGCTGTGTTCCTTCCTCGTGTCCCGTTCACGGCGCCACGCTCTACTAGAAAGCCAGTTCTTCCTTGAAGTTTCTGGCACCCACCTCTTGGTCTCTGCAGCTGAGTGAGTGCGACTTACGGACGATTACCGACTATGTTATGGAGGTTGGACTTCAGCCGATATTTGCATGATTTGACTGCATTCAGATTCACCACCCTCACTCGGAGGAGAAAACATACTAACCAATACAACATTGGCAATTACAGTAAGAAAACGCGGTATAAAGAACCGATACCATATGAAACTTGAACAACAAGCAGACAAGATGAAAAACATGAAACAGTAAATGAACATGTGGTTTCTGAGGTAAATACAAGGAATACCATTGAAAGATACAGGCACGAATGAGATAGTTCTGCCAACAATTACGTTTTTGAAAGAATAATAGACGCGATACAAGACAGTATAAACCATCAATATGGTATGAACTGCATTTTGTTTTAACAAACTACAAAAGCCAGGCCTGCACCTGTCAATGTGTGCTGCTGTGTGGAGCATCGGCTGGTCACAGCCGAAGATAAAACCAAGGCAGGACACGGCAAAGTCGATGACCCTGCAGATGAGAAGAAACTTCAGACAAGCTTGTGGTGACAGCTTGAACCTGGACGTCACAAATCCTCCAACTATCGTACCAAGGGGAGCTGCGGTAAATGTCACAGCACCTGGAAATAGAAGGCAGTCAGCACCGATATCACGATCAGATCATATAGAACGGCGGTAGCACTGGCATCACAATCACAGCACATAGAACGGCGCTAGCACTGGCATCACAATCACAGCACATAGAACGGCGCTAGCACTAATATCACAATCAGAGGATCTTCATCCACAATCTAATCGAAGATTGTAGACATACTATGACGAAATCGTCATCACTCAGTGTGGGACAACTATAATCAACTTTCCAGTATCAAGATTTCTTCTTCTTTTGTAAATAGATTTGTTTTTGTATTTTTGAAACGTAGTCTTGACAGTGGCTTATTCGGCATAGTGATTGTCATGTCCACTTGTCGAGGAATTTTTAACTCGACATGCCTCCTTGTCCGACCCCATATGTTTTCACCCATATCAATGACGCTTGGGCGGTCAATCCACTACCAGCTGTTAGAGAGGGACAGGAAGTTTTACAGCCTGCATTATTTGTTGCAAAATGTTTACAACAGCTAGACATGAACTCAGTGTCATTCCAATCAGAGCCGGACGTCATACCTCTAAACCACGACCACCCACCCCATCATTTACATTGCGTAGGCGTAGAGAAACATTAAACAATACAATATGATGTGGCCAGTGTGGCCACACACAACACTCAAACACTTGTACTACACACATATGTGTGTTTGTGTGTGTGTGTGTGTGTGTGTGTTTTTTTTTTTTTCTTCCACTAAAGTACTGACATGTATGAGAATGGGCATCGTGATCTGAGCCCGATGGTGGAACACGTGTGTGTGTGTGCGTGAATGTGTGCGTGCGTACGTGCGTGCGTGTGTATGTGTGTGTATCCCCTTCCGATTATGTACTGTAATGTGTGTGAAGGGATGTCATGACGTGAGCTCGATGGTGGAACCAAACCCACCGCCTTATGTCCAAGCTGGCCTGGACTGCAGAGCGTGTCACACTCAGATCCAGAAGACCAACACCGGGAGCAGCTCAGACTGAGTCGCCCAGTGCACTTACGTGTCCCGGCAGTAGGTGTTTCCAATGAAGGCAGACAGGAGTAAACAACTATAAGGATGTGGAAGAGAGGGGGAAGCCACCATGTCATGTTGCCAAGTATGAACTAATGGGCGCCATGCTCAGGAAACATATGCCAGTCTTCAAACTAAGCAGTATAGCACGGCATAATACACACATATACACGCACACATACAAACACACACAGAGAGATCAAGAGAGAAAGAGAGAGAGAGAGAGCGAGAGAGAGAGAGAGAAAGAGAGAGAGAGAGAGCGAGAGAGAGAGAGAAAGAGAGAGAGAGAGAGATTGAGAGAGAGAGAGATTGAGAGAGAGAGAGAGCGAGAGAGATTGTGAGAGTGAGAGAGAGAGAGATTGAGAGAGAGAGAGAGAGATTGGTACAGACATAAATAGATATGATGATGATGATGATGATGATGATGATGATGATGATGATGATGATGATGATGATGATGATGATGATGATGATGATGATAACAAGTCTTGACATATCTCTGTCCATCCGCTTAAGGGAAACAACATAAAATAACACAAAGAAATGCAGCGTTCAGAATACAATAGAGGGAAACACCCCATGATCGGCGACTAGCCTTCATCAGCAAACAAATACACTAAACCACAACATATAAACACGGTGAAGAAACTACAATGACTATATTAAGGTATAATAATCGAATAAGAAGAATGGAAAGAAGAATAAAATGAGAAGAATAAAAACGAATAATGAAAAATGTGATACTTATCTAATAATAACAGGTTGTTGCATTCCTAGGTAAGTAGTACATTTTTGGTTTCAACTTTTCTTTTCATTGTTTCATCTTTTCATTGTTCTCATTCGGTTATTTTGCCTTAATGTAGTCACTGTGGTGTTTTGCTCCTGTTTATACGTTGTGTTTTCATGTGTTTGTTTGCTGATAAAGGCAGCGTCATTTCTTTTCCGTAATCGTGATCTTTAAAACTGCATTAATTAGTGTTAGTGTATCCATCCATCCATCATGTGCCACTGCCGATAAGCGTGGGCGGTCATGTTCTGCCATTTCACTCGATCACCAGAGTCGTGGATCAGCTCAGTGTTTCTGTCTCAAGCATGCCATGTGGCCAAACCATCCAGGTATTTATTTCTCGGTCTTTCCCTTGGTCTCTTCCCTTCGATCTTGCCAGTCGTCACCAAGTTCTCCCAGTCATTTCTTCTCATAACATGCCCAAAAAAGTTAGATTGTCTACGTCTAATGACTAATCAGTTTACGATCTTCATTTGTTTCTTGAAGGACTTGTTCATTGGTTTTTCTGTCTGTCCATTATATTTTTTTGCATTCTCCTCAGAAACCACATTTCCACGGCCATCAGCTGTTTTTCAGCTTGACTGCTTATTGTCCACGCTTCACATCCATACAAAAGTATAGGTTCTATGTAGCACTTCAACACTCTTTTTGTTCCATTTCAATTGATATCTTTTTATTGGTCAGTATGCTTTTCATCTTACAAAAGGCTACCTTCGCAATGGCAATTCTTGTTTTAATCTCTTCAAGGCATCTCCCATCAGATGTTATGACTGTGCCGAGATAACTGTATCGATTCACTTGCTTAAGAATATGCCCATTTACTCGTATATCACATTGTGGTATTTCCTTTTTCCCAGTGACGACCATAATCTGTGTCTTCTTAATATTCAGTTCTAACCCTAGTTGTTCACTGTGTGCAAAAACCGCATCTACTAAATTTTGCAGGTCCTGTTCATTGTCTGCAATCAAGACTGTATCATCTGCATATCTAATGTTATTGATGTATCGACCCCCAATGTTGATTCATTCCATATCTCTATATTTCTGAAAATATTTTCACTGTACAGGGAAAAAAGATCTGGAGACATTATACATCCCTGTCTCACACCTCTCTTAATAGGCTGATATTGACCTACTTCATTATCAACTCTTATGGCAGCTTGTTGTTACCAATATATGGTTTTTACAAGTCTAAGGTCTTTTCCATCAATTTGTAGATCTTCAAGCATCCTTATCATGTCGACATGTCTCACTTTATCGAAAGCCTTTGTGTAGTCAATAAAGCAAAGATATAGATCTTTGTTTACTTCTATAGAACGGTCAATTACTGTTCTCAGTATATGTGGCGAAAAGCCAATGGCTCATGTCCTCAGGCCTTCTTTTATTTTGGGTAAACAGGGGGAAACAGCTTTCGGGAGCTCTCAGTTCTCATGTTCGCTCAATCACCATGGAGGATAGTTCTTTGGGTTACTTTCACAACACGTTCTTTTCATGGAGCGATTAGGTATATGTCTTTCCTTTCGGGTAGACCCGATGGAGCGCCTTGTGCCAAATGAGCACTGGTGTGACTTCTTAGGCAATTCATGTCCGTTTCTAAACTTACCGTTACCCACTGCATAATGTCAAGATGTCAAGTTGAAGATTGGGACATTTTATGTGCAGAATACTGCTGGTATATGAAAGGTAATCTTGGGTTGTAATTAGTCCTGCACTTATAAAATTTTATTGTCTTAACTACTGAGATGAATTGGCGAAACGGCAGTCTTGCCATATTGGGAGGGGGTGACCGTTAGCCAATCTGGCTAAGCGTCTTGATATTAGCATAGCAAGGGAACAAATCTGAACAATAAATATTTCCCAAATGATATCGCTGGTTCTTGGCAGCCGATAGACGAGTGCTATCTTTCCTTCTACGGCCTGAACTGGGCATACTGTCATCTTTCTGTAGAATATAATCATTGGATGGCTACGGTATGCCTGAAGGAGGGAAAGGCTCCTTGGGGATGGAGTCCACCAATCTATGATCTATCTTCTTGAGCCGGAAGAGGATATCCACAGTGCTATCTCTTTCGTCTTTTAGTCGATAGGATGATGTCGGGAAGATAATGAACTTCTCTATCTCATTGAGAGAATCTGAACTCATCTGAATCTATGAGTTATTTGAGGCACTGCCGGTACATTGCGGCGACTGTTCAGAAGAGAGCAGCGGCCGGACGGGGTAGTATCTTCTTTCCTATTCTTGCTAGGAATGGGGAACAACTCTTCTTGGATTACTCACACCACACCACAAGAGCTTTGTCGTGAGAAAGGCATGGTTTGCAAGGGAGAGAGAAGCCGGGAAACGAATGTGCCCACTAATAATAAAGGCAGGGTATGAGTGTGGAGAGTGAGTCTTGTATGCAAAAGGGTGCATAGGGTAGCCGACAGGACGTCTACAAGTTGGAGGTCTACTCAAGCCAGGACGTAGCCAATCCAGGGGCTACCTGACATGTCAGACCCATTCAAGCCGGCCACTTAGCTAACTGACTTGGTAAGCCAAAATGCATAACCAATTTATTAACTGAGGCCCAATTGGACCTCAGGATTGTGGTGCATGAGTCAGCTTGGTCGCTCACTAATCTTTGTCATCTACAGGGTCCTTCTTTTGACAGTAAAGTGTGTTGAAAGACTCGACAGGGCTTCTATGCCCAAAGTTATAAGCACCTGATGAAGCCAGGGCAAGTCAGTGGACATACCAGGTATAATGTTTCTAATTTTAAGGGAGAAGCATTACAAAAATTAAATGAGTGCCACAACCACAACTCAAGTCTTCTCATCGACTTAAGGTCGAGTGTTTGCTGATGATTCTGTTTGGACCTACGCCAATTCCCATCTTTGTCCGGGACAGCGAAAGACTCTGATTCATTCCCTATACACAATCTGGTCTCAGGACTTTAGTTCCCAACCTAAATTGTGCCAAGTGATCCCATGGCATTTTCCCAGACCAGATGAGTGACTATATCGTGTTGGCCTCGGAAACCTGAAAACTAAATTGGGCCAAGTGAGCCCATGGCACTTTCCCAGACCAGATGAGTGACTATATCGTGTTGGCCTCGGAAACCGGGAAGCTGTTGTTCGAACAACCGACGCTGGATAGAGAGTCTGGAAACTTTGCCCGGTGAGGCAGTTGTGAACTAACAGGACAAGATAGAGATCTGTGGTCTATTAGGTTCAGAGTTTTCTTGCTTCATATCTGGACTAGAGTTATCTCATCAGTTTTTGTTTTTCTAGATTTTTATATGTTTATCTGTCTTGGTGTTCTTCTGTGTTGTCTTTATTACGGTATTAAATTTTAATTATAGTGACTGAGACGATCGTCATGTTACGTTTGTGTCAGCCAGAAATACACTGCAGGAAGTAGACCCTGAGGTCGAAAGAGAGAGTGACAGTAAGTCCGGGGAACGGATGAGGGTTGGCAGCAAAGACCTATCCCCAGCCAGGGCAAAAGAATAAGTTTGAAATATTGTGACGGGACTATTTGGGACCCTCACCATAGCTTGTTACAATTTCTGGGGGCACGTCCCGGGATATTTGAAATCCTGGTGGAGTTCTGGCTGATATAGTGATAGGGGACAGATACTCTTGTCTACTATCAATAGGTTCTGCCTACCGTGCCTGGCTATTGTCTATACTCTTCCTGACACAGACTGACCGACATACGACGTGTTGTGGTCGTGTAATTGTGACAAAACCGCCGGGGCTTGGTCTGGTTTGCCACGATAGATACTATCCCCTGCCTTTGCTCCAATCACCTCAATAGCACTCTACATCTACCAGGCCCCACACAAGCCGGGACAGCTTAACCTCCCCTCCCTCACCTAGGGTTCCAAACCCCAAGGGGGCTCGGACCAGACACCAGTCATATCACTGCACAAAGTCATAGCTAAGAGAACAAAAATTTAATTCTGAACTACGTCAACCACAACACAGAGAAGGATGGCTGAAAGCCAGACTAGAAGAACTATGTACAATATCAGAGATGCAGATGAGTATTCATCATCATGGAGGCGGACGATAGCTCGTGCGGTTGTCCAGTCGTGGTAGCGACTCACCCAGGCTCCTCCAGTGGACTGGAACTCCAAGGTCTGCTGCCTCTCCAAAGTTCCCTCTTCCCACAGAGAACCAATCACGGGCTGATCAAGCGCAGTACCACTGCCTGACTGACACTGCACCGATGAACAAGGATCCTTCCTTGCTGTCGTACTATTTCACTCGTCACACTCCTGATGAAGTCTGGGCCGACCCTAGAACATTAGCGGTCTCCCACTTGCCGAAAAAAGTACATGTAGCACCGTCTCAAAATATACAAGAGCCTGGTCACACTTCTATCTCATAAGTGACCCACACACTGATATGTCACCTACAAAATGAGCGGTTGCTCCACATGAACACATAATGTCACTGGTAAAGTCTAGCAGGTGACTATAACACTTCACCTTGATTTCGTGTCCCTGGACAAATAGATCTTCACACAGTCTCATGTAACTACCCTGATCAATGGGTAGTAATCACAACCTAGCATACACTGTCAACAGTTCATCACGATGGCATGAGGTAGCTCCCTACCTTAACAAACATTGTCAACAGTTCATCACATTGGCATGAGGTAGCTCCCTACCTTAACAAACATGTCACTCTGGTGTTCCCACCAATGTTGTAATCAATGTCCTAGGTCACTGGACCACATGTTGGCTTCATAAAGGTAACCAATGTAGAAACACTATTTAAGCATATATTATACACGGTGTCCCCTGACAACCCAGCCGGGTCAGAAGCATATTACACAGGCCATGGTGACCGGTATCAATGATCACTCTGCTCAACTTGAAAGTTCACTACCTTGCAATCACCAAGGTGTACACTGAGGTTGAATGTCACCAGTGCTTCACTGTCTAGAATCACCAGACGTTTCAGTGTTGGATCCTCTCAGGATCGGATGACACTCGTCGGACTCTTGACGGAGGTCCTAACCTAGACCTACCGACTTATTCAGCACTCAGCTCCTTTCAACATTGATCTCGCAGAATCAGACGACCACTCCCAGTATGGCCTCAATCAACTTCTGGATAGGCACTGGAATGAGTGGGCCCATAGAGCTCATGGTGAAGCTCTTGAATCTTCTTCTGTATAGTAATAACAGATCCTGAAACACGGAGAGGTTGGTGTGAGTACTCAACTACAACAAAGACTACTAGCATCTCCACCCCGTCACCTGCCTCTCAGACATTCCTCATGTCTACCAACATGAGTATGAAATCATCACATCATAGATCTACTAGGAATCATAATGTATAGGCATAATGATATTAGAAAAAGCAATAACACCCTTGTTCAGTCAAGTAACACTTTTGGGCTACAATTAACCCCTAGCACCAGAGTCGACTGTATGACTCTGTCAAGCATCCTTCGCCTGGTGCCAGTCCAATCCGGTTTCATCTTCCATCATCAATCAACATATACACTTACTTTCCTTTCAGTGTAGGGATTACTGTATCGAGAAGGTGTCCAGCCGGACATCTCCTTCCTGACAGACTCATCAATTCATCAATCCCTTAACCCATGGACTGATCAATTCCACACATTAATAACTATATGTCCATAATGAATTATACTCCTGATAATTCATTACTATAGCATTAACCAAGGAGAACTCATGACTTGTTACACTTAATTAACAAAATCATATCACAGCCATAGTGTCAGGTCTGGGATCCCTGCCCCAGATCCTGAGTTGCCCTTGTATTCACTGACTATCTTTCAGGTCAGTCATACCTGTGCCGGTCGAGCACAGCTGTGGTGGCCATCCACCATTACACTTTCCCACAGCTACGGTGGGTCCCGTGTACCTTGCCCCGTGACGACTTAAGTCACGTCATCCAATGTAGCAAACCTCCAGACTCCACTTCCAAATTCTGGCTCCACCTTTTTTGGGGGGTGGTTATTCCCTTCATATACTACTACTTCACGGCAGTACTCCAAGTACTCCATGAACCGAGTCAGGGTTCCAGAAGAGTAGAATATTAGAGACAGAAACGGTTAGGTTCAAACCTCGATCTACCTAGACACCACGGCCTCGAATTACGGAGTGCCGCATCACCCTCGATCGGGTATGTTCACTCTTCGGATCTGCACGATCGCATTGGGTCGGACCTATTACCTATCGGGTTGGGGGTACCGGCCTACCTCCCGCTGCCTAGACAAACGTAAGATGGAACATGCACGGTCATCATAGCGGACGGACATGACAACAAGCAGTAACTATAGTATCATGAATACTACCTATCAACTGTTATCCTATCGATGCAACCCTATTCTGCTTACGCGGAATAACACTGCTATCTGCACACAGCAAATACACCACTGCTGATCTCACCTTGATTCCTCGAAAAATCACCACCACTGATAGAACAATTAAGTTACAATTCTAATGTCACGAAGCACATTCAACATCTTTAATAATAAGCTCTACCTTATCATTTACAGCGTCTCGCATGTTGATGTAATGACTGACAAACTGTTGCCTTGCCTGCGTAATTAATAAACCAAACCAGTAACTGCTACACACTGTAACGCACATCGTTCGGCCTATTTTATTTACACACCACTCGCTGTGGAATACGGCTGGTTCCGTCCGGTAACACACTACATCGCTGATCGATAAAGCCTACTTAAATATGCAACCGCCAACTGTAACGGATAACTCAATTTTGCGACGGCAATTACTTCATTCCGGGAACTCAGCACGGCATCACGACCACAATTAAATAATAGAATAAGTATTCAACTAACCTGTGATTGAAGAATCACAACCTTGACTGCAGATGTCCGCACTGGCCGCGAATAGTGACATCAAAATTACATCAGCCTGTTGGCTGCGATCTGTTCACGCTGAGATTTGGTGGGCGACTGACCACGACAATGTCAGTGCGCCTGCCACTCGCCTACACGGGCCGCGTGACTTTCATGTTTCATGAAGAAAACCAGAGTCACGATAAGTTCCACCAACCCGTGCTGCCTGAAGCACTCGTGAACTTAGAGCTATTTCCCATGTACGCACTTCAGGGAACATTCTAGATTGTTCTATATATAACTAGAATAGCTCCGCCCCGCACGACGTTTCTAGGGAAATCCCCTATTAATTGATATTAATTTCAAGGGAGACCAACGCCTCGCACTCCCTTCAAAGGGCTATTATACAGAGATTTGCCGATCTGTAGCCGTTTCGTCACATAGGCCCCCACTTAAGATGGTCGACCCGGTCGAACTCCCTAGACAAAGATCGGTCTGAACTCTGAACCTCTACTCTATTGAGATTGGATTTCCAGGAAAAGACGTTCCATAACGTTAACTTTCCCTGGGGAGATCCACCAGAATGGTATGGATGCTGGATCCCCAACCACCGCCTCAAACATACGTTATCTCCAGCGATTAGGCCCGAAACGTAATGGCCTGGTGATTGGCTTACAGGATCTGTCTACACTGGACTGTTCCGCATCCACCTGGTGTAGGCCATCGGTTACTTTACTGAGGGTTCGCTCGTCCCTTCCGACAATCGGATATGTCCTATCCCGACTAGGCATCACCCTCGTGGACTGTTCGCGGATGTCGACCAAAATGAATGGTCGCTTACTCCAGGTTCGTCTGGAGTACCCTTGCTCCTGCCTTCTCTCCCGCGAGTAAGGACAGTGAGCTTGTCGGCGTATCGAGTCACCCGACGATCCCGTCGTGCCAGATGTGACTTCGCCTGTCCGACCTCGATTCCCAGTGTGCTTAACACCATGGGTCTCTTCCCGACGGAGCCTGTTCGCCCTATCTACGGTTGAACGCTCAGGAGACCGCAGACCCTCCCCACAGGATGTACTGCGTAGGACTGAGTCTTCCTCGCCCTCGTCTGGACCCAGAACCGAATCTAGCGCGATGGTAGTCGCACTATCTGGTGGAGAAACTACCTCGGACCTCTCCAAATTCTGAAGGAGAGTACAATGGAACTTACGCAATTCCCCGCGGACCTTCACCTCATACGTGGATCGGGACATTATCCGTTCCACAGGAAAAGGGCCCTGCCATCCGAGTTCGAATTCCGCCCCCTCGATTGGGAGAAGCGCGAGAACCCTATCTCCAATCTGCAGAGATAAACCGTTTCTGGTCCTGTGCTTTGGTGCTGCCAGACAACACTTTGGGCACGACCGGATATATCTCCGCACGTCGCCTGTCATTCCAGGCCAGTGGTAGTGGCTGGAAAGACACTGGACTGTTGCACCCACATCCTTATGTCCAGTTAAGGATAAGGTATGCACTCTATGTATCAAGCGGGATCTGTAGTCAGTAGGGACTACCATCTGACCGTACTGGCTATCCCCTTGCCCGGCTCTACGATAAAGCAACCGGTTTTCTACATAGAACTGACCCGGAGTTGGCGGGACAGAACTTTGGGACACCTCCAGTAAGTAAGGACGCAAAGTCTGGTCCCTACTTTGAGCACTGCTCACTAACCTCGCAAGAGAATGGTCTATTTCCTTACCCCACTGCCTTTCTCCATCCTTAGCCCTGGCCTGCCTAGCGCTCACTAGACAATGTTCCCTGGGGTCCCCCAGGAATACATGCGGACGACCGAGGATCAAAGGGTAAATAGGATCAGGCAGCACAGCCGCCTGGATGCTACCCGTAACGAACCTGCACCGAATGTCAATCCGAGCAATCGGCAAGTCCATAGCTACGGAGCTCCTCATGGCCAGCTGAAATTCTCTTGTCTCGCCGGTGAGCTGCCCTGGGCTCACAAGGTGGGATGAGATTACAGCTTCAAACTGCAATCCTGTATCGTATAGACATTCCACCTGCTTCCCATTCACCTCTATCGTTTCGATCACAGGTGATTTCTCAGACTTTGGTTTCTCCCGACCCTTAGGTGTGGTCTCGCTAGGTCTACCCCTAATAGAGGCGAGACACGCAAAGTGCAAGTCCTTTGGCTTCCTCAGACAATCTACAGTATTATGGGAAGGAGACTTACAGTGCTTACACCACCTCTTACTCCACTTCCGTTTTGGGGAGGCGGGAGGGCTTTGCTTAGCGGGTTTCTTACCAGAGTCTGTTACCACAGGATCTGCTACATTGGATGATTCTTTGGGACCTTTGGACTTGGGCTTCTGATCAAGCCCCTTCTGCCTTTTCTGTGAATCAGTCTGACTGGAATCCCCAGTCTCACCATAGACTTCCACATACCTTTCAGCTAACGTATTTACTATTTCTAGCCTTTCCGCCCCATTTTCCCCTAAGAAATTCCTTAAAGGCTTGGACATCTGCATCTTCATTTGATCCACCACCATCAACTCTCTCAGACTCTCATAATCCTCTTTGAAATTGGCCAACGCCATCCATTTCAACAGGTATGAGTTCAGCCTCACACTATAGGCCGAGAACATCTCACCTGGTTCTCTCTTGGAAGTTCTGAACCTCCGCCTGTAAGCATGGGCTGTCATTTCGAATCTTTTCAAAAGAGCCGATTTCAGGGTTGGATAATCATTCTCCATCCCTGGGGGAAGACGCGCATACACTTCGTACGCGGTGCCACGGAGTCCTTGTGAAAGCTTGAGATTCCAACGCTCAGGCTCTAAGCCCATAGCTTTACACATTGCCTCGAACTTCTCTAAGAATTGATCTATCTTCTCTTGGTCCGGTTCAAATGGTGGAAACGGCCATTTCATAGCATGGTAAGCTGGTCTGCTGGCTACTGATGAGCTAGGTAAAGCTACTCCACCTACTGCTCCCTCAGACTCACCAACAGATTTAGCCTCTACCTCAAGTTGCTTCATACGGAACTCATGTTCCAATTCCAACTTCCTAGCATCTAATTTCTTAGACTCTAGGTCAGCTGCCAGTTTTTGTGCCTGTTGGTCTGCCACCAACTTTTGCTCTTCAAGTGCTACCTTTCGAGCTTCAAGCTCAATTTCTGACTTTCTTCTCTCCCTCTCTTCTGCTCTGAAGTCTCTCTCGACTTCCAGTACATAGGCTTTGAACTCCTCACCTTCCAATCCCATCTCAGTTGCAGATGCCCGCACCTTAGCTAAATCTAAAGTACGAGTAGCCATGCTTAGTGTAACTTAGTATCAATATAGATATGCAATAACCAATCACAATGCTAACTCTGTATCTATATTAACTTAACTAAATGTCTGTCCACGTCGAAGAGAAAGGTATCAGTAGCCCTACTCGTCAAGTAGACAACAGGTATAGGACAGATGACACTATAACCTATTCCTACGAGATGTCAGAACAAAGAGAAGATCCCGGACGAGCCCCCACTCTATCTTGTGACAAAACCGCCGGGGCTTGGTCTGGTTTGCCACGATAGATACTATCCCCTGCCTTTGCTCCAACCACCTCAATAGCACTCTACATCTACCAGGCCCCACACAAGCCGGGACAGCTTAACCTCCCCTCCCTCACCTAGGGTTCCAAACCCCAAGGGGGCTCGGACCAGACACCAGTCATATCACTGCACAAAGTCATAGCTAAGAGAACAAAAATTTAATTCTGAACTACGTCAACCACAACACAGAGAAGGATGGCTGAAAGCCAGACTAGAAGAACTATGTACAATATCAGAGATGCAGATGAGTATTCATCATCATGGAGGCGGACGATAGCTCGTGCGGTTGTCCAGTCGTGGTAGCGACTCACCCAGGCTCCTCCAGTGGACTGGAACTCCAAGGTCTGCTGCCTCTCCAAAGTTCCCTCTTCCCACAGAGAACCAATCACGGGCTGATCAAGCGCAGTACCACTGCCTGACTGACACTGCACCGATGAACAAGGTATCCTTCCTTGCAGTCGTACTATTTCACTCGTCACACTCCTGATGAAGTCTGGGCCGACCCTAGAACATTAGCGGTCTCCCACTTGCCGAAAAAAAGTACATGTAGCACCGTCTCAAAATATACAAGAGCCTGGTCACACTTCTATCTCATAAGTGACCCACACACTGATATGTCACCTACAAAATGAGCGGTTGCTCCACATGAACACATAATGTCACTGGTAAAGTCTAGCAGGTGACTATAACACTTCACCTTGATTTCGTGTCCCTGGACAAATAGATCTTCACACAGTCTCATGTAACTACCCTGATCAATGGGTAGTAATCACAACCTAGCATACACTGTCAACAGTTCATCACGATGGCATGAGGTAGCTCCCTACCTTAACAAACATTGTCAACAGTTCATCACATTGGCATGAGGTAGCTCCCTACCTTAACAAACATGTCACTCTGGTGTTCCCACCAATGTTGTAATCAATGTCCTAGGTCACTGGACCACATGTTGGCTTCATAAAGGTAACCAATGTAGAAACACTATTTAAGCATATATTATACACGGTGTCCCCTGACAACCCAGCCGGGTCAGAAGCATATTACACAGGCCATGGTGACCGGTATCAATGATCACTCTGCTCAACTTGAAAGTTCACTACCTTGCAATCACCAAGGTGTACACTGAGGTTGAATGTCACCAGTGCTTCACTGTCTAGAATCACCAGACGTTTCAGTGTTGGATCCTCTCAGGATCGGATGACACTCGTCGGACTCTTGACGGAGGTCCTAACCTAGACCTACCGACTTATTCAGCACTCAGCTCCTTTCAACATTGATCTCGCAGAATCAGACGACCACTCCCAGTATGGCCTCAATCAACTTCTGGATAGGCACTGGAATGAGTGGGCCCATAGAGCTCATGGTGAAGCTCTTGAATCTTCTTCTGTATAGTAATAACAGATCCTGAAACACGGAGAGGTTGGTGTGAGTACTCAACTACAACAAAGACTACTAGCATCTCCACCCCGTCACCTGCCTCTCAGACATTCCTCATGTCTACCAACATGAGTATGAAATCATCACATCATAGATCTACTAGGAATCATAATGTATAGGCATAATGATATTAGAAAAAGCAATAACACCCTTGTTCAGTCAAGTAACACTTTTGGGCTACAATTAACCCCTAGCACCAGAGTCGATTGTATGACTCTGTCAAGCATCCTTCGCCTGGTGCCAGTCCAATCCGGTTTCATCTTCCATCATCAATCAACATATACACTTACTTTCCTTTCAGTGTAGGGATTACTGTATCGAGAAGGTGTCCAGCCGGACATCTCCTTCCTGACAGACTCATCAATTCATCAATCCCTTAACCCATGGACTGATCAATTCCACACATTAATAACTATATGTCCATAATGAATTATACTCCTGATAATTCATTACTATAGCATTAACCAAGGAGAACTCATGACTTGTTACACTTAATTAACAAAATCATATCACAGCCATAGTGTCAGGTCTGGGATCCCTGCCCAGATCCTGAGTTGCCCTTGTATTCACTGACTATCTTTCAGGTCAGTCATACCTGTGCCGGTCGAGCACAGCTGTGGTGGCCATCCACCATTACACTTTCCCACAGCTACGGTGGGTCCCGTGTACCTTGCCCCGTGACGACTTAAGTCACGTCATCCAATGTAGCAAACCTCCAGACTCCACTTCCAAATTCTGGCTCCACCTTTTTTGGGGGGTGGTTATTCCCTTCATATACTACTACTTCACGGCAGTACTCCAAGTACTCCATGAACCGAGTCAGGGTTCCAGAAGAGTAGAATATTAGAGACAGAAACGGTTAGGTTCAAACCTCGATCTACCTAGACACCACGGCCTCGAATTACGGAGTGCCGCATCACCCTCGATCGGGTATGTTCACTCTTCGGATCTGCACGATCGCATTGGGTCGGACCTATTACCTATCGGGTTGGGGGTACCGGCCTACCTCCCGCTGCCTAGACAAACGTAAGATGGAACATGCACGGTCATCATAGCGGACGGACATGACAACAAGCAGTAACTATAGTATCATGAATACTACCTATCAACTGTTATCCTATCGATGCAACACCTATTCGGCTTACGCGGAATAACACTGCTATCTGCACACAGCAAATACACCACTGCTGATCTCACCTTGATTCCTCGAAAAATCACCACCACTGATAGAACAATTAAGTTACAATTCTAATGTCACGAAGCACATTCAACATCTTTAATAATAAGCTCTACCTTATCATTTACAGCGTCTCGCATGTTGATGTAATGACTGACAAACTGTTGCCTTGCCTGCGTAATTAATAAACCAAACCAGTAACTGCTACACACTGTAACGCACATCGTTCGGCCTATTTTATTTACACACCACTCGCTGTGGAATACGGCTGGTTCCGTCCGGTAACACACTACATCGCTGATCGATAAAGCCTACTTAAATATGCAACCGCCAACTGTAACGGATAACTCAATTTTGCGACGGCAATTACTTCATTCCGGGAACTCAGCACGGCATCACGACCACAATTAAATAATAGAATAAGTATTCAACTAACCTGTGATTGAAGAATCACAACCTTGACTGCAGATGTCCGCACTGGCCGCGAATAGTGACATCAAAATTACATCAGCCTGTTGGCTGCGATCTGTTCACGCTGAGATTTGGTGGGCGA
This sequence comes from Cepaea nemoralis, assembly GCA_014155875.1. NCBI lineage: Eukaryota > Metazoa > Mollusca > Gastropoda > Stylommatophora > Helicidae > Cepaea > Cepaea nemoralis. The sequence goes on along the minus strand of JACEFZ010023026.1, from coordinate 170,597 downwards.
CTGACCACGACAATGTCAGTGCGCCTGCCACTCGCCTACACGGGCCGCGTGACTTTCATGTTTCATGAAGAAAACCAGAGTCACGATAAGTTCCACCAACCCGTGCTGCCTGAAGCAATCGTGAACTTAGAGCTATTTCCCATGTACGCACTTCAGGGAACATTCTAGATTGTTCTATATATAACTAGAATAGCTCCGCCCCGCACGACGTTTCTAGGGAAATCCCCTATTAATTGATATTAATTTCAAGGGAGACCAACGCCTCGCACTCCCTTCAAAGGGCTATTATACAGAGATTTGCCGATCTGTAGCCGTTTCGTCACAGTAATATAACCAGTTGTGTACAGTTGTGAAATTTAATATACATTTACCTATTAACGTAATCTCTGAGTTTAAGATGGCATCGGCTAAATTTAATGTTGCTGAAGTACAGGCTACAGGGCGTGAGATGGGTTATGATGGGGCGGAGTTACAGAAATATGTTCAGGAAGTGGAAAGAGACTTCAGACAAGCTGTGCGCGAAGCTAAGAAAATTGAGGCGGAGGCTGAGGCTAGGAAGATGGAGGCCGAACAGGCAGTCAGAGACCATGAGTTCCGTATGAGGGAGTTGGAGCTGAAAGCTCAAACTGCCAAGGAAAGCGAGGGTGCAGTGGGAGGCGCAGTTCTCCCTGACTCAACAACGTCTAGTGGCGGTCCATACCAGGCAATGAAGTTCCCATTACTCCCGTTCGATGAACACAAAGATAAGATCGACCAGTATCTTCACAGATTTCAGTCGATGGCTTTGGCTATGGGATTGGAGCGTGGGAAATGGAACTTGAAACTCTCACAAGGCCTGAGGGGGACCGCGTACGAGGTCTACTCAAGGTTGCCACCTGGTATGGAGAATGACTATGAGGCTCTGGAAAAAGCATTATTGAAAAGGTTCCAGATGACAGCCCATACATACCGACAGCAGTTCAGAAAGTCGAAGAGAGAGCCAGGAGAGATGTTCGCAGCCTACAGCGTTAGACTTAAGTCTTACCTTTTGAAGTGGATGTCATTAGCTGGATTTGCTAACGACTATGAAAGGTTAGAAGAATTAGTGGTCGTGGACCAAATGAAGAGGATGATGCCTAAGCCATTGCAAACCTTCTTGCTTGAAAATGGGGCAGAAAGGTTAGACATAGTCAACACATTAGCGGAAAGGTATTTGCTAGCTCATGGGGATAATGGGGAACTGTCACAACCCAATCCCCGACCACCAGACACATGGTCTGGAAAGAAGAAGAACCCTAAAACAGCCCACACCAAGAAGGAGGCTCCTTTCGATAAAGTTCCAATTAAGAAACCCTCTGGTAAGAGTCCATCTGGATCTCCTAAAAGAAAGTGGAGTGAAAAGTGGTGCGCCTACTGCAAATCTCCCACACACAATACGGCCGATTGCCGGCGCAAACAGAAAGACTCTCACTATGCTGCCTGTCTTGTAGAAACCGGGGAAGGGTCTAACAAGGAGATAGAAGGGAGGGGTCTTGAGAACAAAGATTCAGAGAAACCACCAGTAGTAGAGACGATACTTGTGAACGGACAACCAGTTGAGTGTCTCTATGACATCGGTCTGCAGTTTGAGGCCGTAATTTCCTCACACTTAGTGAGCCCAGAGCAGCTAACCGGGGAGCCTATTGAGATTCAAACGGCGACCAAGAGTGCGGTAGCGATGTCTCTTCTGATTGCGAAGGTGGACATCAAATCGAAATATGTTACCGGCACTATACAGGCAGCCGTTCTGCTCGATCCAATCTTCCCAATGATCTTGGGTTGTCGCTACGTCTTTCTAGGGATCCCAACAGAACCTATGTACGTAGGGGCAATGCAAACCAGATCTCAATCGGGAGATGTGCAGACGCCGGCCTTGATCGTGAATCCCTTGCCTGGGGAGTTACGAGCTGCTCAAAGCCAGGATGCTACTTTGCAACCTTGCTTCAACCAGTTGCCAAAAAGTTCTGACCCACCAAGACGGGGGCAGTATTATATGAAGAATCGGTTACTGTACCGGAGAGCCGGAGTGGAGGAACGCCAGCATGGCCAGCTGGTAGTTCCTAAGGCTTATCGGGAACAGCTTCTTCATATGGGACACACCATTTCATTCAGTGGACATATGGGTGTCTGGGCAACACTCCAGCGCATTTCCTGCCATTACTACTGGCCAGGGATGACTGGAGACGTGCGTCGGTACGTCAAGTCGTGCCCAGAGTGCCAGCGTGTGGCACCAAAACACTGGACGGCTCCAGTAATCTTGGGAGACATGCCCATTATGAACTCTCCTTTCGAGAGAGTTGCCATCGATCTTGTTGGTCCTCTTCCTCGGACTAGGAAGAGGAATATGTATATTCTTACGATGGTGGATTGCTGTTCCATGTGGGGTGAGGCGATACCGTTGGCCACAATCGACTCTAAGCGAGTGGCTGATGCACTGATGGAGACCTTTACTCGGTTGGGATTTCCAAACCAGATCCTAACGGACAATGGGTCTCAGTTCTGTGGTAAGCTGATGGAGGAAGTCTTTCGTATCTTCCAGACCAACCACATTCACATAAGCCCGTACTACCCTCAGTCTAATGGGCAAGTAGAGAGGTTTAATGGTACCTTGATGACCATGCTTCGGAAGCTGGCTCAAGAGAAACCAGACAGATGGGATGAGTATATCCCAGCCGCCTTGTTCGCCTATCGGGAGGTTCCCCATGGGTCGACCGGGTTGCCACCAGCCACTCTACTATTCGGGAGGCCAATCAAGGGTCCGCTAGAAGCCTTATTGAGATGTTGGACAGAGGAAGAAACTTCCGAAGAAGTTGTATCCTCATATAAATACGTCGAAGAGTTAAAGAAGTAACTCCAGACGGGTTGGGCTTTGGCAGCTCAGAATCTGAGGGCGGCCAGAAAGAGACACGCGGCCTACTACAATAGAAGGACGAAAGATAGGTCTCTTAAGGTGGGGGATCGGGTTCTGTTGTTACTTCCCGTAGGTTCCAATAAACTCGAGATTGGAGTACCGTTCAAAGTGCAGTCCGACCATCAACCTCTGACCTTTTTAGCAACTTCAAAGAAACTGAACGCGAGGTTAATGAGATGGTCATTGCTCCTACAACCGTATCAGTTCACAGTCGAATACATCCCCGGAAGGGAGAATGTGGGAGCGGATTTCCTACCACGGCATCCTATGGTTGAATGTGAGGGTGGGGCAATTCGAACAGAACCTCTGGCAGTAGAAAGTTCGTAGGGTTCGACTTTCTTAAGATGGGGCCTATGTGGCGAAACGCCAATGGCTCATGTCCTCAGGCCTTCTTTTATTTTGGGTAAACAGGGGGAAACAGCTTTCGGGAGCTCTCAGTTCTCATGTTCGCTCAATCACCATGGAGGATAGTTCTTTGGGTTACTTTCACAACACGATCTTTTCATGGAGCGATTAGGTATATGTCTTTCCTTTCGGGTAGACCCGATGGAGCGCCTTGCGCCAAATGCGCACTGGTGCGACTTCTTAGGCAATTCATGTCCGTTTCTAAACTTACCGTTACCCACTGCATAATGTCAAGATGTCAAGTTGAAGATTGGGACATTTTATGTGCAGAATAGTGCTGGTATATGAAAGGTAATCTATGGTTGTAATTAGTCCTGCACTTATAAATTTTTATTGTCTTACCTACTGAGATGAATTGGCGAAACGGCAGTCTTGCCATATTGGGAGGGGGTGACCGTTAGCCAATCTGGCTAAGCGTCTTGATATTAGCAAAGCAAGGGAACAAATCTGAACAATAAATATTTCCCAAATGATATCGCTGGTTCTTGGCAGCCGATAGACGAGTGCTATCTTTCCTTCTACGGCCTGAACTGGGCATACTGTCATCTTTCTGTAGAATATAATCATTGGATGGCTACGGTATGCCGGAAGGAGGGAAGGGCTCCTTGGGGATGGAGTCCACCAATCTATGATCTATCTTCTTGAGCCGGAAGAGGATATCCACAGTGCTATCTCTTTCGTCTTTTAGTCGATAGGATGATGTCGGGAAGATAATGAACTTCTCTATCTCATTGAGAGAATCTGAACTCATCTGAATCTATGAGTTATTTGAGGCACTGCCGGTACATTGCGGCGACTGTTCAGAAGAGAGCAGCGGCCGGACGGGGTAGTATCTTCTTTCCTATTCTTGCTAGGAATGGGGAACAACTCTTCTTGGATTACTCACACCACACCACAAGAGCTTTGTCGTGAGAAAGGCATGGTTTGCAAGGGAGAGAGAAGCCGGGAAACGAATGTGTCCACTAATAATAAAGGCAGGGTATGAGTGTGGAGAGTGAGTCTTGTATGCAAAAGGGTGCATAGGGTAGCCGACAGGACGTCTACAAGTTGGAGGTCTACTCAAGCCAGGACGTAGCCAATCCAGGGGCTACCTGACATGTCAGACCCATTCAAGCCGGCCACTTAGCTAACTGACTTGGTAAGCCAAAATGCATAACCAATTTATTAACTGAGGCCCAATTGGACCTCAGGATTGTGGTGCATGAGTCAGCTTGGTCGCTCACTAATCTTTGTCATCTACAGGGTCCTTCTTTTGACAGTAAAGTGTGTTGAAAGACTCGACAGGGCTTCTATGCCCAAAGTTATAAGCACCCGATGAAGCCAGGGCAAGTCAGTGGACATACCAGGTATAATGTTTCTAATTTTAAGGGAGAAGCATTACACAAATTAAATGAGTGACCAAACCACAACTCAAGTCTTCTCATCGACTTAAGGTCGAGTGTTTGCTGATGATTCTGTTTGGACCTACGCCAATTCCCATCTTTGTCCGGGACAGCGAAAGACTCTGATTCATTCCCTATACACAATCTGGTCTCAGGACTTTAGTTCCCAACCTAAATTGTGCCAAGTGATCCCATGGCATTTTCCCAGACCAGATGAGTGACTATATCGTGTTGGCCTCGGAAATCTGAAAACTAAATTGGGCCAAGTGAGCCCATGGCACTTTCCCAGACCAGATGAGTGACTATATCGTGTTGGCCTCGGAAACCGGGAAGCTGTTGTTCGAACAACCGACGCTGGATAGAGAGTCTGGAAACTTTGCCCGGTGAGGCAGTTGTGAACTAACAGGACAAGATAGAGATCTGTAGTCTATTAGGTTCAGAGTTTTCTTGCTTCATATCTGGACTAGAGTTATCTCATCAGGTTTTGTTTTTCTAGATGTTTATAGGTTTATCTGTCTTGGTGTTCTTCTGTGTTGTCTTTATTACGGTATTAAATTTTAATTATAGTGACTGAGACGATCGTCATGTTACGTTTGTGTCAGCCAGAAATACACTGCAGGAAGTAGACCCTGAGGTCGAAAGAGAGAGTGACAGTAAGTCCGGGGAACGGATGAGGGTTGGCAGCAAAGACCTATCCCCAGCCAGGGCAAAAGAATAAGTTTGAAATATTGTGACGGGACTATTTGGGACCCTCCCCATAGCTTGTTACAGTATATACACAGCATTTACTGTGCCCTTGCCTTCTACAAACCCACATTGTTCATCTCCTATTTCGGGTTGTATTTTCTTCCTAACTCTTTGCATGATAATTCTCAGCAGAATCTTCGTGATATAGCTCATTATACTAATTGTTCGATGTTGAACGCATTCCAAGGCTTCTGACTTCTTCGGGATTGCAATAAATATAGAATTACATAATTCAGGAGTAAAAAACATATCCAGTATATTGCGTTCAGCAGTCTGGTGACTTGGTCTATTCCATATTCTTCTAAGGCATTGATCATTTTCTATTGTGATGTTATCTGTACCTGGGGTCTTGCCAGTTTTTATATGGTTAAGAGCATTCTGAACTTCCATCTTCAAAATTGATGGTCCTGCATTATTATTCCGATGATGATATTGTTCTTCTCTTGTATTATCATAAAGGTCTTTCACATAACCTGACCACGCGTGTAAATTTTGATCTTTTTCTATTATGAATTTGTCATCTGTGGTTTTTAGGCAACCCGTTGATGTGTGTGTTCTTTTTTTTAGTGATGTCATTAATTATGTGTGCATTAATTTGATATTCCGGGTGTTGTGTTGGTTTTCAATTTCCTTGCAATTTTCATCAACCATGTTTCTTTTGCCTCTTTACATAGCTTCCTAATTTTCATGTGAATCTTTTCATATTTGTCCTTGTTATTTTTGTTATTTCTTTTTACTTCCGTGAGTTTTAAGATGTCTTCCATCATCCATTTCTTGCGTCCTATTATCTTTATTTGTTGGATGGTTGTTTCTGCAGCTTGGTTGATTGATTTCTTTAATATTTCCCATTGGTCACTGACGTCTTGAAATAATATTTCCATATCGGACAATGCATCGAATCTGTTCTTTACCTCTACATTGAATTTATCTTTTATTTCCTCACTCTTCAGTGCCTGTAGATCAAATTTTGCGTTTCTTTGTGAATATTTGACTTTCTTTAATTTTATATGTAAATTGCTTAAAATTAATCTATGGTCGCTGTAGCAGTCTGCGCTTGGTATAGTTTTTGCGAATTTTAAAGCATTTACATATAATGTTTACATTTGCACATTTTTACCGCAGTTCCACTAATTTTATTCAAGGAAACAAATTTAATTGTAGATTATCTATCTTCTAGTCCTTACATACCAATTCCCGTTGTGAATTAATTTGATTGTTCTCTCTTTTGCCATATGTATCTCTCTGGCCATATATCCATTGTCTCAATGCTAGCATGTAAACGTGTGTAATAAAGCACTGACTGAACTTAAGTGACATGTATTATAATTGTCTGGCCGTCACATAATCCAGGGCATATTTGTTTGTGACAAAATAAAATAGATACATGTAGGATATGAAGTACCATGGTGATATATTCATATAAATGAAAGATAAGATAAATTAAAACCACGTGTTAATAGGACAGATTTAAATTCACATGTATCTAAATAAGAGTACTTTGGTTCCGAGGTGAATCGATATAAAAGTCTTATGACTGTGCTTACCTATCAAAATATTAGCTTGTGAAGCTGCAATGGTAAACTGTGTTTCCATATACTTGGCTTGGAAAGCCATGATTCCACTAACTATCAATATTCCGAGAGACGTGGCAAATGTCAAACTCATGAACACGGGGTTAATCACCAGGTGGAGCGAGTCCTTGAGAATACCTGTGTGAGATACGAACAGAACCTATGAATTATACTGTGGAAGTTCATATGTTGAACAGTCTAAAGATAGATGTGTAAACAGGCGATACTCTCAGATGACATGATTAGCTGAGTTACATGCCATGACGTCGGCATTGTCTGGCACACAGTGGTAGGATTGAGTCCCCAACCGTGATAGGTCTGAATCCCCAACCGTGATAGGTCTGAATCCCCAACCGTGGTAGGTTTACTAACTTTCACCAGTACGGATTTAGGGTCCACTCAGTCTCATCATTGGGTTCCCAGAAGTTTATAGAATGTTCTGGCAATTGTCGGGGACGGGCAGACGGCAAGACTTAGGAACCGACCACCTCACATCATTATACCGTGGTCTAGAGTATTTGGACGCCAAACACTTCACACACTAGGGTTGTACATGTCATGGGACTTCATCATTATCTTCTTCTTCTTCTTCTTCTTCTTCTTCTTCTTCTTCTTCTTCTTCTTCTTCTTCTTCTTCTTCTTCTTCTTCTTCTTCTCTTTTTCTCAGGTGGAGCATAGACTGTCCCCCTACAGCACACTACATGTTACCGCTCAAGACAGCTTCCTCGTGTCTTCTCCATGTTTGTCATCTCTGCCTCTAATTCTCTTCTCTACCTGTCTTACGTTCTCCTCTACTTCCTGCGCTCTGTGGGCGCCAGAACAATTAACGTCTAGCTATACAATTATGAGCCTTTCTTAACGTCTGTCCAATCTAGGGTCAACGTATTTTCATTGGCCCGAGAATGTTCAGATCTCTGCTTAAGCCTCAGTTTCCTGTTTCTGTCATAAATGTTGACTAAGTCTACTATGCGCAGGCATCAATTATTGAGCTTCAGTTTCTTGTTTCTGTCATACATATAGACTACGTCTACTCTATGTAGACACCTATTAGTGAGCCCCATTTTCCTGTTTCTGCCATACATATTGACTATGTCTACTCTACGCAGGCACCAATTAACGAATATGTGTAATCTGAAAGCAATTGCTTTAGTTGTTATTCACGTTGTTGATTCATACAACAGTTGAAGCTAGTGTTAGAGTTAGACTTTCCAAGCTAGACTGAATGTTTGTGGACTTCTCAGATTTCCGAATGCATTTACCATAAACCAGGGGTCACAAAACTTCTTTTTTTTTCCACAGCGGGCCGGTTAACTGGTAAAACGAGCGTGTGCCGCATTCTCCTTCTGTACAATACTTGCGCCAGCCTCCGTGACGAAGGTCTTACGGACGCGGTTCGTATTCCCGCATACCCGCATTCGAAACACAGCTGCGCGCGATTTGGCAGAAGACCGTGTTGCGCTGGTTTTTTACACCATGGGTCGTTCAGAAAGTAATCGCAAATTACTGAACGTAAACCTGCCAAGGCATCAACAACAGAAAAAAAAATGCTGGTGTTGACTGCAAACGTCCTGTAAAGGGTATGCAACTAACTTTAACAATATTTGCAAGCTAGCGCGAAAGTTCTGGGAAAAAGACGAAAAACTAAGTTAATCATGGGTGAGTGGCGTGCAATGTACAAAAAACAAAGACAGTCAACATATTTATTTACTTAAAAATGTTATGAAAGAAGGCGACGTTAGCAAAAAAGATAATTACATCAGACCTAGTGTGCACAGATCCGAATCTCACAAACTAAGCAGCAAAATAGGTTAATGAGATTTGTGAAACTGATATTTGGCTTTCAAGATATCATAAATGTTTGGTTTGGAATTACTGCATCCAATCAAGAGAATTACACTCAAATGTTCATCAGTCAATCTCGTTGGATGAGTTGACTTCACATAATTCATTTTTGAAATTATTTGCTCTCAGAAATAAGTTGTTCCAAACACTGGTGTCATACCAGCGGCACATTTCTTCAGTTTCGGAAACTCCAAATCATGGAAGCAGCGGTAAGATTCAACAAGTTTTCCTTCACTGTGCTTTCTTTCAACAAGTCATTTGCTTGCATTAAATGAGATTCAACTGTAGTTCAACAGGCACGTCAACAAGGTTACAATCAAACGGATTCTGGAACAGAAGAATGTCACTCTTAATTCTGTCAAGATCTGAAAATCTCTCCGAGAAACTGCTTCTTCAAGTCACGAATAACTTGTTTCGGAAAATCGAGATTGATATCTTCGGCGATTGTAGCGCAAAACTCTTTGAAACAGTGAAAATGAGAAAAGTTTCCTCCTTCCAGTTGTGCTTTAAAACAGTGACAGCTTTCTCCGAAATCCTTTGATGATTCTGTAGAGATCAAAGACGAAAGCATTGATTATTCTGTAGAGGTCACAGACAAGGTTATTCTTTCCCTGAAGTTTCAAATTCAGTTCATTCATGTGGGATGTGATGACGACCAAAAATGACAACTTTGACAGCCAGATATGATCTGACAGCTGTGAATCAGATCCTATCTTTTTCAGTGAGGAAAACATCTATTTCGTTTCAGGGCTCGTAAAAACAAAACAGGACTTTACCGCAGTTGAGCCACCTCACTGATGTGTGATAAGGCAAGTCACATAATTCAGAATCAATTTCTTCAAGAAAAGCCTGGAACTGACAGTGAATGAGTGCATGTCCCCGAATGAAGTTCACAGCAGAAACGACTGGTTTCAGTATAAAATACATATCTATGTCTTTCCGACAGAGTGCTTGCTGATGTATGATGCAGCATGGTAACACAGCGCGCGAAATTTGCAAATCTTCCAATTGAGTCCTGATCTGCCCCATCAGATTCTTCCTCACTCCAGCCATGTGTTTTCCTCCATTAACTGTAACACACCGAAGCTGATTCCACTGTTTGCACTTCCATGAATATGTCTTTTCTAGTTGTTGTTCCATGCATTCTCAAACGGATGCCAACTCTTCCGTTATCTGAAAGTTCAAATTGACACCATGAATGAACACGAGAAGTTGTGACGTATTCGAGAGATCAGTAGACTCATTCAGCACCAGAGACTACCACAACAGGTTCCTAGTTTTCTCGCGTATCTGTAGCACTCTGTTCTCTCCAAGTTCTTCTGTTCTCCGCACAACAGAACTTGCCGAAAGGCTGATAGTTCTAAACAAATCGGCTTTCTCAGGACACAAGTCATTTACTTCTTCCATCACACACTCTTTGATGACGTTGCCATCAGTAAACGGTTTTCCTAGTTCTGCAAACTTATGCACTATTTTGCAGCTTGTATGATTGACAGATTCATTTTCAACAAACATTCTCGTGAAGAGATTTCTTTATGTTTCTAAACCACGTTTCTTGGACTCATATTTTTCAGAGCGTAACTTATCGGAAAACTTTGAATATGTTGATAGATGTTTTGTTTCGTAGTGACACCGAAGATTGCTCTCTTTCAAAACGGCAACACCTTTGCTGCATATTACGCAGCTGGTTTTCTGGTCCTTTGTTTCCACAAAGAAGTACTTTACACTCCATTAATCATTGAAAACGCGACACTCGGCGTCCAATTTTCTTTTCTTAGTAGCCATAATGAAGGGTGAAGTACACGGGATCTGAAAATGTAAAAGCCATTGAATTAGAAACATTATTAAAATCCTACTGAAACACAAGAAAAGCAAAGGACTAGGGGACACTTGTACAGCTAGTTAGTTAGTCAGTCAGTCCGTCGGTTAGTTAGTTAGTTAGTTAGTTAGTTAGTCAACTAGCTAGCTAGTTAGTCGACAGATCATCCTCATTGCACATCGAACCAGTCAGTCCATAAGTGATTTGATTCTCTCCTCCACAAATCCCACAGCGTGTAGCAGCTCACGACATCAGTTCTGAGTTGGTTTATTACTCTTCTTTAGCTTCCTGCGTAGTGTTTTTGTTTGGCCACACCTCTTTTAACTTACTGGTCTCGAAGCCTGACCATGGTTGTAAATTCCCAGTCATCGCTTGGTTCTCCTAAACGACTTACTTCTCGTAGAGCATTCAGAATGTCTGCCTGGTCCATGGCTCGTCCGCCTTTCACAGTAGCCCTACGTGCAAGCCTGTCAGCCTGCTCATTCCCTTGTACACCTGCATGCCCTGGCACGAAGATAAAACTAATCTTTGCAAGCCGAGACCGCTCCAGAGACAGCAGCCACTCTCTTCGGACCCACCCCATCTCTAGCCTCCTGAGCATGCTCATTGAGTCACTAAGGATACATGCCCGATTGAATGTCTGTACCTCGGGTCATGTTATTGCTTTACCTACTGCCATGACTTCCATAGTCAGACTGCTTGTGGTCAAAGCAAAAGCGCCAGACTCTTTCTTCACAATTTTCCCTCTGGCCTTAGCCGCAAAGGCCCAGTTGTGAAGCTACGACTCACCAAAGGTACATAATAAGTTTATAGGTACCTTTGGTAATAGAATATGTCTCATAATAAGGTTTGAAAAATATATAAATAGGGCCGGCCTAATTAAACAGCCTAAAGCAGAGTTTTTCCACCAGGCTTCTGCGAGAGACAGCCAAGGGTTCCGCCGAAACAGACCGAAATCGCCTAAATGCAACATTTCTGCCCATCTGGTTTATTACATATACAGTAGGACAGACACTTGGATCATCGCACAGAGTTCCCTGAGCAACGTAAACATTTGCGTAGGGATCTGTTCCAACCGAGAGGTTGAAAAACATTGGCCTAGAGACCAGCTCGATTAACACATTGACCGGGGAATTCTTCTGAGCTGTGGATAATATTATCGTATAAACACGAGGGTGTTATTGCATTTTTATGCTATGTTTGATACTGTATTGCCTCTATTCACACTTGTAGTTCACTTACCCACCAAGACATCATTGTTATATACCTATAAAAATGGATGACTGGCAAAAAGAAGTAAATATTTCAGGAGCATCGGACCTGTGTTGAATGCCAAAAGCATCTGGGGGAGGGAAAGATGCGTGAGTGTGTATGTATGTAAGTGTGTGTGTGTGTGTGTGTGTGTGTGTGTGTTGCCATGGAAACCATGGTAACGTCAGAGCGTAGGCGGCGCTACAACAAGCCGGCGAAGGACTTGAGATGACGCAAAATAAGCAAACATTACAACAAACAAGAAAATATAGATACAATAATTTATAATTGAAAAAAGTAAATTTAAGACACATAGGCAGCCAGGAGGTCTCCGCACGTGTGAAGATCTCCTATCCTACGATGGGTAGCGTTGTGGTGTTCTGTTGTGATAATTTGGTGTGTCCAGTGTGTGCCGCGTGGTTACACACCCGCTTCACACGCGTGATCCGGGACTGTTTCCGGATCCGGTCAGGGATATGCACTACTGACGAGCTCAAACAAGGGCGAAACTCGAGTATAGTGCTTCCATATTGACGTGGATAGGCCTTAGGTTCATACCGGAATGCGATCGGCGTTGCCAGTAGTGGGTTGTGCTCAATATTTATATATAATATTTACATTTAAATTGTATCACAACGACTCGAGTTCCATACGTTATATCAAGCAAGTTCGAGTACCGTCGGCGAGCCCGATGTAATGACGTCGCGGGTCGGAACCGGCCCGCGGGCCGTATTTTTGTGATTCTTGCTATAGAGGAATATAAGCTAGTGCACATGAAGCATCGACTGCGCGATGCACGGACATTATTCATTATCATGTGCAAACTCTGGCGACAAGTATTTGCAATAGTAACTTACATTGGTATCAGTGTTCAGCTTCAGATTTGTTTTTATTGCGATCCCACTGTACGTTATTCCGGGTGTATATTGAACAAACTGTTCCCTTCACAACATAATGTCATTGTTGTATCATATTTCATCAACCTCTGTATTAAACTTTTCCCTTCACAACATAATGTCATTGTTGTATCATTTTGCTCGTATATGAGAGGCTGTTTCTGTCTAATACATTAAGTTTCATATTTGAGTGGCTTTTTCAGGCTTACACACTAAGCGTCGTATATGAGAGGCTGTTTCGGGATGAGACAGAGGTTGATGAAATATGACATTTCACATACGTCATCACAAGCGTAGGGAGGTGGAATCATAATAAGTATGCTTGGATGGAAAAGGGAGGGGGATGAGGAACAATCAGGATTGAAGCACTTCAACAACTGCTGGGGAAAACCAAGATAGACACTGACAGAAAACAGACAGACATACGTAGAGACATACGTATCGACTCCGTATTCGTACCGATTGACTGTCAGATTTCACATTACGTTTGACCGATTAACTGGTTAGCTAGAATCGGTGTTATTGCATCTAGGAAACGTCTATTTGCTCTCTCTCTCTCTTTCTCTCTCTCTCTCTCTCTCTCTCTCTCTCTCTCTCTCTCTCTCTCTCTCTATCTATCTATATCCGTCAGTGTGTGCGTCTGTATGTCTCTACGTATGTCTGTCTGTTTTCTGTCAGTGTCTATCTTGGTTTTCCCCAGCAGTTGTTGAAGTGCTTCAATCCTGATTGTTCCTCACCCCCCTCCCTTTTCCATCCGAGCATACTTATTATGATTCCACCTCATTACGCTTGTGATGACGTATGTGAAATGTCATATTTCATCAACCTCTGTCTCATCCCGAAACAGCCTCTCATATACGACGCTTAGTGTGTAAGCCTGAAAAGCCACTCAAATATGAAGCTTAATGTATTAGACAGAAACAGCCTCTAATAGAAAACGTTTAGTTTAGTAGACAGAAACAGTTGGCCATAATTTCCATCACATGTTGTAGAACTGAATACACCAAGCAGTAGATGGTGGCCAATCTTTCCATCACACGTGTTTACAACACATGTGTCAGAAATCATATTTCCGTTATCTTCAAGTTCTTCTTTATTTGTTCCTTCTGGTTCTGTCATTCACAAAAGTGTAATGTCCGTACATGTCCACATACAGTTCTTCTGGCGTTGGGGTTGATCGCAGCGTCCTGCAAACGACATGCAGATCTATATGTACGAATGGCTGACGTATTGCTCGTGTGTAGTTGTTCCATGGTATTCCTTCCTCGTGGTCACGTGCTATTCGAAAAGTATGGGTGGTCAGTGTTGGCCATCTCAAAATATCATAAGTCTTGGATCATGTCTGTGTTCTTGTCCCCATTATATCATGTGGGCGGTCAGGATTGGTCATCTCACACTATCATCAGTCTTGTATCAGGTCTGTGTTATTGTCCCCATTATATCATGTGGGCGGTCAGGGTTGGTCATCTCACACTATCAATAGTCTTGGATCAGGTCTGTGTTCTTGTCCCCATTATATCATGTGGGCGGTCAGGGCTGGTCATCTCACACTATCATCAGTCTTGGATCAGGTCTGTGTTCTTGTTTCCATTATATCATGAGGGCGGACAGAGTTGACCATCTCACACTATCATCAGTCTTGGATCAGGTCTGTGTTCTTGTCCCCATTATATCATGTGAGCGGTCAGGGTTGGTCATCTCACACTATCATCAGTCTTGGATCAGGTCTGTGTTCTTGTCCCCATTATATCATGTGGGCGGTCAGCGTTGGTCATCTCACACTATCATCAGTCTTGAATCAGGTCTGTGTTCTAGTCCCCATTATATCAGGTGGGCGGTCAGGGCTGGCCATCTCACACGGTCATCAGTCTTGGATCAGGTCTGTGTTCTTGTCCCCATTATATCATGTGGGCGGTCAGGGTTGGTCATCTCACACTATCATCAGTCTTGGATCAGGTCTGTGTTCTTGGCCCCATTATATCATGTGAGCGGTCAGGGTTGGTGATCTCACACTATCATCAGTCTTGGATCAGGTCTGTGTTCTTGTCCCCATTATATCATGTGGGCGGTCAGGGTTGGTCATCTCACACTATCATCAGTCTTGGATCAGGTCTGTGTTCTTGTCCCCATTATATCATGTGGGCGGTCAGGGTTGGTCATCTCACACTATCATCAGTCTTGGATCAGGTCTGTGTTCTAGTCTCCATTATATCATGTGGGCGGTCAGGGTTGGCCATCTCACACTATCATCAGTCTTGGATCAGGTCTGTGTCCTTGTCCCCATTATATCATGTGAGCGGTCAGGGTTGGTCAACTCACACTATCAACAGTCTTGGATCAGGTCTGTGTTCTTGTCCCCATTATATCATGTGGGCGGTCAGGGTTGGCCATCTCACACTATCATCAGTCTTGGATCAGGTCTGTGTTATTGTCCCTATTATATAATATACCCTTGATTTTACTAGCTATCACTTTATTTACAAGAATATTTCTCCTTCACAATGTGCCCAGCATTCAAGGTGACTGTCTGTATCAAATGTCCCTAAATTATCTAATCATTTGCGACTTTCGAATGTTTCTCGAATGACTGTCACAGTTTTTGCACGGCTTTATCACTTGATGTTTGTCTAAAGTGAGGTCTTTCGCTCTTGTGGCTGCTTCACAGACTTCCAGACTGTTTCTCCGGTGTTATTATATACATTTAAAATGTCGTTACAACAGTTTCCTTTCTAGCATAGATGTGATCTTTATAACTGAGATTTCAGTCTCAACTTAACTACCCTGAAGTCTTCGTGAGGTGGAGTACACGAATGACAAGTTTATTGTTTCTCTGATTATCTCAGCACTGCTGTTGTAATATTTTTATATTTGCTGTAGACAAGATAATTTTCAAAAATCAAGATTGAAAGCCAGACACAATGAAAATCCATAGTGATAGACACACTGACAACCGATAAGTTAGCTATTGACGGGCTGCAGCCACTGTGTCAAATTCCATCCTTGAATTGGACGCAGCCGTTATAAGTGCACACATTCTGTTTGTATACATCAGTGTTACCTTGGGACGAATAGCAAAATGATACAACAATAACTTTATCCACACCTGGCACACATTCTTCATCCACACGTCTTTCAACAGTCTACCTTTCAAATCCACCCATAATCTGTAACATCCTTTCTTTTCCACCTGGATCTTTTCCTGAATGGGTTGTGGTCTCTTCTGTCTGCGCATGCGCTTGGGAAAGAATAGTAATGGGATAGAGACGACGAGAGCAGCTCCCCCGAAGACAAGAAAACCCAGCCACCAGGCACCAAGCCATCTTGGGTCACGTGGTGATATACTAGTGTCTGAAGTGAAAGACAAGTGATATGGTGATTACTTGTGTTGTTCAGTGCTTATACTAGAAGCATGATTATATCATGTTGTTTTTATAATATTTTTACCTGTAGTATAATCATATCATGTTGTTTGTTATAACATTTGTTCAATAGCATGATTCTGTAATGTTGTTTGTTATATTATGTATACTGTAGCATCATTCTACTATAATGTTGTTTGTTATATCTTATCTTATCATGATTAAATAATGTTGTTTGTTATAATATGTGTAATTGTAGCAGTATTCTATGATGATGTTTGTTGTAATATTTGTACCCGTAGTATGATTTTATAATGATGCTTGTTTTATTATATGTACTATAGCAATATGATTCTACAATGTTGTTTGTTATAACATGTGTACATATAGTATGATTCTATAATGTTGTTTGTTATATTATGTGCACTGTGGCATGATTCTATAATGTGTTTGCTATAATATGTGTACTGTAGCATGATGCTATACTTTTGTTTACGATAATTTGTATATTGTGACCTGATTACATAATATTGTTTGTATAATATTTGTACCTGTATTATGATTCTATGCTGTTGTTTGGTATAATATGCATACTGTAGCATGATTATATTAAGTTGATTTATGAATATTTGCACCTGTAGTAT
Source organism: Cepaea nemoralis (assembly GCA_014155875.1). Classification (NCBI taxonomy): domain Eukaryota; kingdom Metazoa; phylum Mollusca; class Gastropoda; order Stylommatophora; family Helicidae; genus Cepaea; species Cepaea nemoralis. The sequence goes on along the minus strand of JACEFZ010023026.1, from coordinate 153,752 downwards.
GATTATATATTGTTGATTGTTGACTGTTATTATATATGTACCTATTGCATGATTATATAATGTTGTTTTTGTATTACATGTACTGTAGCATCATTATTCTATTATGTTGTTTGTTATAAAATGAGTACTGTAGTGTGATTCTATAATGTTGTTATATTATGTGTACTGTAGTATGATTCTATAATGTTGTTACTATAATATTACTACTGTAGCATTACTCTATAATGATGTTTACTATAATATGCGTACTGAAGCGTGATTCTATAATTTTGTTTGCGATAATTTGTATAATAATATTTGCACTTGCAGTATGATTCTATAATGTTGTTTGCTATAATATGTATACTGTAGCATGATTCTGTAAGGTTGTTTTTATAATATTTATATCTGTAGTAACATATTTATTGATTATTATAAAACTTGTACCTGTAGTATGATTATATATTGATGATTTATAATATGTCTACCTATATTATGATTCTATAATATTTTATGCTATAATATGTATACTGTAGCATGATTCTATTAAGTTGTTAGTTATAACACGTGTATCTGTAGTATGATTATACATTGATGTTTGTTACAACATTTGAACCTGTAGAATGATTATATGATGTTGTTTGCTATAATATGTATAATGTAGCATGTTTCTATAATGTTGTTTGCAATAATATGTATACTGTAGCATGTTTCTATAATGGTGTGTGCTATAATATGTATACCGTAGCTTGATTCTAGAATGTTCTTTGCTATAATATGTGTACCTGTATTATGAATCTATAATGTTGTTTGTTATAATATGTGTACTGTAGTATGATTATATAATGTTGTTTGTTGTAATATGTATACTGTAGAATGATTCTGTAATGTAGTTTGTTATAATATTTGTACTGCAGTATGATTCTATAGTGTTGTTTGATATAATATGTATACTCCAGCATGATTCTATAATGTTCTTTTTTTAAAAATAATATGTATACTGTACCATGATTATATAATGTTGTTTGTTATAATATGTATACTGTAGCATGATTCTGTAATGTTGTTTGTTATAATATTTGTACTTGTAGCATTATTATGTACTATTTTTTATATTAACTTTTAATGTTGCATGATAATATAACGTTGTTTGATTATATTATCATCTATATATATAAAGAGAATGTTTATTTGTTTGTCCTTTATGCGTTCCCGAACGGTCCATCCGACTGAGATGAAATTTTTACACATGTTGTTCTCACTCCCGCGGATCCAACTGAAATAGGTTAGTTTAAAATCAATTTTTAATTTTTAAAGGGAGCATCAGAAACAGACGAGCAACGGGAACGGGAACTGGAGCATCAGAAACAGACGAGCAACGGGAACGGGAGCAGGAGTCGAACGTGTACTCTGTGCGCTTAGAGAAATGTATTTGAATGTATAATGACTACTTATATTAAATGAGACGCTCCCCGCCAGGTTCCGGGCGACGCCGGGCCGGGTCAGCTAGTATTATATAAATGATTACATACTGTTGTTTGTTGAAATGTACTTGTAGCATGATTCTATAATGTTGTTTGTTATAGTAGTTGCTATTTAACAGGATTATATGTAGTTTGTTATAATATTTCCTATTTAACATAATTATATGTTGTTTGTTATAATAGTTGTGCATGAAACTTGAATATACTTGTATAGAGTTGTTTGGTCCTTATCCCAGTAAAAGTAACGATAGCCTGGTATATTATTGCAAAAATGCAACAACAACAAACATAATTATATTACACTTAAATACAGTCCTGTGAGTTATTTGCTTGTATACACGATAGTAAGTGATAGTAATAAATGTGTACCTTCTAGTGTGATGTATAAACTGCTGACGATTCCTCCTACTGCATACGCAACTCCAGGTCCGAAGATGGTGATTCCCGTTGTGATCCCTAAAGAAGGAAGACACCAAAGTATCCACTGTAGGAAACAATTTAATTATTTAGTACGTATTGATTTGAGCCAATAAGCAACATCACATCACAGGGATAGTCTGCCCGCCTGCTCATGTCCCTTACTACCAGCCTCTCCTCATCCAACACATGCTCCCATTCTTTGATTATTTAATGTTAGCATGCCAGGCTCCAGGAAGTATGTCATGTCTGTCATCGTCTTCATTAGCGTGCCCTGTGAGCCTGTTACTACGTCAAACATCCGTCACGATGTTAAATTTCTGACACCTAGCCGACGATGTTACGTGTTGTTCCTTTATAATAAATAATGTACACCGACTTTAACAAACATGAAGAAAACAGTAGTCGCTCCATATGGTTGCCTGAAGGCATGTAAACAGTTAGTGTTACATCACTTAGTTATAGTCGAATGTTCCAGCTGCCAGAAACAACATATACAAGCTAATCAGGGCAGTATATAATTTTCCATGTTCTTTCATATTTTATGTGACCGTTGACCATTTGTCGTTGAAAGGACTCGCGTCAATCGGTATTGACACATTCATAGGGACTTCGCTAGTTGGTTATGTAGTTAGTCAACAGATCATCTTCACTGCACATCCAATTGTTGGTGCCTATGTGCGCAGAACCTCTCCTCAGTAATCCCTCAACGCGTAGTGGCTGACGACACCCGCGGATCTGGGTAAATATCTTGAAGTTTGTGGTTGACAAGAGCATGGGCTGAATCGGTGGGGCTGTTTCCACTGGCAATTATGTAAAATAAAAATGTTACCTACCCAGATATATCGAGGTCTTTGTCTTCGGGACGTTGTCATCGACGTAGATGCCAAGGAAAGTCTGACGTGGGGATTTGGTTACCCCTTGCAATATCATACCAATAGCAATAATACAAATGGCAGCAATTCTCCAGGCTTCTGTTATTTCAAAGACGCCTTTTGACTGGCTAGAGACAGTGATACAGCTTTCATTGGCTGGTATTGTAAAATTCTGGCACATCTGGGTGAATCCTGTCTGTGCAGATGTCTGTAATATGTTTCCACCTGAAATAGAAGCCACATACACGTTTTCTAATTGAAGATATCTTGGAGTACTTTGTTGAAGTGCTAGTATTGAACATTTAAAGTTAAAAAGTTAATTGCCTATCCTTTTACAGGACGTCGCAGTGAACATCAGCATTTTTTGCTGTTGTCATCTCTTGGCAAGTTTACGTTCGGTAGTTTGATTAGACATATAGGTGAGAAAGAATTAGATATTTAGTAATAATCTAAAATGTAATTATGAAGCAAGGATACAGTTAAATCTTTGTATGCATCCCATATAGTGCAATGATGCATGAAGTGTATGTTGATAAATGGTGATCTAATGAGTAAATCAACAAACCGAAAAGTGGAACTGGTATAACGGTAGAAGACGGTATAGACCATCAACACAAGTCACAGAATGGACGTCGTGGCAGAACGCATTATATAAGTATACATTTACACAACAGTTAGATTTCGAAGCTTGAGTCCCGGAGACATTTAATTCACAGTGCGTACAAATAACAGTGACGTCAGCTAGTCCTTGGGTTAGCAAACAGAAATGACACAGTGAGAACATGTAATTGAACACGAAATATGTGGTGAGGGGGAGGCAGGTTAATCTCCATAGAGAAGGCACATGATGGGTTTATTTTGGAGCAAAGAGAGCGGAGGGTACACAAATAGACATGTATGACTGGCAAGTGCGAGGGAGGAGGATTCGATTTTTAACACATGTGGTTAAATGGCTGTGTTGGACACTTATTTTGACAGAATGACGAACTGAAAAATAAGGGTGTATTCCAGAGTTTTGCAATCTTTGTCATGAGATGTACCAGACGTAATTGCCATTACTATGATATTAGACGCGCCACAGTGAATGGCACTGTTGAAATGTGTAGACACCTGTTTACGAGCAATACATCCAAAAGGTGTTGACTATATCTATTGGCAAACCGTGCACCTATTTCGCCGATGTATTTCATATCCTATTATTTTCAGATAAATATCTCCTCACCGATAACACTTGTCTACACACAGTTTGGTGAGTTACATTTTATAGCTGTTCTTGTGTAATTTTGTTGTACTGATTAAAGAAAAAAAAACATGCAATCATTTTTGTTTCTGTCAGCACTAGTTTTTTTTTTTGTGTGTGGAGATAACTACGGTGACCTTCTTAGTAGGACAATTGGTATGTAAAAGCCTAGAGTTAGGTGCCATTAGTGGCATTTTGACTGTAATCTGCATTCATATTATATATAATTATTGTGTATTTATTGCTTTCACATAAGACAACAAAACATTATTAAAACTGTATCACTAGCATTCTGTAATCTTTTATTAATTTTTAATTTTATTTTAATCAACACACAAAAAGCTTCTGTTTGAGGACTCCTGGAATGTTATATGCTTGGAGAGTCATGCTTACGGGTCTAACAGTAATCTGCCACCATGTCGGTATCCCAAAGTCCCTGGTATCTCTCTTCCAGCCTTTTTATATCTTGGTGATATCTTTCCCATTGCTCCTCATTGAAGTCGCCAAGATTCTTAGGGAAAAACATGTGAATGGTGATGGAGGTTGTGCTATTTTATGCTCATATTGCATCCAAACTTACAAACACTCGACAGCATGTTTTCAACTAATTCAGAATAATTGTGTGCTTTAAAGTTACCCAGAAAGTGTAGCACACCTTTAAAAAAAAGAAAATAAAGATCAGACTGTGAGCTTTTTAATGTTCATCGACTCAATAAAATTTGGATCATTTATTAACTTTCTAATGTGAGGTCCATCAAAAATTCCAGTTTTAAATTTGTCTATGCACAATTCCGAAAACTTTCTGCATAAATAATTAAAACTGGTACCATCTTTGTTCAATGCTTTATCAAATTGCTTCATCAAGCCAAGCTTTATATGTAATGGTGGCAGTAGAACTCTTTTTCATTCAATGAGAGGCTTGTTGACAATATTTTCTTCTCCAACTTTAAATTCATTCCTCAACGGCCAATATTTCTTTGCCCTGTGTGTATCCTTTGCCCTGATATCCCACAAACATATAAAGCATGAACATTTGGTGAATCCCCTTTGCTGACCAAGCTAGAAATCCATCATTTTAAGACCTGCACAAACTATACAGTTATGTTCTAATTACTTCCATTTATTTTTCAGAACTGTGTTTATGATAGCATACTCTACCTTCATTGTAGTGAATAGGCAATTGAAATTGAGCCATATTTGTTACCATTGTGTAAGAGAACATCTTTCAAACTTCTTTTAGAACTGTCAATAAAATGTCGCCACTCATCTGGTGTATAACGTACACCCATTTCGTTCACAAAACCTCCTACATTAGTACAAAACTCAAGGCTATTTTCTTTACAAAAGAATGGAAGAAAACCTTGCTATCTGCTGCCATAAAATGTAACCTTTGTTTCAACAGTCAGTAATTTGTTTTCTTTCAATCTTGACGCCAACAGTTCTGAAGATTCTTTTGAGAGATATAGATCTCGGATTAGATCATTCAGTTCCTGCTGGTCAAAGCGATGAGCAGCTGGAAAATCATCTTCGAAATCACTATCATTCAACATGCCACTGCTGTTTCATCTTCTAGCAGAGAATCTGAAATCTGACTGAAAGTTGGAATTGGTATCTCTTCTCCGTGTGGAACAGGTAGTCTTTTTTTTTTTTTTTTTGGTTGCTGACATATCCTTTACAGGACATCGCTGTCAACATCAGTATCTTTCAGCTGATTGTCGATGTATTGACAAGATTACGCTCAGTAGTTTGTCATTGCTTTCTGAGCGATTGGCTCACATACCCCGTAAGTTACCGACGCGTAGAGAACCGCTACCGATTCTCGCGCAACGTCACGTTACTTATGAGAGTATGCGAGATTACGGAGAAAGTCGTATAACCTCTAGACCAGTGAGACCGGCTAACAGGTAGTCTAGTAGAATCTAAATTTGGATATTCTCATTTTTTTGTTATTTTTTTCCATTAACTTCCTTAATATTGACAACACAGAAATAACAGTCATCATAGTGATTATTGGGCTCTCTCCAATTAACTGGAATTCAAAATTTTGTAATAGATAAGATAGTAATAGTTTTTTTTCCAGAGCCCTATATAGAAAATAATGTATTAATATTAATTAAATAGACAAATGCATGTATCTTACAAACTAGAGCTGCTACAGACACATAAATGTGATATTTGAATGTAGAAGTCGTCAGTTATTCAAAATCAGGTGTAAATTTGTCACAGCAAATAAAATAAAAATTGTAGGATTGTGTAATGAGGGTGACAGTGAACTAGCGATAACATATTTACCAGTATGTGTGTCCAAAGGTGGGCTTGGGATTTGATCTCTAGTCCCAAAGAACGCCACAGCACAGAAGATGCCAGCGACACCGTACAGTATGCTACTCAGGGTCAGTACTCGTGGGATGTGTACTCGTCTGGTGTAGTAGCTGGCCAACAAGGTCGTGAGCAGGAATCCCAGATCATCACATGCCATGAGAAAACCGCTGACTGAACTGCTCAAGTTGAAGTGCTTCTCCAGGGTCGTAATCTGTTCATGCAAAACACACGGCAAATGTTTGGCTCCTTCACGACAGCTAACACTTCTTGCTTGTTGTGTGTTTTGTGCATCGTATGTGTGTCTCATGTTTGTGCCTCATATTTGTTTCTCATATTTTGTCTCATGTTTGTTTCTCATAATTGTGTCTCATATTTGTGTCTCATAACTGGGTTTCATATTTGTGTCTCATATTTGTGTCTAATGTTTGTGTCTCAAATTTGTGTCTCATAACTGTGTCTCATGTTTTTCCACCCTCATATTTGTGTCTCATATGTGTCTATTATTTGTGTCTCTTATGTGTGTCTCGAGACAGTGTTGCTACTGATATGCTGTGGGTCTCTAGCGTATTCTCATATTCTCCACCAAAAGACGTGATTATAATTTAGTGTCTGCAGACAGTAAAATCACACACAAAAACGTCGTTCCAATAGCATGACATCAACCCAAGTAGTATGCGTTTGTGGATATAGTAGTGTCCAATCTATCGGTTTTTGTTGTTGTGTGTTTCCAATGTCCCACCAGACTGTAACAATGACACCCACAGGAAGGTTAGCCACTGTCTCAGCTCTCTGTGCTCGAGGGGTCAGCCTGGCCAAAGGGTTTAATGCTTTGGCAAATAATCTTCCAGTTGCTGATGGCAGGGTAGTCGGTTCGTTCCCTACACCGGTCATTTGGACTTACACATTCAAAAACCAGTGGCAAACTACTTAACGTAAAATTGCCTAGCATATCAACCTCGCCTTGATCACAACCTCCTGCACAGTACATGCAGCATGTGGGAATCAATGATACTACCGGGCCTTATATCACGCCATGTTGTCGTTCTCTATGATTCCTCTCAATGGTTAACATCACTCGACCCTGTAACTACTATATTATGAATGAGACTAGCACCTTGCCGTCTTGACAGACGGTAGTTTGTAAAACGAAGTTATACCTCTCCACATCACACATCCTAAGCTGAACTTAGAGACCATGTTTTACCTCGCCACATCACACATCCTGAGCTGAACTTAGAGACCATGTTTTACCTCTCCACATCACACATCCTGAGCTGAACTTAGAGACCATGTTTTACCTCGCCACATCATACATCCTGAGCTGAACTTAGAGACCATGTTTTACCTCGCCACATCACACATCCTGAGCTGAACTTAGAGACCATGTTTTACCCTTGCAGCATGATTCATATATCGTCCAGCCTTGTTTACTCCAGAGAAAAGGTAACACAAATAAGTCTGGAATAAGACGAGATGCAGAAGCTACCGGAGTTTCTATCCTAAACCAGTTGCCAACAAGGTCTGCCATTAGGTTGCATCTCCTCGCACGAGGATAAGGCTTGTACACTCACAATTGCGCTCCCTTTTAGTAAGAATAATGATATGATAATTTAGTCCAAACTATCAGCCTTTTTTTTTTCGCATATCCTTTACAGGACATCGCTGTTAACATCAGTATCTTTCAGCTGATTGTTGATTTCTTGGCAAGATTACGCTCTGTAGTTTGCCACTGCTTTCTGAGCGACCGGCTCACATACCCCATAAGTTACCGACGGGGAAAGAACCGCCACCAATTCTCGCGCACGTCACGTTACTCAAGAAAGTATAGGGATTACGGAGAAAGTCGTGTAACCTCTATACCACGGAGACGGCATCAGCCTTCTAGTTGTCTATAATTTGTGTATGTGTGATTCATTCCAGAATGCTGTTGGTGCTGGAAGATGGTACTGGGGTTCACGATCCGCTAGAAGACAGACTTGTATCAATGTTTGTGGCATCCAGTATGTGTTACCTACCTGAGAATTGATGTAACTGCTGAGTGCAGCCTTGTGTTACCTACCTGAGAATTGATGTAACTGCTGAGTGCAGCCATGACCAACCCAATCACACTGTAAAGAACGGTGAAGCAGGCCATGTTCTTGCAGCCCTAGAAAAGACACGTCAGACAATCAGTGTGTGGGTGGAAGTATAACAATAATGTTTGGGTCTACAATACCGGCAGTAGATCACATATATCGCAACAACACATAGTTATAGTTGTATCTTATACCATTGATCTCAACGGAACATCGATACTGTTATGGTGGGATCTAACACACATCACCACATTATATCGGCATCATTAAAGTGAGATCTAGCACACATCTCAATAATAAATCAACATTCTTGTAGTGGGATCTAGCACACATCTCAACAACATATCGACATCATTATAGTGGGATCTAGCACACATCTCAACAATATATCGACATCATTATAGTGGGATCTAGCACACATCTAAACAATATATCGACATCATTATAGTGGGATCTAGCACACATCTCAATAATATATCGACATCATTATAGTGGGATCTAGCACACATCTCAACAACATATCGACATCATTATAGCGGGATCTAGCACACATCTCAACAATATATCGACATCATTATAGTGGGATCTAGCACACATCTCAACAACATATCGACATCATTATAGTGGGATCAAGCACACATCTCAACAATATATCGTCATCATTATAGTGGGATCTAGCACACATCTCAACAACATATCGACATCATTATAGTGGGATCTAGCACACATCTCAACAATATATCGACATCATTATAGTGGGATCTAGCACACATCTCAACAACATATCGACATCATTATAGTGGGATCTAGCACACATCTCAACAATATATCGACATCATTATAGTGGGATCTAGCACACATCTCAACAACATATCGACATCATTATAGTGGGATCTAGCACACATCTCAACAACATATCGACATCATTATAGTGGGATCTAGCACACATCTCAACAATATATCGACATCATTATAGTGGGATCTAGCACACATCTCAACAACATATCGACATCATTATAGTGGGATCTAGCACACATCTCAACAACATATCGACATCATTATAGTGGGATCTAGCACACATCTCAACAATATATCTGCATCATTATAGTGGGATCTAGCACACATCTCAACAATATATCGACATCATTATAGTGGGATCTAGCACACATCTCAACAATATATCTGCATCATTATAGTGGAATCTAGCACACATCTCAACAATATATCTGCATCATTATAGTGGAATCTAGCACACATCTCAACAACATATCGACATCATTATAGTGGGATCTAGCACACATCTCAACAATATATCTGCATCATTATAGTGGAATCTAGCACACATCTCAACAATATATCTGCATCATTATAGTGGAATCTAGCACACATCTCAACAATATATCTGCATCATTATAGTGGAATCTAGCACACATCTCACCAATATATCTGCATCATTATAGTGGAATCTAGCACACATCTCAACAATATATCGACATCATTATAGCGGGATCTAGCACACATCTCAACAACATATCGACATCATTATAGCGGGATCTAGCACACATCTCAACAATATATCGACATCATTATAGTGGGATCTAGCACACATCTCAACAACATATCGACATCATTATAGTGGGATCTAGCACACATCTCAACAATATATCGACATCATTATAGTGGGATCTAGCACACATCTCAACAACATATCGACATCATTATAGTGGGATCTAGCACACATCTCAACAATATATCGACATCATTATAGTGGGATCTAGCACACATCTCACAACATATCGACATCATTATAGTGGGATCTAGCACACATCTCAACAATATATCGACATCATTATAGTGGGATCTAGCACACATCTCAACAACATATCGACATCATTATAGTGGGAATCTAGCACACATCTCAACAATATATCGACATCATTATAGTGGGATCTAGCACACATCTCACAACATATCGACCATCATTATAGTGGGATCTAGCACACATCTCAACAATATATCGGACATCATTATAGTGGGATCTAGCACACATCTCAACAACATATCGACATCATTATAGTGGGATCTAGCACACATCTCAACAATATCGCCATCATTATAGTGGGATCTAGCACACATCTCAACAAACATATCGACATCATTATAGTGGGATCTAGCACACATCTCAACAATATATCGACATCATTATAGTGGGATCTGCACACATCTCAACACATATCGACATCATTATAGTGGGATCTAGCACACATCTCAACAACATATCGACATCATTATAGTGGGATCTAGCACACATCTCAACAATATATCGACATCATTATAGTGGGATCTAGCACACATCTCAACACATATCGACATCATTATAGTGGGATCTAGCACACATCTCAACAATATATCGACATCATTATAGTGGGATCTAGCACACAATCTCAACAATATATCTGCATCATTATAGTGGAATCTAGCACACATCTCAACAATATATCTGCATCATTATAGTGGAATCTAGCACACATCTCAACAACATATCGACATCATTATAGTGGGATCTAGCACACATCTCAACAATATATCTGCATCATTATAGTGGAATCTAGCACACATCTCAACAATATATCTGCATCATTATAGTGGAATCTAGCACACATCTCAACAATATATCTGCATCATTATAGTGGAATCTAGCACACATCTCAACAATATATCTGCATCATTATAGTGGAATCTAGCACACATCTCAACAATATATCGACATCATTATAGCGGGATCTAGCACACATCTCAACAACATATCGACATCATTATAGCGGGATCTAGCACACATCTCAACAATATATCGACATCATTATAGCGGGATCTAGCACACATCTCAACAACATATCGACAAGCCTACAATCACGGACTCACCTGCACGCACAGAGGTCTGCAAGAACCAATACCACAATAGATGTCATTGTCTCCCTCGTCTTCGGGGCACGTGTCTTTGTCTTTGTTTTCCCCGAGTACTTGGCCCTTGCATAGTTCTACTGGCTGGTCTGGGGTCGCCTTGATACCAGTGACACCTGCACGGACATTCGATGTGTGAATTGTTGTATCTGTGATGTCATTGATACCCCCATGGATAGTCTATGTGTGAATTGTTGTATCTGTGGTGTCACTGATACCCCCATGTATAGTCTATGTGTGAATTGTTGTATATGTGTTGTCACTGATACCCCCATGGATAGTCTATGTGTGAATTGTTGTATATGTGTTGTCACTGATACCCCCATGGATAGTCTATGTGTGAATTGTTGTATATGTGTTGTCACTGATACCCCCATGGATAGTCTATGTGTGAATTGTTGTATCTGTGGTGTCACTGATACCCCCATGGATAGTCTGTGTGTGAATTGTTGTATCTGTGGTGTCACTGATACCCCCATGGATAGTCTATGTGTGAATTGTTGTATATGTGTTGTCACTGATACCCCCATGGATAGTCTATGTGTGAATTGTTGTATCTGTGGTGTCACTGATACCCCCATGGATAGTCTATGTGTGAATTGTTGTATCTGTGGTGTCACTGATACCCCCATGGATAGTCTATGTGTGAATTGTTGTATCTGTGGTGTCATTGACACCCCCATGGATAGTCTATGTGTGAATTGTTGTATCTGTGGTGTCACTGATACCCCCATGGATAGTCTATGTGTGAATTATTGTCTGTGTTGTCCCTGACACACCCATGAGTAGTCTATGTGTGAATTGTTGTATCTGTGATGTCTCTGACACACCAATTGGTAGTCTATGTATGAACTATTGTTTCTGTGTCGTCACACACCGCCTCCCAGCCATCGATAATTTTCCTCATATCAGCCTGTTGTCCTTCACTGTCTCTAGAACTTCACACAGGGGTATATTCCGTGTCTGCAGCCACTCGGGGGTATGTTATCCTGTAGCACATTGAGCCTGTCTGCAGTCATTGTTACAGCCAGGATGTATCTCTCTCTCTCTCTCTCTCTCTCTCTCTCTCTCTCTCTCTCTCTCTCTCTCTCTCTCTACACACACACACACACACACACACACACACACACACACACTACCGACGTGTCTATCGTACATCCCAGTGATAGCCAGAATTAAGACAGTTCCCTTGTGTTGCAAACAGTAGTTGCCGTTTCAGTTGTTAATCTTGTAATACCTGTCTCGAATGTTGTTTGTGAAAATTCTGCAAGCTTCAAGGCAACTGCTGGCAATAATGGCTACCTACATGGTATAACAGTGATGCTGTTCTTTCTGTGTGTCCTCGAAAACTCCAGCTGATCGTATCAGATATAGGAAAATGATCACCGTACCAGACTGGGCTGAAAACCACAATGAGAAAACGTTGTCTTCTTACACATCCTAGATGGTCACGAGAACCATACATACACTCTGGAGTATTCGATGTTTCTAAATACACGTACAGCAGAGTGAGAATAATAACATCATCATCATGTATCATGCTCATAAGCTTGGGCAGTCATTTTTCGCTATCCCACGCGATCACCAGAGTCGTGGACCAGCTCAGTGTTCTTGTCCCGGGCATGCCATGTAGCCAAGCCATCTCCTTATTTACTGATCTGCCTCCCCTGTATTCCTTTCCCCTCAACCTTGCCAGTTGTCACCGAGCAGGAAGTCAAGGTGGCAGGCGAGATACTAACCAATCTCAGTCTGAGTGCTGATTGGTCTATACACATATGGTTGTATTACCATATGCCCACACGCTGTGAGGCTTGAATTGATTGACTACTATAGTGGTTGCATTGTGTGTTAGGTGTGGGTGCGTGTGGTGTGTGTGTTAGGTGTGGGTGCGTGTGGTGTGTGTGTGTGTGTTTGTGTGTGTGTGTTGGAGGATGTTCTGTGTGTGTGTGTTGGGGGAGGTTCTGTGTGTGTGTGTGTGTTTGTGTGTGTGTGTGTGTGTGTGTGTGTGTGTGTGTGTGTGTGTGTGTGTGTGTGTTACATTAGAGTATTAAAGGTTCATTGGACAGAAAGGAGACCAGACAGATCTGTTAAACAAGAAATCAATGACGGACTGCCACAATGTAATAGTAGCACTGGCTCGTGAGTGCAGAGAATGGGCTACGAGGACGCACAGAGTTTGAGTGCAACAACTGATCCAGAGAAACACATATAAAGCTGACATAGTGATCTACATCGATGGGTCAGTAGTGAGAAACAGACGATTCTTAAAAAAGGAGAATCATGGCATATGAGACAACGACCTCCATCATGAGAATGGAGGTGGAAGCAGTCACAGCGGCATTTGTTGGTAAGAGGAGATCACTGCAACACAAACTGCATTCATTACGGACTCAAGGAGTATGCTAAGTAAAGGTTTCGTGTGGAATGGCTAACCTCGCTTAAGAGGTAACGGATTGTGAGAATTGTGTGGATTTATTTTTGCTCTGGCTATACGGTAATGCGGAGGAATGAACAGATTGATAGGCTGGTAGAGAATGCACCTATTGGTGGTAGATTGTCTATGGACAAAGGAGAGGTGGGCGTGCTTCTGAGGGACCAAGTGGAGAAGGTGGGGAAACAGACTGAGAACCCGTATGTGGAAAGAATCATATTGCCGGAAGATTAGCAGTGTTTCTGATAGAATCTCAAAACTGAGTGGAAAGAGCAGGAGAACTTTCAATCAGATAGCGGCGGGAACGATTGTAGGGTGACTCTTCGCTGGCTGTTGAACGAGGGGACGGTGCGTGTATGGGAATGTCCTGAGTGCAGTCGTGTCAGTTCTTAACTCAACTCGAACCCAATACTGAAGAAGACCGGCGATTAAAACAAACACAAATGAGAAAAATAACATGTGTGATCGTGTGAAAATACATAAAATTGTATTAACAACAACTATGGAGGGAAGTGTAGGGAGACGGAGAAGAAGAGGCTTACAGCGCAGATCGAGTCACAGTGTGATAGATAATTTACACATGGCCGTAACGGGAGCAGGACATTTGACTAATGATAGACGGTTATTGATAAGGAGTTCTAATATATCAGTCCTCTAGATGAGGATGATGATGACGATGATGGTGATGGTGATGGTGATGATGATGATGATGTTAGTGAGTGAGTGAGTGAGTGAGTGAGTGAGTTAGTGAGTTGGTTAGTTGGTTGGTTGGTTGGTTGGTTAGTTAGTTAGTTAGTTAGTTAGTTAGTTAGTTAGTTAGTTAGTTAGTTAGTTAGTTAGTTAGTTAGTTAGTCGACAGATCATCCTCACTGCACATCGAACCATTCAGTCCATATGTGCTTGGATCCCCTCCTCAGCAAATCCCGCAGCGTTTAGCGGCTAACGACACAAGTTCTGTGTTGGTTTGTCAGTCTTCTTTGGCTTCCTGAGCAATGTTCTTGTTTGGCCACCCCTCTTTTTATTTTCTGTTCTCGCAGTCTGGCCATGGTTGTAGATTCACAGTCATCACTTGGTTCTCGCAAAAGTCTCACTTCTCGTAGAGCATTCAGAATGTCAGCCTGGTCCATGGCGCGTCCGGCCTCCACAGAAGCCTTACCTGCGAGCTTGTCAGTCCGCTCATTCCCTTGTACTCCCGCATGCCCTGGCACGAAGATGAAACTAATCTTTGCCAGCCAAGACCGCTCCAGAGACAGCAACCACTCTCTTCGGATCCACCCCTTCGATGGTGATGATGATGGTAATGATGATGGTGATGCATATAGGGACAGTCTGACATATTCAGTCATAATGAAATAATATCAATGTTAGCTACGTTTCGAGGAACCTTTGTCCTCTTCTTCGGGGTCAGATATACAGTTAGGACAAATTATGTCGTCACAGCTTGTGCTTATCTAATAGAACGCAAATCATATTTGTTTTCACAGACACACTTCCGCCTGTCAACGACGTCGTGAATGCTGGATATAACAGATTCATCATCAACAAATACACGGTCCTTTTTCCACACGTGGCTCTCAACACAGCCAGTGGAGGAGTTTCTCCATATGTGGTTATTTCTCCCACATCACAGCCAGTGGAAGAGTTTCTCCATCTCTGGTCATTTCTCCTGCCTCACAGCCAGTGTAAGAGTTTCTCCATATGTGGTCATTTCTCCCTCACCACAGCCAGTGGAAAGGTTTCTCCATCTCTGGTCATTTCTCCCTCACCACAGCCAGTGGAGGAGTTTCTCCATCTCTGGTCATTTCTCCCTCACCACAGCCAATGGAAGAGCGTCTCCATCTCTGGTCATTTCTCTCTCACCACAGCCAATTGAAGAGCGTCTCCATCTCTGGTCATTTCTCTCTCACCACAGCCAATTGAAGAGCGTCTCCATCTCTGGTCATTTCTCTCTCACCACAGCCAATTGAAGAGCGTCTCCATCTCTGGTCATTTCACCCGCATCAGGCACATTCATGCCCCAGGTATTGGCAGTATCATTGCCCTTCTTCGAGTTGTTCGACCTCTGCCTCTTCATCCAGACGCCATACCTTCCATCACAGCCCTTCCCAGACGCCGTGGTTCAGTTTGGCCATAGTATTTTAGTTGAGAAGTAATGAGCCTTTACTACCCAGGCTGGAGGGAGAATTGCTTTTTCCTTGACCACAAGTCGTCTGACTATGGAAGTCATGGTCGGCAGTAAGTAAAACAATGACATGGCTCGAGACAGACCTGCACTCAGGCATGTTTTCTTAATGACTCAATGAGTATGCTCTGGAAGATAGAGATGAGGTGGGTCAGAAGACAATGGTTGTTGTCTTTGAAGCTGTCTCGGCTGGCAAAGAGTAGATTCATTTTTGTGCCAGGGCATGCGGGTGTACAATAATATAAGCAGGCTGACAGGCTTGCATGTAAGGGCTAGTGTGAAGGTCGGACGAGCCATTGACTTGGGTGACATTCTGAATGATCACCGAGAATTAAGTCATTTGCGAGAACTAAGTGATGACTGTGAATCTACAACTATGGTCCGATTGCGAGAACAGCAAGTTAAACCAGGTGTGGCCAAAAAACAAGAACGCCATGCAGGAAGTCAAAGAAGATTAATAAACCAACAAAGAACTGGTGTCGTGAGCCGCTGCACGCTGCAGGATTTACTGAGGAGGGGATCTGAACACTTATGGACTGAATGGTACGATGCGCAATGAGGATTATCTGTCAACTGAAAGACTAACTATTTTGGTTTGGAGACACAATATTGCTTATGAGCCAGTTTTATTTGATGGTCGAAAAAGTTCACAATATTTCTTCTTCTTGGTCCACGATATTCTGAGAATTATACTGAAACATGTGATCTGTAAAGCCCCAGTTCCCTTCTTTAGTGATTGCAAAATGTTCCACGATATACATCAATATGCTGCCACAGACACGATGCATGTTCTCAAACATTTTTAGCATAACGAACTGTCTTGTTTTGAAAAAAAAAAAACCCAATTAGTAATAATTGTGACAAGATATTTGAAATTGTTCAGCTTCTTTAATGCTCTTTGTGATCTTCGGTTGCCGTGCAGTTTTGTCCATGGATATTATTTGTGTTTTATTGAACACTAGAAACAGATTTGAATTCCCACTGTGTCTCTTGGTATACAGGACCAAGTCTTATAATACTTTCTTTCTATTTGATTGGAGGGCGTGTTATGTGCATATTTATGTTCTGAAATTGAATTTCCACCAATTACGAATGGATTACACTTGACTCTGATCTAATCCATGTTGACGCTTCTCGTTACGTGTTCTGCATAAATGTTGAATAGTTATTGGTTGTTTTTGTATGCCCTACTAGACAATAACGTTAAGTATTTCAGTGCCGAAGGATAATATATCGCCAAATGTCACCTCCCTTACGGACAGAAGGATGATATATGGCCATACTAGATTTTCGTGTTATTTGTTTTGTTGTGTAAGATCTTCCACAATTTCAGTGCTCGGTGAATGGAAACTTGCATTATAGTAGGTGTTCATTTGATTGTCTACCGTGTTTGGTCCAAAATAATGTTTGTTTGGCACTGAATCAGTTAATATACACTGTCAGAGTGTTAAGGACGTGGGTACAGGACATAGAGAGGATAAGGTACAGAATAGAGATAATGACATATAGGACATCGATAAGGACATCTGAAGTATAGCAGATAGAGTAGAGACAGAACACAAGTCAGGACATAGAATGGTCATAAGACAGGAAATCTACAGGACAGTAGATAAATAGGAGACAGGACTTAGGTGGGGACACAGACGTGTCATAAACAGGACACCGGCCGGACCAAACCGGAGGATAGGAGGGGACGCCAGTTCAAGGGATACCACCCTGAACGGACTAGACGTTAGTACAACCCAGCTTAGCACGGATGGACTGCTGTACTACGAGACTGGTAGGACAGCACGGGGTTTGACGGACAGCACGGGGTTTTACAGACAGCACGAGGTCTAGGGCGACAAGGCCAGCCAAGCGGTTGGGAAACGTCAGACGGGATCAGACAGTTTTCAGAGGAGGACGCTTGTGTATTTCCGAGTGCAAATGCTTAGTTTAGTTTGCGAGAGCGCTAGTTGAAGATAGCGAGTGTAGAGTTTGAGCAATTGACTGTGTGCGATAATCGTATCTAAGGTGGCATTTGTATATTTGTTAAGGCAGCCACCGCCTGTGTATACTCTGTAACTATATCAGGTTCGCCTGAAATAAATAAGGAATGTACCGTCTGCACAACTGATGTTTCTTTTTGTGCGGATGAAGAAGCGAGAATGCCTGTGTGTGATACAAGATGTTGACAGGCAGATTAAAATGGAATTGTTGCAGAGCTGCCGTTATCAAGCGATGAAGGCTGTTGTAAAAGTGTTAACTCTACATTAGACGATGGGAACAGGACGTCACAACACTTACTTGTTAAAGTACAGTCTTGAAATCCTGGGTTATCTACTCCATGGTCTAGATCCCCGGTCACGGGCAGGACTGGCAGTTCATAGGTGAAATATCTCATGGTGGCCGATTGTCTGGCTTGTATGTTGTTGATTGCGGATCTGTTTGATTATGTATTCTGTGATTCTGATGTACAAGCCATATGTTTATGTGACACCTTCTTTATGTACCTGATATATATATATATATATATATGCGTGCGTGCGTGCGTGCGTGTGTGTGTGTGTGTGTGTGTGTGTGTGTGTGTGTGTGTGTGTACAGACACAAACAATCGACACAATTCAATAACTAGCGATTCAGAAGATGATATAACACTGATGGCTGCAGGTGGATGAACTAGTCCTATAGTTTTCTATAAAATATGAAGAAGCCGCGTACGGAAACATCCAGTACGTCTGTGTGATGAAGAATGACGATCAATGACGAAGCGGTTCTTGTATCCTGATACTTCTGCTAACTGCAGCAACACACTCAACACTTCTGCATATGTCGGCATCAATCACCACAGTACCAGGTGATGACACCTCGGCTCAGTCACGGCGGCCAAAGGTAGGTCTAGTCAGTACAAAACTGTCGAGGTCTGCCTTCAGCGATGTTGTAAACACAGAACAATACAATATATGTGATTTACCACAGCCAGCTTATGACATACCAGAACCAGCTTATGATTTACCAGAGGCGATTGATGATTTATCAGAGTCAGTTTATAATTTACCAGAGCTTTCGTGACTTACCAGAGTCAATTTCACGACACTGAGCTAGTTACATAACTTATGAAAGCAAGTTTATGATTTACCAGAGCCAGTTTATAATTTATTAGAGACGGGTTATGATTTACCAAAGCCATTGTTTGACTTACTAGAGCCGGTTTATGACTTACCAGAGTCAGTCTCACAGCTTACTAGAGCCAGTTCATAACTTACCAGAGCCAGTGTATGACGTACAGAGCTAGTGTATGACCAGAGCCAGTGTCATAAGTTACCAGATCCAGTGTCATAACTTATCAGAGCCAATGTATGACGTACATAGCTAGTGTATGACTTACCAAAGCCAGTGTCATACTTACCAGAGCTAATGTATGACGTACCGGAGCCAGTTTATAACTTACCAGAGGCAGTTTAAGACTTACCAGAGCCAATGTATGACGTACCGGAGCCAGTTTATAACTTACCTGAGCTAATGTATGACGTACCGGAGCCAGTTTAGTACTTACCAGAGGCAGTTTAAGACTTACCAGAGCCAATGTATGACGTACCGGAGCCAGTTTATAACTTACCAGAGCTAATGTATGACGTACCGGAGCCAGTTTATAACTTACCAGAGCTAATGTATGACGTACCGGAGCCAGTTTATAACTTACCAGAGGCAGTTTAAGACTTACCAGAGCCAATGTATGACGTACCGGAGCCAGTTTATAACTTACCAGAGGCAGTTTAAGACTTACCAGAGCCAATGTATGACGTACCGGAGCCAGTTTATAACTTACCAGAGCCAATGTATGACGTACCGGAGCCAGTTTATAACTTACCAGAGCTAATGTATGACGTACCGGAGCCAGTTTATTACTTACCAGAGGCAGTTTAAGACTTACCAGAGCCAATGTATGACGTACAGGAGCCAGTTTATAACTTACCAGAACTAATGTATGACGTACCGGAGCCAGTTTATAACTTACCAGAGGCAGTTTAATACTTACCAGAGCCAATGTCTATCGACCACCCGTCTCTTGCATTCGTTAACACAAGCCATGACTGCACGAATCGAGCATCTACGTAGCACTGTCATCCACCAGAGCACGGATGCGACACGTCTTCGTGTATTTAGTCTGGGCCACTTTTAATGACAATGCACAGCACAACATGGGGGAGGAAAGGGGGGGGGGGGGCAGGCAAGCAGAGAAACGTGCGTAACCCTGACAACCTATGCATAAGCTCACATGTCTCTACCTGCCCATACAAAAGGCTCTCCATGTACGTGACCCGCTATTCCATTCATACGTTATTGGTGCATTCTTTACCCACATCAAGACAGTCATCTTCAGGGTCATTCGCAACATCAATTAGTTTGTGTCAATAGATGGAGGGCCTCAAGCGTGTCATACACAAACTATAGGCGGCTACAGGTGAATGAGAGTGTCATTCAACAAAAACACAGATATATCTAACTCCCAAAGAATATAGCACTAGCAGGTTTGCCCGACATGTGTCGTGTGTTCATCATCATCATCTGTGGCAAGTCTGTGTCAGAAAGTGGCTCTAGTGACAGCCATGTGCAACCACTCTCTATCTGCCTCCAGTTCCCAAGACTTGGGGTGTTCATGGCTAGTGTTTCCTTCATGTCCCATGTCCGTCTCGGTGTTGGTCAATCACTTCCTCCTCTTCCAGAACCCACCCCCAAGACCGGTATGTCTAAGCCACAACAAGGTCACTATTAATAAGTTAGTTGCAAGTCTGTCCTTTTACAGTCAGTTGCAGTCAACCCTGGCATTTATTGCTGTTTGTAATATACTGCCATTACACCTGTTATCTACTGTCTATAGTACCTTGCGGTGTAGGACAGGGGAGGGAAGTGGGTCTTGAGCCTGAGGAATTACGGCCGTCTGGCTAGTGCAGTTGCCGGTAACTGTGCAGGTTAGTGTTTTCTTTTTCCCCCTACAGAAAAAACAAAAGAACAAAACCCCAGACCTTACCGAGGATTCGAACCCGGAAGGGGAGCTCGGCATTTCACTCACTCGAGCAGCCGCTGGTGTGTGATTTACTTGCCAATGTTAATTCAGTAGATTATCATTGCTTCCTGAACCGCCTTTGATGCCATGGACATCAACTTGGTCAAGTTAATTCAATAGTTTATCCCTGCTTTCTGAGTGGCTTATGATGCCATGGATATCACCTTGGTAACATTAATTCAATAGTTTATCATTGCTTTCTGAGTGGTCTATGATGTCATAGACATCCACGCCAAACAATCGGCTTCCACCTGGCCCATTGCTGGTTTCCAATATAAGACGTGGTGTGACGGGGAAGTATGAAACCGCGCTTTTCACTGTCCCCCAAGGCAGAGTTTGCTTACGAAACCATTTTTATAACAATGGTATATACTTTAACAGAAAATAACAATGATAAACTGCACAGTAACGCAATATTTCCAATAGCGGTACAGAAACGATGGGAAACTTTCACTTTTAGTGAACGTACTAGGTGACCCGGCCCGGCTTCGCCCAGACCCTAGTGGGGAGCATCTCATTTAATTCATTTAAGTAGTGATATAAGCTCCCGTTCCCGTTCCCAACTATCTATCAGTCTGTCTGTCTGTCTGTCTGTCTGTCTGTCTGTCTGTCTGTCTGTCTGTCTGTCTGTCTGTCTGTCTGTCTGTCTGTCTGTCTGTCTGTCTGTTTGTTATTAGAAAGAGCACTTGAAAGATCTTTACATCTTCCCCCAACAATTAACTTGGGTAAATGGAGCGTCTTATTTAAGTCATATTCGGCCCTGCTCCCGTTCCTCTTCCCCAAAAAAGACGACCCGGCCCGGCTTCGCCCAGCCCCTGGTGGGGAGCATATCATTTAATTCATATTTGGCGGAGGGAGGAGGAGGAGGGAGCAGGAGGGATTAGGAGGAGGAGGGAGGGGGAAAGGAAGGAGGAGGAGCGAGGAGGAGGAGGGAGGAGGAGGATGTAGGAGGAGGTAGGAGAAGGAGGGAGGAGGAGGAGGGAGGAGGAAGGAGAAGGAGAAAGAGCGAGGAGGAGGTAGGAGGAGGGAGGAGTAGGGGTGAGGAGGAGCGAGTAGGATGGATGAGAAAGAGGGAGAAGGAGGGAAAAGGAGGAGGAAGATGGATCAGGAGGAGGAAGAAGGAGGGAAGAGGAGGAGGGAGGAGGAGGGGAAGGAGGAGGGAGAGGGAGGAGGAGGAGGGAGAAGAAGGGAGGAGGAGGGAGAAGGAGGAGGAGGAGGAGCAGTAGGGAGGAGGAAGAGGGAGAAGGAGGAGGAAGAAGGAGGGAGGAGGGGAGGAGGAGGGAGGATGAGGAGGGGGAGGAGGGAGTGGAGGAGGAAGAGGAGGAGGGAGGAGAAGGAGGGAGGAGGTAGAGGGAGGAGGATGGGAAGGAGGGAGGAGGAGGAAAGAGGAGGAGGAGGGAGGAGGAGAAGTGAGGAGGAGGGAGGAGGAGAAGGGAGTAGGAGGGGGAGGAAGAGGAGAGAGGAGGAGGGAGGAGGAGGGGGGAGGCGGAGGGAGAAGGAGGAAGGAGGAGGAGGGAGGAGGAGGGAGGAGTAAGAGGGAGAAGGAGGAGAGGGGAGGAGGAGGAGGGAGGAGGAGGAGAGAGGATGAGGAGGGGGAGGAGGGAGTGGGGAGGAGGAAGAAGAGGAGGAGGAGGGGGAGAAGGGAGTGGGAGGAGGAAGAAGAAGAGGAGGGATTAGGGAGAGGGAGGAGGATGAGAGATGAGGAGGAGGGAGGAGGAGGAGTTAGGAGGAGGAAGAGAGAGGAGGAGGGAGGAGGAGGAGGTAGGAGGAGGAGGAGGAGGGAGGAGGAGGGAGGAAGAGAAAGAGCGAGGAGGAGGGAGAAGGAGAAGGAGGAGGGGGAGGAGGAGGGAGGAGGATGGAGGAGGAAGAGGGAGGACGTGAGAAGGAGTAGGAGGAAGATGGAGGAGGAGGGAAAAGGAGGGAGGAGGAGGAGGAGGGAGGAGAGGAGGAGGAGGGAGAGGGAGGAGGAGGGAGGAGAAGGGAGAAGGAGGAGGAGGGAGGAGGAAGAGGGAGAAGGAGGAGGAGAAGGAGGGAGGAGGGGGAGGAGGGAGTGGGAGGAGGGACGAGGGAGGAGGAGGAGGGAGGAGGAGGAGGTAGGAGGAGGAAAGAGGGAGGAGGAGGGAGGAGGAGGAGGTAGGAGGAGGAGGGAGAAGGAGGTGGAGGGAGGAGGAGGTGGAGGGAGGAGGAGGAGGGAGGAAGAGAAAGAGCGAGGAGGAGAGGAGGAGGTAGGAGGAGGAGGGGGAGGAGGATGGGAGGAGGAGGGGGAGGATGAGGGAGGAGGGAGGAGGAGGAGGTAGGAGGAGGAGGAGAGAGGAGGATGGAGGAGGAGGGAGAAGGAGGGATGAGGAGGAGGGAGTAGGATGAAGAGAAGGGGGAGGAAGAGGGAGAGGGAAGAGGAGGAGGGAGTAGGAGGGAGGAGGAGGGGGAGAAGGAGAGAGGAGTAGAGAGGCGGAGGAGGCAGGAGAAGGAATTAGGTGGAAGAGGAGGGAGGAGGAGAGCGAGGAGGAGGAAGGAGGGGAAGGAGGTAGGAAGAGGGAGGAAGAGGGAGGAGGAGGGAGGAGGAGGAAGAGGGAGGAGGAAAAGGATGGAGGAGGAGGAGGAAGAGGAGCGTAGGAGGAGGAGGAGAGGAAATGACGAGGAGGAGGAGGGGGAGTAGGATTATAACGCATATGCCTGTAGATAACTGCAGCGAAAAGGTCCACCTATTTGAGAAATATTACATATATAGCAATGCTATTAAAAGTTATGTTCTTTCGCTATATATAAATTATAATGTAAATTAATATTAAGTAATATTAAGTAAATAACTGTTGGTACCCTAAAAAAAACTATGACAGATGGCAGCGCGGGAATGAGAGGAAGACGTGTAGAAAATTTCATCTCAATCGGATGGACCGTTCGCAAACGCATAAAGGACATACAGACATACATACAGACAGACAGACGGAGATTGCCTTTTATATATATAGATACTAGCTGACCCGGCCCGGCTTCGCCCAGACCCTGGTGGGGAGCATCTCATTTAATTCATATAAGTAGTCATATAAGCTCCCGTTTTCGTTCCCGACTATCTATCTGTCTGTCTGTCTATCTGTCTGTCTGTCTGTCTGACCCGGCCCGGCTTCGCCCAGACCCTGATGGGGAGCATCTCATTAAATTCATATAAGTAGTCATATAAGCTCCCGTTCCCGTTCCCGACTATCTACTGTCTGTCTGTCTGTCTGTCTGTCTGTCTGGCTGTCTGTCTGTCTGTCTGTCTGTTATTAGAAAGAGCACTTGAAATATCTTTACATCTTCCCCCAACAATTAACTTGGGTAAATGGGGCGTCTTATTTAATTCATATTCGGCCCTGCTCCCGTTCCCCTTCCCCAAAAAAGACGACCCGGCCGGCTTCGCCCAGTCCCTGGTGGGGAGCATATCATTTAATTCATATTTGGCGGATGGAGGAGGAGGAGGGAGCAGGAGGAATTAGGAGGAGGAGGGAGGGTGGAAAGGGAGGAGGATGAGAGAGGAGGAGGAGGGAGGAGGAGGAGGTAGGAGGAGGGAGGAGGAGGAAGAGGGAGGAGGAGGAGGGAGGAGAAGGAGGGAGGAGGAGGAGGGAGGAGGAGGAGGGAGGAGGAGAAGAAAGAGCGAGGAGGAGGGAGGAGGTAGGAGGAGGGAGGAGTAGGGGTGAGGAGGAGCGAGGAGAATGGAGGAGAAAGAGGGAAAAGGAGGGAGAAGGAAGAGGAAGATGGAGGAGGAGGAAGAGGGAGGAGGAGGGGGAGGAGTAGGGAGGAGGAGGAGGAAGGAGAAGGGAGGAGGAGGAGAATGAGGAGGAGTGAGGAGGAAGAGGGAGAAGGAGGAGGGAGAAGGGGGAGAGGGGAGGAAGAGGGAGGATGAGGAGGGGGAGGAAGGAGTGGGAGGGGGAAGAGGAGGAGGGAGGAGAAGGAGGGAGGAGGTAGAGGGAGGAGGATGAGGAGGAGGGAGGAAGAGGAAAGAGGAGGAGGAAGGAGGAGAAGGGAGGAGGAGGGAGGAGGAGAAGGGAGGAGGAGGAAGGAGGAGGAGAGAGAAGGATGGAGGCGGAGGGAGAAGGAGGAAAGAGGAGGAAGGAGGAGGAGGGAGGAGGAAGAGGGAGAAGGAGGAAGGGGGAGGAGGAAGCAGGAGGAGGAGGGAGGATGAGGAGGGGGAGGAGGGAGTGGGAGGAGGAAGAAGAGGACGAGGGAGGAGGGAGAGGGAGGATGATGAGAGAGGAGGAGGAAGGAGGAGGAGGTAGGAGGAGGAAGAGGGAGGAGGAGGGAGGAGGTAGGAGGAGGAGGGAGGAGGAGGAGGTAGGAGGAGGAAGAGGGAGGAAGAGGGAGGAGGAGGGAGGAGGAGGAGGTAGGAGGAGGAGGGAGGAGGAGGAGGAGGGAGGAGGAGGAGGAGGGAGGAGGAGGGAGGAAGAGAAAGAGCGAGGAGGAGGGAGGAGGTAGGAGGAGGGAGGAGGAGGGGAGGAGGAGGGAGGAGGATGGAGAAGGAAAAGGGAAGAGTGAGAAGGAGTAGGAGGAAGATGGAGGAGGAGGGAGAAGGAGGGAGGAGGAGGAGGGAGGAGGGGGAGGAGGAGGGAGAGGGATGAGTAGGAGGGAGGAAAAGGGAGGAGGAGGGAGAAGGAGGAGGAGGAGGGAGGAGGAGGGAGGAGGAAAAGGGAGAAGGAGGAGGGAGAAGGAGGGAGGAGGGGAGGAAGAGGGGGGATGAGGAGGCGGAGGAGGGAGTGGGAGGAGGAAGAGGAGGAGGGAGGAGAAGGAGGGAGGAGATAGAGGGAGGAGGATGGGGAGGAGGGAGGAGAAGGAAAGAGGAGGAGGAGGGAGGAGGAGGAGGAGGAGGAGAGAGGAGGAGGGAGGAGGAGGGAGGAGGCGGAGGGAGAAGGAGGAAGGGGGAGGAGGAAAGAGGAGGAGGAGGGAGGATGAGGAGGGGGAGGAGGGAGTGGGAGGAGGAAGAAGAGGACGAGGGAGGAGGGAGAGGGAGGAGGATGAGAGAGGAGGAGGAGGGAGGAGGAGGAGGTAGGAGGAGGAAGAGGGAGGAGGAGGAGGTAGGAGGAGGAAGAAGAGGAGGGAGGAGGAGGAAGGAGGAGGAGGAGGGAGGAAGAGAAAGAGCGAGGAGGAGGGAGGAGGTAGGAGGAGGGAGGAGGAGGGGGAGGAGGAGGGAAGAGGATGGAGAAGGAAGAGGGAAGAGTGAGAAGGAGTAGGAGGAAGATGGAGGAGGAGGGAGGAGGAGGAGGGATAGGGGGAGGAGGAGGGAGAGGGAGGAGTAGGAGGGAGGAGAAGGGAGGAGGAGAGAGAAGGAGGGAGAAGGAGGGAGGAGGAGGGAGGAGGAAGAGGGAGAAGGAGGAGGGAGAAGGAGGGAGGAGGGGAGGAGGAGGGAGGATGAGGAGGCGGAGGAGGAGTGGGAGGAGGAAGAGGAGGAGGGAGGAGAAGGAGGGAGGAGGTAGAGGGAGGAGGATGGGGAGGAGGGAGGAGGAGGAAAGAGGAGGAGGAGTGAGGAGGAGAAGAGAGGAGGAGGGCGGAGGAGAAGGGAGGAGGAGGCAGGAGGAGGAGAGAGGAGGATTGAGAAGGGAGGAGGAGGGAGAAGGCGGAGGGAGAAGGAGGAAGGAAGAGGAGGGAGGATGAGGGATGAGGAAGAGAGAGAAGGAGGAGGGGGGAGGAGGAGGGAGGAGGAGGAGGGAGGAGGAGGAGGAGGGAGTGGGAGGAGGAAGAGAGGACGAGGGAGGGGGAGAGGGAGGAGGATGAGAGAGGAGGAGGAGGAGGGAGGAGGAGGGAGGAGGAGGAGGAGGGAAGAGGAGGAGGGAGGAGGAGGAGGGAGAAAGAGAAAGAGCGAGGAGGAGGGAGGAGGTAGGAGGAGGGAGGAGGAGGGGGAGGAGCAGGGAGGAGGATGGAGGAGGAGGGTGAAGGATGGAGGAGGAGGAGGGAGGTGGATTGAGGAGAAGGGGGTGGAGGAGGGAGAGGGAGGAGGAGGGAGTAGGAGGGAGGAGGAGGGGGAGGAGGAGGGGAGGGAGGAGGAGGAGGGAGGAGGAGGGAGGAGGAGGGAGGAGGCGGAAGGAGAAGGAGGATGGAGGAGCAGGGAGGAGGGAGATGGAGAAGAAGGAGGGAGAAGGAGCAGGGAGGAGGAGGAGGGAGGATGAGGAGGGGGAGGAGGGAGTGGGAGGAGGAAGAGGAGGAGGTAGGAGGATGAGGGAGGAGGTAGAGGGAGGAGGAGCAGGGAGGAGGAGAAAAGAGGAGGAGGGAGCAGGAGATGGGAGGAGGAGGGAGGAGGAGGAGAGCTTGGATGAGAGGGAGAAGGGAGGAGGAGGAGGGAGGAGAAGGGAGGAGGAGGGATGAGATGGAGGAGAAGGAGGAGGTTAGGAGGAGGTGAGGAGGAGGTGAGGAGGAGGGGAGGAGGGGGAGGAGGAGAGAGGAGGAGGCGGCGGAGGAGGAGGAGGGATTAGGAGGAGGAGGAGGAGGAGGAAGAGGGGGAGGAGGGGAGAGGAGGAGGAGGGGGAGGAGGATTATAACGCATATGCCTGTAAATAACTGCAGATAAAAGGTCCACCTATTTGAGAAATATGCAACAATTTTACATATATAGCAATTCTATTAGAAGTTATGTCCCCTCGCTATATATGCATTATAATGTAAATTAAATATTAAATAATAATAATATACGATGGGTAGCGTTGTGATGTTCTGTTGTGATAATTTGGTGTGTCCAGTGTGTGCCGCGTGGTTATACACCAGCTTCACACGCGTGATCCGGGACTGTTTCCGGATCCGGTCAGGGATATGCACTACTGACGAGCTCAAATGAGGGCGAAACTCGAGTATAGTGCTTCCATATTGACGTGGATAGGCCTTAGGTTCATACCAGAATGCGATCAACGTTGCCAGTAGTGGGTTGTGCTCAATATTTAAATTTCAAATCCCGAAACAACCACATAATCAATTAATTATTGCTCACTGGATTTAGGAGGCCTGGTGTTCCTTGCCAGTGAGAAGTCCTGATCGTTCGGGTCCCATCGATTGACGGACGTCGGTCGCGGCGATTGGGCAATCTTGAGCATAGCCTACGATGGGTAGCGTTGTGATGTTCTGTTGTGATAATTTGGTGTGTCCAGTGTGTGCCGCGTGGTTATACACCCGCTTCACACGCGTGATCCGGGACTGTTTCCGGATCCGGTCAGGGATATGCACTACTGACGAGCTCAAATGAGGGCGAAACTCGAGTATAGTGCTTCCATATTGACGTGGATAGGCCTTAGGTTCATACCAGAATGCGATCAGCGTTGCCAGTAGTGGGTTGTGCTCAATATTTAAATTTCAAATCCCGAAACAACCACATAATCAATTAATTATTGCTCACTGGATTTAGGAGGCCTGGTGTTCCTTGCCAGTGAGAAGTCCTGATCGTTCGGGTCCCATCGATTGACGGACGTCGGTCGCGGCGATTGGGCAATCTTGAGCATAACCTACGATGGGTAGCGTTGTGATGTTCTGTTGTGATAATTTGGTGTGTCCAGTGTGTGCCGCGTGGTTATACACCAGCTTCACACGCGTGATCCGGGACTGTTTCCGGATCCGGTCAGGGATATGCACTACTGACGAGCTCAAATGAGGGCGAAACTCGAGTATAGTGCTTCCATATTGACGTGGATAGGCCTTAGGTTCATCCCAGAATGCGATCAACGTTGCCAGTAGTGGGTTGTGCTCAATATTTAAATTTCAAATCCCGAAACAACCACATAATCAAATAATAATAAGAAAATTTGTTTGTACACTAAAAATAACTATGACAGTTGGCAGCACGGGAATGATTAGAAGACGTGTAGAAAATTTCATCTCAATCGGATGGACCGTTCGCGAACGCATAAAGGACATACAGACAGACGGAGATTCTCTTTTATATATATAAATGTGTATGTAGATCAATCCTACAAAAGAAAATTAACTCAAAGTACACGAAATATAAACGGGAATCTCCACTCACGGAACGACACACACATGCAAGTGAATATTTCCCTTAAAATCTGTATCACAAATCATAACATGTTTATGTACTTGTAATTCTATTTACCGAGCCTCGCAGTTATATATTGTATCCTTTCGTTTCTGACAGCAGTTCGAAAGCTTTGGCGTGTATTTCCAACAGTAGACTACAACAACAAGCGTGCATACTAATGACTGCTGCAAGGTAATATTGTTGGCAATGAATCAACGATATGTTCTCTTGTAAGTTTGTATTTTCTGTACTTCCATGACATTTGCTGGGTCGATTCTGTTTACGCAAAATTCACACTCATTCATGTGAAAGATTACTAGTTACAACGCTTTTCTGGCACATACACAGCGACATGTGTGATGTTTATGCAGATATATGTAGATATGCTAATAAGTATGTAGATTGATTCTATCATTGCTAAACAATCACGGCAGTTACACCAGGCAGTTTCCACGCGTTTCAGTTTGTTTATTCTATGAAGACGAATAACAATACACCCATTTATACTCCAATTGGTTGATAACTATTCAGAGGCGGTTTTAAAGGTGTTTAAAAGCAATAGGTACGACTCAATGTAATCGGATCCATGCCAGGTTTGTGTGTGTCTTTTAGAGTGTCATGTTCGCAGACATGTTTCTTGCCTACTTACGATTACAACTGTATTATATGTCACTGTTCACAGCTTAGCTACGTGTACTTTAACATGAATTTGCAATAAAGCCTAGCATTTATTAGCTGTCTGTCATTCACTAGTTCTTGCAGTAATGAAGAAAAGTTTTTGAGATAGTGCTCAGATATTGGTCCAGAGGAATGCTCCCAACAGTTGAATGCACGCTGACAAATGTTGGTATTGTCATACTGATTGAAAACTGACAAACGTCGGTATTGTCATACTGAGTGAACACTGATAAATGTTGGTATTGTCATACTGACTGAACACTTACAAATGTTGGTATTGTCATGCTGAGTGAATACTGACAAATGCCAGTTTTGTCACACTAAACAGTAACACGGCGGGGAAGTGGTTAAGCCATCTGTCTTGTGCTATGAAAGTCGCGGTTTCATATCCGGACTTCACTATATCGTAGACGATTACCAGTTTCCAGAGACCTCTGGATGTCCTCGCTGATGCTACGGAGTGTGTGCTCTGTCCGACGCGTTCATGTGGCTGCTGTGCGGAAAGACAACAGCCATATGGGAGAGAACCCGATGCAATGACGTGGATCTTTGTGCCGTTATCCCTCCCCCTCGTATTTAAGTCGCATATACTACATAATGCACACACCAGTGACCGCGGCAACTCAGTGGCTAGCGTGATTTCCTGCTCGCTTGGCTGTCGTGAGTTTGTACCCCACCGACACGGGTTTTGTTTAATTGACCTGAACTCCCAGATCTACCTAAACTAAAATGAGTACCATAAAATGTGCTGGGAAGTGAAGGCTACGAGGGTCACTCTATCCAGTATGTGCCATGCAGATAAGCGTGGGCGGTCATGTTTTGCCATCTCACCCGATCACCAGAGTCGTAGATCAGCTTCTGTTCCTGTCTCGACCATGCCACGTGGCCAAGCCATCCAGGTATTTACTTCTAGGTCTTCCCCTTGGTCTCTTCCCTTGGATATTGCCAGTTGTTACCAAGTTCTCCAAGTCATTTCTTTTCATAACATGCCCAAAAACATTTGACTGTCTACGTCTAATGACTCTAATCAGTTTACGATCTTCATTTGTTTCTTGAAGGACTTGTTCATTGAATTTTCTGTCTGTCCATGTTATTCATTTGTCTGATTATCGATAAGATTTCAGTACATGATATTCTCGGCATCTGTAAAGAAGGTAGTGTGTCATTGCTTTCCTTCATAGCAGTGACCACACTGGTCGATGACAGTAGCCATTATCTCCACACACACACACACACACACACACACACACACACACACACACACACATACACACACACACACACAAAAGAGATCCTCTGCCTACCGTCGTGAAGCTGGAGGCCGTAACCTTCAACTATCTGTTGGCTGCTCTTCAACTTCATCCACCACCTGCACATAAGGCTTCAAGTAACCCTTATCGTGGGCTAAACGGATACTCCACATTGCCCATGGGTGTCCCGTAGGCTTGCGGAGGGAAGGAGACACCTTCCTCTCCTTTGATAGGGAATACCCCTACCCAGTGTGGCATAATGGATCAGATGTCCACATTCCCAGTCCCCCACTTCTAGAATAATACTTTTAATTTTGAACGGAGACCATCCAGATAGCAGGGCTATAAATAAAATCGTAGGTTCCAGAAAGCGGTGGGGTAGGGCAGCGGTATGCGCTCGCTTTTTCATTGGCTAATTGTGACAGCCCACGCTATTCACTGGGCCACATTTGAATATCTATTAGTTTGAGGCGGGATTCCACCAGGAGCAGTCGCTATCTGTGATGTGGAAACGCAAAAATGCCCTAAAGATTCCGTAAAAATATTGTTCTCTGGATAACAGGTACCACATTAAAACATACTTAAATGTTGTATTTATGCCTAGTGAACGAAAGAGAAGAATATAAGAGTATTTTATGAAGAAAATGTGAAAGTGAAAACAGAACTTCTGTGTGCCAGTATTCTGAACACTGCATCTTCAACCTGTCAGGTCTTCTACGCTGTAATACTCCAAGTGCATATCATTCCTCTGTTGTGACTGGTTGCGTATGCTTGATGATTGTAAATTACACTCAATGCAAATTCGCAAACCATTTGTGCATTCCTAAATGCCTAGCATAACTCATTCGTAACCCAACTGTACACTGCTCTTGCAAGTTCACATTTGGCAGTCTGGATTGGAATGTGTGATGTAAACATGTACAAGTTCCTTTGTAAATGCTGAGAATGTTGGAGTGAGTGAGCTGGTGATTTGATAAGTAGCCTCTCACATCTAGTAGAAAGAAAGATGCTTCAATATCCATATGTAAGCAGGGACTGTGTCTGGCACGCCAGAATTGCAAAGTTCATGTGATGCCTGGTGGCTAAATTACGCTCAGAAGAATTAATATAATTTCTCTCTGAAGTATTACACTGGTACCTCTACTGTTGGTTGGTTCATATAAACTAGTTCCTAAACGGACAATAGGTGCGTGAACCTGTGTCTTAGTCGGCTGAATATAATGTATGGCTCATGCAAATTTACAAGGACTAAACATGTTTTTCCCATATGTGCTTTGGTGCATATGTGAACAATTGCTCATGCAATTTGGTTTCTTTTACCTACTGTAGTAGATATGGACATTACTCAGTGGGGAAAGGACACATGATGATGGTGATAGTATGATGTACTTGTGAGCCAAGTCTGATTCACAATGCCTGTCTCATGTTGCTATGTCACAATGCTTGCTCATGCTGCTTGCCTTAAAATGCTTGTAATTGTGTAGGCTACCCCTGTCTCAGGATATAGGCTTGTGATTACCACAGATAGAGGTGAATAATAAAACATATCACCCACAGTACATCAGTGAAATACACTTCATTATCAACCAGGAGAGGTGTGTTTGGTTAACATCCTCCCTGAACCTCCCCATCTCCAATCTGTGTATGTTGATGTATGATAACATTATCTTTTAACAAATGTAAAGATATGTTGTGCCATTTTGTATATCAACAGAGAACAAAAAGGATGGTGGAGAGGCTTTCATATATCATCTGGGACAACTAACCAGAAGTCCCAGAATCCAGAACCAACTCCCTATAAGTAAACCATGGGACAATCACAGGAGAACATAGGTGAGTTGCCAGCCTTCATTTTCATGATATACCGTGGCCCAAGACAACAGAAAGACCCCTGTCTACAGTTTGTTTCGGTCAGGCTCATGGAAAGTAAACCTTTGCCCCAATGGACCACTTATTTATTCTCCTACAACCCAAAACACAGGAATTTCCTGGAGAATTTTATCTCAGCTCAACTGCTGAATGTCAATGGGAGAAAAACAGTTCTGAAGCATTACATTAATGTGATTATAGTGATTATTGTGATGATCTGGACAGTGATAATTAAATATCAGTGTCATCTGAGAAAATTAAAGTCAAGTCTTTTGGTATTAACTACATTCATAGAAAACTGGTGAAATTGACTATAGCAGTGGATTGGTTATCTAGGACTTATCTTGGATAATACCCAGCATAGTGCTCACACAGTTATTATAGAATGTGACTTGAAGAGTAGGTGAGGTTGGACTGGCTGGATGAGACTGCTGCAATATATTGGATTGTGTTAAGATCTCTGGGTCTCTTCGACAAGTCATGTTCTATATGTACCGAGTATACATCTCCCAATGTCAGGAGAGTGTTATCCTCAACCATCCGAAGTACCCCAGTGTCAGCTTTCACCAGCAGTCTGGTCAACAGTGAGAGACAGTACCGTATCATCATCCCAAATTCTGTTCTCAAGAGGAATGAATCTGCCATGGAACTTATTATAGGAAGTCTGCTACCTGGAGCTTTTCCAACATCAATTGCTGATGATAACAGGATGCAAACTGATCCAGAACAGTAGTTCCTCCCTTAAGTTTCCCATGATAGGATTTTATAAAATTCCCAAGAGACAAGAATTGAGTATAGATACTGTAAATGAGTGGTGTAGTTAGAGATTAGAGAGGAGGAGGAGAGTTGATTGATAGGTTGGTGGAAATTAGGAGTTGTTGTATCATGTTTATCTGCATGCATGTTCAGCATATTTGTACATTATGAATGTACCTTTTTGAAGTGTTGACATGGCAAA
>JACEFZ010023026.1:0-115000 GCA_014155875.1 Cepaea nemoralis | reverse complement strand
CATCGAAGAAGGAAGTTGCATTTAAGATGTTGCTGAAATGCTCTGCCCAGCGTTGAAGGATTTCTTTCTTATCGGTGACCAATGTTCCCCCATCTGCACTGAGGAGGGGGACTATGCCTGGTGATGTAGGACCATAGACCGCTTTCAGTGAGTCGTAGAAGTTTTTCATATCATGTCTGTCAGCAAAGCCCTGAATTTCATCAGCTTTGCTGCTCAGCCAGGAGTCCCGCATGTGCCGAAGTTTCTGCTGCACTACTCTCTGAATGTTCTTGAAGGCATCTTTTTTTATGTTGACTTTGGGTCATTCAAATGTGCCTTGAGGAGAAGATGTTTCTCGGCCAGCAATTGGTTGATGTCTTCGGAATTTTCATCAAACCAGTCTTTATGCTTTCGGTGGGCTGGACCCAGGATTTCCACGGCAGTGTTGTAAATTATGTCCTTTAGGGCTCTCCATTCTGTTTCTGTATCCTGTTTAGCTGCAGCATTGGGCTTGAGGCGGTGTTCCAGCATATTTTCAAACGACTGCTGCATTTTCTTGCTGTTTAGGCGGGCGACATTTAGCTTTTTTTGCATTTTCACCCCTTGAGGACGCCGTGGTGGCCTGATGTGAATGTTTATTTTTGAGACAATGAGACGATGGTCTGTCCAACATTCGGCACCACACATGGATTTTGTCACTCGAACGTCTTGTCTGTCACTCCTCCTGACGATGACATAGTTAATGAGTGCCAGTGTTTCGAGCGAGAGTGCATCCACGATGTCCTGTTTCTCATGGGGAGACTTAATGGCAAATCCCACACCGGATTGGCGTCTTTCCTCGCTTTTCCTTCCACTCCAGAAAAATGTGTAGCCGGCACCTATTTCACAGATTTGGCCTTCTTCTGCAAGTCGTGTGTCGCTCAAGGCTGCAATGTCGATGTTGTACCTGCCCAGCTCTCTTCCAATCAGTGCTGTTCGTCTCTCTGGACCCGACGCGCCGTCTCTGTCAAGTAGGGTGCGTACATTCCAAGTTCCAATTGTTAAGGGAATATGGTTTACTCTTTTAGCTTTGCTTGTTTTATCTTTGTTTGTATGTCGACCGCAGTTAGGGTACCCACCAACCGCGGCTAGCTGGTTAGGTAGTAATGGAGCAGACAATGTTTAGGGCACCTTTTCTAGCCCCTTCCTCATGCTATGGAGGTGAGCAGTGTGTTCCTATAGAGGGCTGCTCAGTCGCTCGGGGGGCTGCCGAATCCCACTGCTGCTCCGGTCAGTAGAAGACGACCATATGGCCTGAGCCGCCTGTGTGCAGGTCTGCGACTACGTCTGCCAGCGTACCCACGCCTGCCGCTTCGCCGCTCGCCCATCGCCACAGGGCTAGAAGGTGATATATGATGTTTGATGAAGAATGACTTGCGCGATGACTTGGATTAAAGTGAGGAAGAGTTGCGCAATTCGTCGACCTCACTCTCTCGCCTGAGTCCATCTGAGTCCAGTGGCAAGACAAGTCGAGACGACTGGAGACGAATACAGGTGCAGTGGATGACCAGGGCGCTCTACGTGCCTTGCCGTGCTCATTACGTTCCACAACGCTTTGCAGGTAAACGCCGTCTTGCCCGTTAAATCAGGAATGATTTCTTCCGCGCAGTCTGCCGAATCCTGTCTTCACATGCTGGGTAGGCATACCCTAGTTTACCGCTTGGTATACGTCACTGACAACCCCCTGATCAAGCCGAGGTTGCTCAGTGGCTATATTGTGAGATCTCCACCTACACGTTATATTCGTACACACAACACAAGGTTTGCAGTTTCACATCGTCAGTATAGCTTGAACAGTCTATATACGAGGGTAAGTTAATTAGTAAGTCACAAATGGCTGTAGAAAAATAACTAAATATGATAACAACTTGAAACCAGTTTATTTGTATACATACATTGTCCCTTTATTCCACATCATAATTTCCACCAACATTGGTGCACTTATCCCATAGTTTTATCAGTTCTCTCAAACCGGCCGCGTAGAACTGCGTGCTCTGTTTTCTAAACCACGTTTTCACTTCACATTCAACTTCGGCGTCATTCGCGAAATGTCTCCCGCCAAGGTGGGTTTTCAGTGGAGTTAGCCCCTAGTGATTTCCAGTTAACGGTGCATAGTTGGGCAGACAAAATTACGAGGGCGAGTCAATAAGTAAGTCACACAGTTCTGTGGGATGGCACGTAAATGAAAACATGGCACGTAGATTTATGCAGTCGGTTTGGGAGAACTCATAAAACTATGGGATAAGTGCATCAATGTTGGTGGAATTTGTGTTGAGAAATAAAGGGACAACGTATGTATACACATAAACTTGTTTCAAGTTGTTATCATATTTACTTATTTTCCTACAACCATTTGTGACTTACTTATTAACTTACCCTCGTAGAATACATCTAGGCAGCTGCAGTATCACAGAGTCTAGCCACTTGCCTGCTGGCCCAATGGTCGGGGGTTCAGATCGTCATCCTAACGTATTTGTAAACCTGACCTGAGCTCCTAGTATGACCCAGCTTAAAAAGAGGATAACAGAATGTCTCTGGAAGGCAAGGCGGTGGCCGCGCTATTGACTAAAGCAGCCCCGGACTGCCTGCTGCTCTCCACACGGAGGGTGTGGCTATGTTCGTCCACGGCTTGTCTACACAGGGTAAGTCTCACACTATACGTCCACGGCTGGTCTACACAGGGTGGGTCTCATACTATACGTCCACGGCTGGTCTACACAGGGTGGGTCTCATACTATACGTCCACGGCTGGTCTACACAGGGTGGGTCTCATACTATACGTCACCGGCTGGTCTACACAGGGTGGGTCTCACACTATACGTCCACGGCTGGTCTACACAGGGTGGGTTTCATGCTATACGCCCACGGCTGGTCTACAAAGGGTGGGTCTCACACTATACGTCAACGGCTGGTCTACACAGGGTGGGTCTCACACTATACGTCAACGGCTGGTCTACACAGGGTGGGTCTCACACTATAAGTCCACTGCTGGTCTACACAGGGTGGGTCTCATACTATAAGTCCACGGCTGGTCTACACATGGTGGGTTTCATGCTATACGTCCACGGCTGGTCTACACATGGTGGTCTCATACTATACGCCCACGGCTGGTCTAAACATGGTGGTCTCATACTATACGTCCACGGCTGGTCTACACAGGGTGGGTTTCATGCTATACGACTACGGTTGGCCTACACGTGGTGGGTCTCACACTATACGTCAACGGCTGGTCTACACAGGGTGAGTCTTACACTATACGTCAACGGCTGGTCTACACAGGGTGGGTCTCACACTATACGTCCACTGTTGGTCTACACAGGGTGGGTCTCATACTATACGACCACGGCTGGTCTAAACATGGTGGTCTCATACTATACGTCCACGGCTGGTCTAAACATGGTGGTCTCATACTATAC
Organism: Cepaea nemoralis; assembly: GCA_014155875.1. Taxonomy (NCBI): domain Eukaryota; kingdom Metazoa; phylum Mollusca; class Gastropoda; order Stylommatophora; family Helicidae; genus Cepaea; species Cepaea nemoralis. The sequence continues at coordinate 111,566 of JACEFZ010023026.1, read as the reverse complement.
GTCCACGGCTGGTCTACACATGGTGGGTCTCACATTATACGTACACGACTGGTCTACACATGGTGGGTCTAACACTATACGTCCACTGCTGGTCTACACAGGGTGGGTCTCACACTATACGTCCACTGCTGGTCTACACAGGGTGGGTCTCATACTATACGACCACGGCTGGTCTACACAGGGTGGTCTAAACATGGTGGTCTCATACTATAAGTCCACGGCTGGTCTAAACATGGTGGGTCTCACATTATACGTACACGACTGGTCTACACATGGTGGGTCTAACACTATACGCCCAACATGGCCGAAGGCATGGGTAAGGGTATGTTATCTGTCTCTACTTACTAAGGGTTTGAATAATGTGAAAGTTACATGCCAGGTATCTTTACTTGTAACAAAACCCAACAGAGATTCCAAAATTCAGATTATTGTTTTTTTGTCCTTTCAATTATATTTTTAAAACCCTTATCAAGAACTTGCTGAGGGTATGTGTAGTGTTAAAAAACAAATCACATGTTATAACAATACGAACAGTAATAATAGTACTCTATTGAAAAGGATGAAAGAAACAAACATACAGTAGGTAAATACTATAAATGAAATTTTTGAATGCGGTTTCTTCTTTTAAAGTAGGTAGTAAGACGTGGAATCTCAGTGGCTAGCACGCTTTTCTGTCTGTGCACTGGTCGTGAGTTCGAGACCCTATCGTTGCAGGGAGTTGTGTCAGAGACCTGGGATCCCAGCTCTACCCAGAAGTAAAGACGGCCACAGCGAAGTTCATGTGATCAGTCGAGCGCTAACGATCTAAATTATTGGAAGAGCACCACGTACCCACTAGGGCTCGTGGTGGGGAAAGTAGTCCTTTGACTTGTCCAGCGTAGCCTTGTCTGAAATCTGCAAGTTATATAATTATTGGTGAACAAGCCATAAAACATACTTGCACGGTTATAAAACGCTTTCCAGATGTACAGTGTTGAACAGGCATGCAGACATTCCTTGAACAACAATATGTTTTTACTTGATGAAATCGTGTGTGCCCAACCAATGCTCAAGTGCGCATTACAATAGCATATATAGCAGTGGCCTGCTTGTTGTGTCAGCGTGGCCAGCAAATCCGGGTGCACCATCCCAAATTCAACCACCGGAACTGTTGTGTTCATTGAGGCAGGTCTATTTGACATATACAGACATCTTTTCAGAAATCTCCGTCACGCCCCAGAGCCTCTTTTTGACTGTTCATATTGTTTTGTGTAGATTCCGTTTTTGATAAATTGAATGCCTGTTTGTTTAGACGCTTTGAAATATACATTACTCCGCTAGCTTTACCCTGGTCTATCATCTCGGGTTACATCACGGAATAAAGCCTATTGTGTGCGTCAATCAGGTGCAACAAGGTGCAGGATCCATGTCCACGTCTGCAGACGTGTTTGCATTTGCTGCTGGCCCGATCATCACCCCTAAAGTGGCGACTGCTGTAAACAAACACGGAGATAGCAACACATGCGCCATACCCTCCAGGCATCTAAAACAGGATCCTTTACTTTGCTTACTTCTCTTCTTTGTCTGGCCTTTATCCAGAATTGGGACATAGGCCCTCATCCAAGGTTGTCCTAACTGTTGCTATCTCCATATTCTGTCCTTGTTATTCACCTCTTGTCTATAATACTCTTCTCCATGTTCTGTCCTTGTTATTCACCTCTTGTCTATAATACTCTTCTCCATATTCTGTCCTTGTTATTCACCTCTTGTCTATAATACTCTTCTCCATATTTTGTCCATATTATTCACCTCCCTCTGTAATACTCTTCTCCATATTTTGTCCATATTATTCACCTCTGTCTGTAATACTCTTCTCCATATTTTGTCCATATTATTTACCTCTGTCTGTAATACTCTTCTCCATATTTTGTCCATATTATTCACCTCTGTCTGTAATACTCTTCTCCATATTTTGTCCATATTATTCACCTCCCTCTGTAATACTCTTCTCCATATTTTGTCCATATTATTCACCTCTGTCTGTAATACTCTTCTCCATATTTTGTCCATATTATTTACCTCTGTCTGTAATACTCTTCTCCATATTTTGTCCATATTATTCACCTCTGTCTGTAATACTCTTCTCCATATTTTGTCCATATTATTCACCTCTGTCTGTAATACTCTTCTCCATATTTTGTCCATATTATTCACCTCTGTCTGTAATACTCTTCTCCATATTCTGTCCATGTTATTCACCTCTGTCTGTAATACTACTCTGTCTGTAATACTCTTCTCCATATTTTGTCCATATTATTCACCTCTGTCTGTAATACTCTTCTCCATATTTTGTCCATATTATTCACCTCTGTCTGTAATACTCTTCTCCATATTTTGTCCATATTATTCACCTCTGTCTGTAATACTCTTCTCCATATTTTGTCCATATTATTCACCTCTGTTTGTAATACTCTTCTCCATATTCTGTCCTTGTTATTTACCTATGTCTGTAATACTCTTATCCATATGTTTTAGGTTTCCCACTGCTTCGTATTCCCTTTGGGTTCCAGGTAAGGGGAGTGTATTTATACTATCATCAGGTGTTAAATTGTGTGTCCTGCTAGCTAGCCCATATGTTCATAGATCACTGACCACTCCACTATAAATGTGAGTAACATTAAGCAGAGCACCTTTACTTCCCATAACTGTTCCTGGTGCACATTTTAAGTTGGGTCGACAAATACGGTTGGATAGTAACGCGTGCCGTGACAAACTGGTGTTTATGTTCACGTTTTGTCACCTGGTGTACACATAGCTGCCACGTGACCATGCATATTCTAATTGTAACTTGTGTGGTCACGTGAAAATTATACATTACATTTAGCTATAATTCTGCAGGTAACAAGAAAGAGAGCTGGCGATTTCAACCGTAGACTACACATCGGGAAGCAAAAACAAATATTTACCAATTTTACGACATGGACTCACAAGATGCTTACCACCGGGAAGTAGATGACAACTGTCCTCCGATCAACCTGGCAGACAATAGAACCCTAGTGTACAACTATTGGATGTCTGGTAAGACTCATTTTAGATTTAGCTTTCTGCAGAGACTCCTGACCTCAAAATACTACAACAGATCCGACCACATGCCTGGTAGTGTTCACAGAATTGTGTGGCAAATTTCGTAACTATAGTCTGTTCAGAAATGAATGCCTGTATTTACGATCAATTTTTATGAAAACTGTCTGTTGTATCATTATGAAAGTTTTCCTGCCGTCTTATATTTACCCCCACCCAAGGAATATGTCTTTGACAGGTCCAAAGGCAACTTAAATCATCGAAAGCGGCGACATGTCTTTGATTTTTTGGCCAAAACGTAGTGAATTCACGCTAACAAACTAGCTTTACAGTAAAGCACGTCATTTCGGGTAACGACACAAGTACAAGGCTTAGCCAGATTCGTATGGGAGTGGGTGCAATAAATATAAAAGTCGCTTAAAAGTCGACATGGTCGACTGCATTGCACCGGGTTTTTGTCCCATATGGCTCGGTCTCTTTCGGCAGCGCGAAAGGCGTCGCACAGGGCAAGAACTCCGTAGCTCCAGCGAAGACACTCGGGAGTCTCCGAAAAAATGCACTCGTGAAATGAGGGACGCGGCCCGGAGTCGAACACACAACATTCGGAGCCCGAGTCAGACGGCTTGACCACTTCACCACGGAGACTCCCGAGAGGGGTGCAATGTATAAAATTAGTAAAGACAGAGAATTTACAGAGGCATGGGGTAAATAATGTGTAAATTGACAGGAAAGTAGAAGGAATATATTTCTTACCTTATTTTTCATTTCCTTCTTGTTTCTTCAGCTGCTGGTTAATAATGTAGGGACTCTTCGTGGCGAAGTTGTCAAGCCGTTTGACTCGGGCTCCGAAAGTTGTGGGTTCGATTCCGGGCCGTGTCCTTTGGTTCACGAGTTAATTTTTTCGGAGACATTTGTGGGTCGTCGTTGGAGCTACGGAGTTCGAGCTTTGTGCGACGTCTTCCGCGCTGCGGAGGGGGACCGAGCCATATGGAATAGGGCCCGGTGCAGTGAAGTCGATCCTGTCGACTTTTAAGCGACTTTTGTTATTTACTCAATGAGTTATACTACTAGGATGCATTTAGCTTTTTATAGTGAGTTCGTGAAAGCTTCCAGATAGCTGTGCGTTAATGTCTGCGTATGGAGTGTTCAGAAATGATACCGCCATTTAGTTATCATGTGTCAATTTTTAAGGATCTGTTCAGCTGTCTGTATAGTTTGTTCACACATATACATGGGTGACAGACCCGCTATGAGTCTTCGTGAAAGATTGTCTACTCTACTGTTTACCGTTCAGAGACGGAACATGATTATTACCTGTTTTGCAATATGAAAATAGTTGTCAATGTCTCTATAGTGGGCTTCCTTCTTAACGGCCAAACTGTTGGCCTCTTTTCATTGAAGTTTATTGATTTATTCAATATGTTCGTGTGTTGTCCCCTCATTTGATAACGTGTTTGTTCTCACGTTTCTTGGAATGCCACAATATGTCAGTTTCCACCGCAATATTACTCTTCTGTTGGTATTCAATGCGTTTTGTGTTTGTTTTTATTTTTCAGTACCAGTTGTTTGTCACCGCTAAGGCTTGCGGAATTTGTAACAGTACAGATCAACGACTAAGTCCTGATGTGTTTCTTATAAACTGGTTTATTGGGTTATATTGGTTGATAACATTATACAGAGACCTTTCAATATGATGTTCTCTTGTCTCCGTTCTGGTTGTAACTACCCAAAACAAACTACGTCACGACTTGAGCATCCTTCTTACTGTTCTATCAGGATGCTCAAGCGTGCTGTAGTCTTGCACCCCTAAGCTAATACAGATATGGTATTCATTCTGCTACACCTCCCTTTCTTTAAGAAGACTTTTCTTCTTCAAAAGTCTTAACTCCTAACCCCTTTTATCCTACACCTTCTCTCCTTACCTCCCATAATTTCTCTAAGCCGCCCCAAACTAACTCTATCTTAAGTAAATATTTCCTTCTAATTGTACCTCATTCCCGTGCCACATAGCAAATCACTATGAAGTTATATTTCTTCTTCGTTTCTGGCCCTTCAAAAAAAAAACATAACATATATTATCTACATATCCTCAATAACATTTAAATCTCAACTTTATACAATACATCATAACACATATGGTTACTTTTTTTGAAATACTTCCTCTTCTCTTCATAAGCAATCCGCTTAACCCTTCTTTTCAAAAATTCAAAACGCCGTACTCTTTTGATACCAACTCCCTATTGTCATCACCAACATTACTAATTCTCTACTTTCAATCAACCTGAGAACACTTGCACACGATAGGAAGACAAAGAATCGGTGCGCACCGGAGATTCAAAGAAGTAGAACTCTTCCTCACAAAAACCACACTCACCTAAATCACACACACCTTTACCCCCCTATGTCATTTGAGACTTTATGTCAGTCATTGGCACCTTGCCGTCTTGACAGACGATAGTTTGTGCTCTAAAAAGGCATAATAACTTTTAACTATAGCTGTAGCGAGTGTGACTGATAATGCCAATTTGCGCTGTAAATGTCCGTTCACAGTTGGTGCATGTGAACACGTGGTCATTTCCACCATCATGCACCATCTTACGTCTCAAACGCTTGGTGTGTGACTTTTCTGCAATAATTTTCTCCTTTGACTTTATTCCATTTCTGATATTTGCCCTCCATGCAACACGTTCAGCGGCGACTTGCTCCCAATGTGCATTATCAATGCCTGTATCAATCATGTCCCGCTTACACACATCTTTGTATCGTAGTAGAGGCCGACCCTGAGATCTCTTACCCATCTGTAATTCACCAAAAAAGATATCCTTTGGTATTCTACCATCATCCATCCTCCTAAGATGTCCTATCCATCTAAGTCTACGAAGACTGAGCATGGAATAAACTGTCACACAACCTGATCTTTCCAATACTTCAGTATTTGTGATTTTGTCTTGCCACTTAATACCAAGAATTCTTCGCAGACACCGCATATGAAAGCTGTTTAAATTGTTCTCTTGGTGTGAGTAAGTTGTCCAGGTTTCACTGCCATAGAGAAGAGTACTAAGGACACAGGCTTGATAGACAAGGACTTTTGTTTTGGCAGTAAGCTTCCTGTTCTCCCAGACTCTTTTTCTTAACCTGTTCATTGTTGTTGCTGCCTTACCAATCCGGATGTTGATTTCCTGATCTAGGGATAATTTGCTATTTACCACTGATCCTAGATATGTAAAATGGTCTACTATCTCTAGTTCGGCGACGTCAATAAAGATTGATGGTACCCCATGTGCACCTTGTGACATAATCTGTGTCTTCTATTTGCTAATTGTTAAACCAAATTCAGAACAAGCATTGGAGAATGCAGATAGTAGACATTGCAATTCTTCCTCAGAGTGGGTCGTAACTGCAGCATCATCTGCAAAAAGCAACTCTCTGATCAGTACCCTCCTAATTTTGGTCTTAGCCTTCAATCTCTGAGCATTGTAGAGACCGCCATCTGAGCGTGAGTGAATGTATATACTACCATCCTGATCACGAAATGCATATTTCAGTAGAAGTGAAAAGTATATTCCAAAGAGGGTGGGAGCTAGTACACAACCTTGCTTAACTCCACTCTTGATTTCAAATTCTTCAGAAGTTGCACCATCAAACTTGATTATACCCTTCATGCCTGTGTGGAACGATTCCACAATGGACAGAAGAGTTGGTGGGCAGCCAATCTTCTTTAGTGCCTTGAACAGACCCTCACGACTGACCAAATCAAATGCCTTTGTGAGGTCGATGAAGGCAATAAACAGACTTTATGTAATAAAGTCTAAAACAATTATATCTTCTACAGCCAGCAATCTTTAAATCCATGTTAATTTGCGACCCCGTGGAGACCATGGTATAAACTTTCCCCACATTTACCCCACTGCTATATACGTTATTCACATTAATCTTTTCTTCCCCAATATGGCGTCCAATCCATATATATTAAATCAATGCTGACTTAATGTTGCTCTTATTTTTAACTTTCCCATAACCATTTCATTTGTGTAGTAACCCCGTCACTTAAGTATGGCATATGTTTCCAATACTTCATAGCCATATCAACCTCTCTATGCTGATTATCACAGCAAACAGAATATACCCATGAACTTATTATTCACAAAGAGAATGTGTCTCTCTACTAGTCCTCAGTAGTTTATTACTATTTTCTGAACGAAGGGTCCTAAATAAAGCCCCATGTATTGCCTTTATTCTAGCCAAAACCATAACTTAACCTAACTAATTTCTAACATATTTATAAACAAGGTAATTCTTATTCAACATACAAGACAATTCAAGTTAAGTTATGAGTCAACCAAAATAAAACAACAGGATGTCATACCCCCCAGGTTTTGAACTGTTTATCCCCAACAATAAAACATGCATCAATTTAAATTTGAAGAAAATATCTAGTGTTACCTAACACTACTGGTCTCTTTTACGGACCAGTAGTTTGTACGCAAAAGACTAAAAACACAATAATCCTATTCTAAAATCAAATAGTGACAATCATTTTACAGGACCAAATCAAGCAAAAATAATATAACATACCATACATATTCAATCAACATTGGTCTCTTATACTAACCAATGAAATATATATCTATTCACACAAGTCATGCCTATTCCGTTATTTTCATAACAGAGAAAAAAAACAACTCAATGCTAAGTATTAACCCCAAAATATATATATATATATATATCTGTTACCTACAGACTATATCATAACGCAGAACAATATTTGTTCCCTCAACAAAAATCATTAATCAACAAATGACCGTACTTTTTCTAGGAGTCAATCATTGATTCTCTCCCCTCACGATATTCTATCTTTTACCAAACTAACTCCTAACACATCACAATATCTGGAATATAACCCTAAACAACCACTGTAAACTACAGTTCAAATCACTTCATCCACTACTAGTGTGGCGACTATCTCACTGTACCACCAGTCATCTATCTACTAATAGAACCTGTGGCTCGGCACACTAGTTGTTCCCCCTAGATTTGCACCAAGAATTACTACAACTTCTTAATCATTACCGTTAACTACGGTATCTCCACCCTGCTACGACCAGCAAAATTTTTTTGTCTATTTACTATATACCTCTCACCAATACATCTATCTACTGTACCAACAATTAATTCTACTTTTAAGTTTCTCGTCTATCCGACGTAACTAACAAACGTATTAGTATTTTCCAACATCTCACCACAACTACTCTAAGCTATCCTCAAGTCTCTCCTAGCGTTCTTACACCGTGATGATAGTTAAACCAGTCACACTTATCGGAACACGTTCTCCAACATTCATTTATCTAATCTTGTTTACCTCACTATCTTTCACTCCTCTTCCTATTTATCGGGATTCTTTCAGAAACAGCAAACCACACCACATATAACTGACTTTTCTCATTTCTCAGTATTAGGCATTCATGCTTCGACATGTCCCTGTCAACAATACTAAACATGTTTTATGAAACGTCATTCAGAATGTTAACTCTCTTTCCGTCAGCCTGTCATACAACTTTCATTAACTCTGTCTAACGTCAGATATTCTAACGAAAATACATCACAATTCTCTAATCATGTTCTTTCTACCTCTCAATTTTCGCATACTCTATGTTCCACGTTTTATCAACGTCACTTATCAGCCACTCTTCGCATATTCACACGTTATTCGTATTTTATGTTTGCTCAGACAGTGATACACAACCTCGCTCTCATCTCACTACTACTCTCGCATCGCGACAACCTAACGTGTCCATACCATTACTTCAAAAAAAATTTAGTCGCCAATTCAACATTCCATCAATCACTCACCACAGTCTAAGCGTGTCGATCTCCTCCACACACATTGACACAAGATATATCAACCGCGCAACTATTACATTTTATCCATGTACTTCACTTAGACGGCGTCTCAAAACCTCACTCCTACTTCACTCATCGTGACGAACACCTGTTTGTCTACAGTTATACTCTCGTACGAACAACGCATAACCTGACGAATTACTCAACAGGACTTTCACAATTCAACTACTTTCTTATTTCTACTTTTCTCAATCATTCATTCGTTTTCAAAGGTCAGAATCTATATACTATCTTTCGCAAACTATATCTCTTTTACACACTAACCATAACTATCAACTTCTCCAGACAACAACTTTCTTAGATTTAGTCATCAAGAACTCGCATTCTTCAAGTATCAACTTCTACAGTCTTTTACTCTTAATACTCTCGCGTTCAACTGGCTATTTTACACATGATACTCAATTTCTCCTCAATCTATATCTCCTCATCAGACACTCTCGGTTCACCTGTAAACAATACTATACTTACTTCTCAAACCAGCAAGCAAAACTATCTCAGACATCACGTCATAGCTCTGAGTCGAACCATCCACTCTAGTACGAGCATTCATAACTAGTTTATCTCTCTCTCTGCTAATTCTGTGCTGACTCTACCCTACTTTAATCACACCAGTTATACATCACTCAACGTGATCAACTCTCTCTATCTAGCCATTCCGGACAAGGGACATTCCAATTTCTACCTTGTTTACTCTCCCTATACCGCAACCAAACACAAGATATTCTTTATAACGTATCCACGTCGAATATCAGTTGTCGTGACTCTCTATCCTCAACAACACTATTGCACCATTGCCTACCCTGTACCATGTGATGCCACACCAAAAGAATTCATCTGCCTATTTTAGACAGCCCATATGTATATGCTCAAAACGCAATTCCTCTCATAAGCTAAAACAATGCCATATGTCCTTCTTCACCCAAGGAATTTTAACAGCCATGGAGCGCATCTAAGTTAAATATTTCATTGTCTCCCAGTACATTAGTACGTCTTTCTTAAATTATGTCATCTTCTCTATCTGTTGTTAATCTGTTGTTAAAGTACTCAGGTCTTAAGGTCATATATTCTTCTAATTTTCTTAAGTCACTTTCTGTCGCCGAGTAAATTTCCGCTATCTGTCTATTATTATTCTTCTTCTTAAATGCTTTCTTTCTATTTCCTTTATTTGTGTCGGTTTGCTCACTATTTCTTGTATATCTTACATAACGTTTACATTTCCCCATCTCGTCTTCAGATGACACACTGATAATAGTTCCCTCATCAGACTCATAGTAGTTTACTGCAGACACGTCGATCCTATTCCCATAGTCGGCTTTAGAACGTCTGACTTTCTTCTTACTTCTATTCCTCATGCTCCGGTTCTGTACAACTCCCATATCTTTACCTGAAATATTCTCTCCATAACCTGAACTCTCACACCTAACATTCCTACACCATTTAGGGATTAATTTAATGTCTATACCTGAGGAACTTGACATACCATTCGTCGTATCTTTATTGACCATCAGACTGTTAATATTTCTTTCCCCAATACTTTTCCTCTTTGGTCTCTTTTCATCTTTGGTTCTCGTCTGTTTATCTTTCCCAATTTCAACCGTGTCTCCCTTAGTCAAGTGAGTTGGTTTTGACTGAGTCTCTACTAACTCGGTTTGACTTCCCTTTATTATCTTGCTGGTTGGTTGTACCTGGACCTTTTTCTCTATTGTATCAATCTGTGTTTGTGTGTTCCGTTCTACCACTTCAATCACCTGTGTCTGAGTCTCTTGGTCTATTTTCTTCTTTTCTTGTCTAAGAGTCAGATTCGCAACCAGCTTAGTTGTTGAATTCCTACTTACGTTTTCTACTCTGTTCTTTGACCCTGACCTCAGATACTGTCTCCGTCTTTGTTGAAACCAGTCGTCTCGTTTTTTCCTAGCATTCTTGCTATGGGATGGCCAACTCCATAACTTATTGGAAAGGTCTCTCTCAGGACCATTCTTGTATCTATAACACCTATACCAGTCCGACCTTTCACCATTACGTCTGTTCTCACCGTCTTTTACCCTATAAACATCAGGCCTTGGTTCGTCATAATAACCAACCGCATAATCAAAACCATATTGTCTTCTGTCTTTATTAAGTAATGGCTGTCTCCTGTTATTCTTTCCTACTCTATTGCAGTCTACCTTAAATCTATAAGGCTCTTGTCTAGTCGTTCTGTTCTGCAACGTTTCTACAAAATTTTCTACTTCATTAACTGCCACTTTTAACTCTCCCAACCATGTACTAATACGTTTCAGTTCTATATGTAGGTAGTTCATATTAATTTCTTTATAATTTATATCAAGCTTAAAACAATATGCCTACTTGTTCCTCTGCATATTCCTTGGTACCTGAAAAAAAAAAAACTCGTCCTAAGCTTAGCTGAAATAATTTTAAATTACGTTTCTCTACTGTGCTGTGATGGGTCTGCCTGTTGCCATACCCTGTTGTTTCTTTTGCTATGCTGAAATATTTCACTATACAAGCAAACTCACATTTGTAATAATGTACCTAAATGATCTTATTTAAATTACATAAAAAAAACATTCTCTTCTGTATCCAACAGTTACATGTCTGTAATAATTTTACTTTAACTAATTACCATCAACCATGTCCTCTCTTGATCCAATAAAAAGGTGAATTCCCGTATGTCAGCTGCAAATGAACGGGTCACGTATAACACAAACGTCAGGAGTCTGTATTATCTGAAGCCATCCAAACGATTTCGTAATTTCGGTGACATTCTTCTTCCAACGTCTCAAGTTTCGTTACTTTCACTTTCAGCCCTTGGACGGGCCCCTACCAGACTTGCGGCTTCTTTTCACCCTAAGAGGGCTCTTCAAGGCGTCGACTTGAAAGCGGCTCTCACATGCAACAGAGCCCAAAAAGGATTAACTAACGGCTCTCATATGCAACAGAGCCCAGAGATAGTCTGACAGCGTCCAAAAGACATGGCCCAATCGATAAATGAATGAACTATTTAACTGTTGTCCTGATAATATTCTTTTTCTATAACGATTCAGTTGTAAGAAAACCCAAAAACTTATTAACGTTGTCCACAGATCTTAGATAAGATTTGATTTGATAAAACGAGTTGTCCAAATTCATCATCATTCTGGAAAAAATTTTTTGATTATAGATGATTAAGTCTTAAACTTTTTGATTAACCTCTGCAAATTTTATTTGAGGCAAGGGCTAAACTTGATTGAACTTCCGAAAAATTTTACTCACTTGAGACAACGACTAAACTGGATTGACCTTCAGAAAATTTCTTACTCACTTGAGACAACGCTGGGTTCTGAGTTCGCCCCAGGCGATCAAGATTAAATTAAAGAAGATAACAGCTCCTTTGAAACATCTCCAGAATTATTGAAATATTGATGTTCCACAAGAAACGATTGCAGGCATTTTCTCAAGGACGTAGCACGACTGACAGTCCTGTCTTTTCACGATGACTTGTGGCCGCGACAAACCATGAGCCGAATCCTGATCAGTGGCTCCAGAAAGTACTCTTGTAACAGTACAGATCAACGACTAAGTCCTGATGTGTTTCTTATAAACTGGTTTATTGGGTTATATTGGTTGAAAACATTATACAGAGACCTTTCTAATATGATGTTCTCTTGTCTCCGTTCTGGTTGTAACTACTCCAAAACAAACTACGTCACGACTTGAGCATCCTACTTACTGTTCTATCAGGATGCTCAAGCGTGCTGTAGTCTTGCACCCCTAAGCTAATACAGATATGGTATTCATTCTGCTACAAATTGAAAATGCATGACTGTGGAATACAAACTGTTGCCATTGACATTGTGCTGATGCTGTAATGATTAGGACCTGCAATTCGTCTGAATAGTTTGAGCAAAATATCCCAGTAAATGTGTACGTGGATTAAGGTCTGGGCAGATCGCAGGGCTAGTATTCTATCCCCTATCAAAGGGCTTAGTAGGACACCTCCCACACTCCGACAGCCTATATAACACCATAGGAGGACTACTCGTATATCCCTTCCGCCTCCCCTACAAAGGGGACGTTTAATAAAGCGCTCAAATGGGGCATTGAGCACTAGAGGGGCCACAGTTGTTGCTTGTGATCTCAAGGTTGCGACCGTTGGCAGCAGCCAATAGCGACGATCACCGAGCAGTATGGTCACTTTTCTTTCTGCATGTCCTATTTACAAGATACAGCATTTTACTGCTGTTGTTGATGTCAGTAGTATCTATTGCAATTTGAAACATAAATCAGGTGCAGCACCCTTAGTTTTTACTATATAAAAAGTCTACCACCGCAAGCGAAACGTCACAAAACTGCACCTACGGGGACCAGATTTTAAAGGGATGCAACTCATGAATAAATAGGCGATTTTCGTACACTATTGCCTCTCTTGTTTTGTTGTGATATTTATATTTTTAAATGTAATAATTACTGATAGCATAAGATGTAGTGGGTGATGCTTAAACACTATCATCCAACGATTGATGCTGTGTTAGGGTTACAGAGCTCTTCCTCATCGGTTTCTTCCTTTTTTCGTCTTCTTTCTTTATCTGTACTGGGTCGGGCATTTCCTTGGGGCGATCTAGGGGGCGAGCTGGCGTGGGGGTGGGAGCTCAGGGGTTGGGCATGGGTGTCGCTGTGTGGGGCAGGACTAGGCAGTTTGAACCTCGGGTCGTGACGGGTATCATATGAAAACCTTCATTAGTAAGAATGTAAATATGGCAGTTATATGATCTGTAGAGGGTCGTAGTGGCTTATTCACTATCATCATACGAGTTACAAATGAAAACCTTAAAAAATAAAAAAGGGACAGTATTATTCGTTCTAGTCGATATGGCTTAGTGTCATTCGTTGTTACGGGGTGGGTAGTGGATATTAGTGATCTTGTAGAGGGTGGTAGTGGTGTAAAAACTAGCATCATACTGGTTACAAATGAAAACATTAAAAAGTAAAAATGGCGGATATTATAGATGCTAGCGGGTATAGCTTAGTAAAATTCGTTGGTAAAGGGTGGGTAGCAGCTATTAGTGATCTGTATAGGGTCGTAGTGGCTTATTCGCTATCATCATAGGGTTACAAATGAAAACCTTAAAAATTAAAAAGGGACAATATTATTGGTTCTAGTCGATATAGCTTAGTGTCATTCATTGTTACGGGGTGGGCAGCGGGTATTAGTGATCGTGTAGAGGGTCGTAGTGGTGTAAACACTATCATCATATGGGCTACAAATGAAAACCTTAAAAAGTAAACATGACCGATATTATGGATGCTAACAGGTATAGCTTAGTGAAATTCGCTGGTAAAGAGTAGGAAGCGATTATTAGTGATCTATATAGGGTCGTAGTGGCTTATTCGCTATTATCATACGGGTTACAAATGAAAACCTTAAAAAGTAAAACCGGCTGATATTTTAGATTTTAGCGGGTATAGCTTAGTGAAATTCGTTGGTAAGGGGTGAGTGGCGATTATTAGTGAACAGTAGAGTGTCGTTGTGGCCTATACACTATCATCACACAGGCTTCAAATGAAAACCTTAAAAAGGTAAAGATGGCTGATATTATTGAAGGTAGCGGGTATAGAATAGTGAAATTCGTTGGTAAGGGGTGGGTAGCAGTTATTAGTGGTCTGTAGAGGGTCATAGTGGTGTAAACACTACCATCACACAGGTTACAAATGAAAACCTTAAAAAGGTAAAGATGGCCAATAGTATTGATTGTAGCGGGTATAGCTTAGTGAAATTCCTTGTTAAGGGGTGAGTAGCGGTTATTAGTGTTCTGTAGAGTGTCGTAGTGGCTTGTTCACTATTATCATAGGGTTACAAATGAAAACCTTAAAAATGTAAATATGGCCGATGAAAACCTTAAAAAGGTAAAGATGGCTGATATTATTGAAGGTAGCGGGTATAGAATAGTGAAATTCATTGGTAAGGGATGGGTAGCAGTTATTAGTGGTCTGTATAGGGTCGTAGTGGCTTATTCGCTATCATCATAGGGTTACAAATGAAAACCTTAAAAATTAAAAAGGGACAATATTATTGGTTCTAGTCGATATAGCTTAGTGTCATTCATTGTTACGGGGTGGGCAGCGGGTATTAGTGATCGTGTAGAGGGTCGTAGTGGTGTAAACACTATCATCATATGGGCTACAAATGAAAACCTTAAAAAGTAAACATGACCGATATTATGGATGCTAACAGGTATAGCTTAGTGAAATTCGCTGGTAAAGAGTAGGAAGCGATTATTAGTGATCTATATAGGGTCGTAGTGGCTTATTCGCTATTATCATACGGGTTACAAATGAAAACCTTAAAAAGTAAAACCGGCTGATATTTTAGATTTTAGCGGGTATAGCTTAGTGAAATTCGTTGGTAAGGGGTGAGTGGCGATTATTAGTGAACAGTAGAGTGTCGTTGTGGCCTATACACTATCATCACACAGGCTTCAAATGAAAACCTTAAAAAGGTAAAGATGGCTGATATTATTGAAGGTAGCGGGTATAGAATAGTGAAATTCGTTGGTAAGGGGTGGGTAGCAGTTATTAGTGGTCTGTAGAGGGTCATAGTGGTGTAAACACTACCATCACACAGGTTACAAATGAAAACCTTAAAAAGGTAAAGATGGCCAATAGTATTGATTGTAGCGGGTATAGCTTAGTGAAATTCCTTGTTAAGGGGTGAGTAGCGGTTATTAGTGTTCTGTAGAGTGTCGTAGTGGCTTGTTCACTATTATCATAGGGTTACAAATGAAAACATTAAAAATGTAAATATGGCCGATGAAAACCTTAAAAAGTAAAGATGGCTGATATTATTGAAGGCTAGCGGGTATAGAATAGTGAAATTCATTGGTAAGGGATGGGTAGCAGTTATTAGTGGTCTGTATAGGGTCGTAGTGGCTTATTCGCTATCATCATAGGGTTACAAATGAAAACCTTAAAAATTAAAAAGGGACAATATTATTGGTTCTAGTCGATATAGCTTAGTGTCATTCATTGTTACGGGGTGGGCAGCGGGTATTAGTGATCGTGTAGAGGGTCGTAGTGGTGTAAACACTATCATCATATGGGCTACAAATGAAAACCTTAAAAAGTAAATATGACAGATATTATGGATGCTAGCGGGTATAGCTTAGTGAAATCGTTGGTAAAGAGTAGGAAGCGGGTATTAGTGATCTATATAGGGTCGTAGTGGCTTATTCGCTATTGTCATACGGGTTACAAATGAAAACCTTAAAAAGTAAAACCGGCTGATATTTTCGATTTTAGCGGGTATAGCTTAGTGAAATTCGTTGGTATGGGGTGAGTAGCGATTATTAGTGAACAGTGGAGTGTCGTTGTGGTCTATACACTATCATCACGCAGGCTTCAAATGAAAACCTTAAAAAGGTAAAGATTGCTGATATTATTGAAGGTAGCGGGTATAGAATAGTGAAATTCATTGGTAAGGGGTGGGTAGCAGTTATTAGTGGTCTGTAGAGGGTCATAGTGGTGTAAACACTATCATCACACAGGTTACAAATGAAAACCTTAAAAAGGTAAAGATGGCCAATAGTATTGATTGTAGCGGGTATAGCTTAGTGAAATTCCTTGTTAAGGGGTGAGTAGCGGTTATTAGTGTTCTGTAGAATGTCGTAGTGGCTTGTTCACTATTATCATAGGGTTACAAATGAAAACATTAAAAATGTAAATATGGCCGATATTAGTGACTGTAGCGGGTATGGCTTAGTGAAATTCGTTGGTAAGGTATGGGTAGCGGTTATTAGTGATATGTAGAGTGTCACGGTGGCTTGTTCACTATCATCATACTCGTTACAGATACAAACCTTAAAAAGTTAAAGATGACTGATATTATTGATTGTAGTGGGCATTGCTTTATTAAATTCGTTGGTAAGGGGTGGGTGAGTGGTGGAGTATGCTGATAAGTGCTTCCTAACACAATCATCACGCGATTTTAGAGCTTCAAATGAAAACCATAAAATGTTAAGATGGCCGGCGCTATCGACTACAGCGGGTATGGCGTTGTGAAATTCGTTGGTAAGGGTTTTGTGAGTGGAGGGAGGTTAGATAAGGGTGTTTGATCATTTTAAGGGGTAGATGAGTGGCGGGTGGCTAGATAAATACTCCGATATCGTCTTTAAGAACCACGGAGGTTAAGTCTCGTACTAAAGTCTAAAGATTGAACTTCATAGGGGGCTGATCTGAGGGTAACCGCCTGGGTGACTCATCACAGGGCTATGTCGGCGGGGGTGAACGTACGTGAACGTGTTCAGACATGTCTTTGGGGAAAATCGGAGGATGAATCAGAGCGTGCTGACCAAGGTAAACCTGCTTGAACATGTTTAGACACTGTTTTGCTATGTTGCATCAGCCACACAGTCTGTATTAAAGAGACCGTAAAGCGGCTAAAGACACTACGCTTGCGACAAGACCTATCGAAAACACGTCACCGAAGAGATCACAGTGGTAAGTAGCACAGTGCATATGCTATATTGTCTTGTTACACGTCGTAAAGTCACTAATGTATATCTCAGAAGCTACAGGAGGCAATTAACAAGAATACACCTCTAGGTATAGCCACCCGGTATAGGAATACTAATACAGATACTAATGACGGTCGTATATTTTGTTTAAAGTAATTATAAATCATCAGCAGCTTCCCTTTTGCCGTCAAGTGACGTGGGGGAGAAATGACGCCTCACCGCTCCATGGGTGGCACTGAATAGTGTCAAGCTGGATGAGTGTGGGTATTCTCAGGCGTTCTCTGCTGTAATCCGTTAGGGTAGCTGCTGTGGTGCATTTCAATTGTGTACAAATGAAACATGTTTCTAATTAAAGCATGCTTTATCTGTTCACTTAAACGTATTATGCTTTTGTCCATCTAAGATTCAAACCAATACGACCAGTCCCTCATTGATACGTAGACCACAACGATTCTGGAACGCACAAACGTATGTGTATATATCAGGTCTCCAATAAGTGTAGTGTAGCATTTATGCGTCTACGACTATGTCCTCTTTCTGTGAAGTGTATGGAAACATGCTGTATTCAACCTTTCAGTATTGATCATTGTCCAGAGTGAAAAATAATGTGCTGACAAAGGAGAATCTAGAGTCATGCTCTGTGGTCACTAGTGTATTAAATGAATGTATATCACTAATGTACAAGATCTCAAAATACTCGTTCTCTTCAAAATGTGTCAAATCTACATAAAAGTCAATTATGTGGTGTCAAATTCAGTATGTGAAATCTTTACTGTCCCTTGTTATATCATCTTTATCCTTTCTCCAGACTGAAAATTTGCAGACACAGAAAAATATCGAAACTATTGAGTGGCTTACAAGAAGTGAAATCTCGAAGCTATTGCCTACAAGAAGAAAAAGCTCGAAGGTTTTGAGCTGTGTATAAAGGAAGGCAACGAACGGTCTATCACAAAATATTGGTATGCAAGCTTTCATTATTTTTCACTAACAGTTGGTCATAACTAAATATGTTCACCCCTAAGTGGTGGGCCCTATTAAATGTAGTCAACATTTCCCACTAATATACTACAACACTGTATCATACAATATAAAATAACACAAAGAATAGAATTACAAACGAGGACGTTGCTAACCATCACCACAAAAATATAGTCACGTAGAAGACCCTATGTAAGGATAATAAGCAAATGAAATAATTTACTATGTGTGACATCATAAGCCTCAATCCTTTTTATTTCTTTTGATATTTCCTAACAATTTATGTGATATGAAATATTTTTCTGTAGATATACTATAATCATGACTGTCACATGTTTTGAAGTACAAAATGTAAAAATGTTGGACTATAATGATGTTCTTTTCTTCACAGCTGTTTGACGGTCAGTACTTACAACGGTTGTGAAAGTTTCGAACTAGTGGAAGACTACACAATTTTATAGTGGTTACTATACCTTATCAATTGGAGCAACGAACACAACCCATTATCTAATACCCGAAGCTATAAGCGTGTTGGAAATATTACTGAGCTATCACCAAGCCATTATATAAAACCAGAAGCTACTTATTTTCTTTCTCACCACTACATTTTTCTATCATTATGGCCACTAGCCAGAAAAATATCTATCTCTCGCTCTATCTGTGGTAAAGTATTTACCGAAAACAGCAGTCTTACACGTCACATTAACACCGTACACAACGCCCAAACTCACACATGCTACATTTGCGGTAACCTATACAAAAGGAAAGACATCCTACAAAGACACACACACACAAAAAACTGATCACCAGACATGAACACAAACACCATTACCACTACACCATCAAACATGGACACTACACCATCAAATACTACACCTGCATTAAGAATATGGAAAGTACCACCAGACACACAGACATTTAAGGAACAGAAACTTGACCAAGTGGAAGCAGAGGAAGCCGACGTAGACATAGATGAGGAAGTAGAGATAGATATGGAACTAAAGACTGTAGACAAAATTCCCGACGTTGCACTCCATCAGAAGTATAGAGACATCTGGCCCTACCTTAGGACACATCAGAACAGCCACAGACATGTATCGACATACAATATATTTCATCGACCAGGCTCACCACAACCAATTAACTGGACCGAGACCAATATTTGCTAGTCATACATGTAGGATTAAGGTACAGTATTCCCATCACAGGATTTTACGACATGCAGAGACAAAAGAACTTAGATTTTTCCACTTATCTTCAAATAATGCATGCGAACTCGACGTCACTCTCTTAGTTATAAACGAACAAGACTGACGATTTTATAGCATAGTTCAGGCCAGTGACATGTTTAATTACGCCCTACGCAACAGACCTAACACTAGTACATGGTAGAGACAATCCCTGCCTACTAGTTTCTATATAAACCACATCATTGAACACCCGCTAGGGTGATTGATGTCTATAATATGCTCTATTAAAATGTAAAGTTGTCATATGTGTGATATCCTTGTATGTGTGGTACAGTGAATTGTCTATATCATTGAAAATAAAAGACTCAATGTTGTGTGTCACTGTCTGTCACATTTTTCACCGATCATTAAAATGATATTTGTATTGACAATAAAACATATTGAATGTTATGCACATGAAAATACTGATTTTGATGGAAAAATTAAAAGTTTTGAAAACGAAAATTTCTTGTTTGTTGGTTTTTTCAGTGGTATGCTTGGCTTGTTTTCCTCTTTCTTTGTTTTTTTTTTTTTCTTTCTTTCTTGTTTTCGGCTTTCTAGTCTTTCCTTGTTTTCATGTTGACTGTTATGCAAGCTTGTTTTTCGTGTTGAACGTGGTGCAAAGCTGTGGAAAAATTGACACACACACATAATGGAACAGTGAGACAAGACCAAAGTCGCACAAGAAAAAAGACATATTGGAACAGAGAGACACGTACAATATCACACAAGAATGTTCATCCAAACTTATAATTATCTCAACGAAACTTATAAAAAGTAGGACACTTTGTTACCCAAAGTGAAAAATCTTAGCCAAATTATAACCAAACTTATAAATATCTCAACCAAACTCATGAAAATCTCAGTCAAACGTATGAAAAGTAGGAAGATTTGTTAATCAAAGGTGAAACTTTTGGCCAAATTTCAACCAAACTTATGAAAAGTAAGAAAATGTGTTAACCAAAGTAAAAATTTATGACCAAATATCAACCAAACTTATAAAAATCTCAGTGAAACTTATGAAAAGTAGGAAAATGTGTTAACCAACATGTGAAAAGTTTGGCCAAAGTTCAACCAAACTTATTTCGCAACAAAAAAGAGAGGTAATAGTGTACGAAAATCGCTTATTTACTCATGAGTTGCATCCCTTGAAAATCTGGTCCCCGTAGGTGTTTTTTTTGTGACGTTTCGCTTGCGATGGTAGACTTTTTGTATAATAAAAAATAAAGGTGCTGTACCTGATTTACGGTTCCATTTGCACATAAGATACTACTGATGTCTTGGCGTTCAGTATACGTTAAGTAGTGTTCCATTGCTTTCTGAACGATCGGCTTCCATACCAACACGTTAAAACCCAGTGCAACGCGATGTGATGCCAAATCGGTGACCGCTGTGTTTCTTACGCAGGTAAGCGGTCTTACGAATCGCGCCCGTAAGACCTTAGTCACGGAGACCGGCATTATGGTCGCTACAAAGAAGACAAACAATGGTAGACTACCTTCTGTACAGATGTCCAGTAATGCATGATCGGACAACTCACATAATTAAAGATGAATGTTGTAGATGGCAGATCCATAGGAGCAACCAGGTCTGTAGAAATTGGCACGTGCAACAGGTGTCCAAACCGCCAACATGCGAGTGAGTGCTAACATATAACAATACTTAACAAAGGGGAATGAAATGTTCGTACAATGAGTAAAAATACATATAGCAAAGAATATGAACAGACTGTTTACTTACCTATTAGGAATGTTTGAAACAACATGAAAAGCAACGGGAATGATGGAATCTGAAGACTATTAAATTATGCATTCTAGGAAAGAGTGACAACCTAGTTGTGCGGCGAAATGTTTTAAAAGTCGCAACAACTGTACCAAATGGAAACTGATATAGCAACCGTAGATTAGTTATAGGCACGAGACTATCCATTCACAGGAGGAAAAACCAAGAAACATTCAATTAAATCTGTGTGCGCTGAAGACTGGGAGAGAAAAGAGAAATTTAACATAGAAATAAACACAGATCTGATACATTGTTCATTCTAGAAATTAATGAATATGTTTATTATCAATGGGAAATATTGAAGAACTCAATCAGAAAGGCTGCAGATTCAACTATTCAACAACTGAAGACCTTGTTCTAATAGTCCAGTCATGTGAAGTTGGTGATCATACCTGTCCACATCACTCTATTCATGCGCTGCTAATCATTTCTGATACTGATGTTCCTCAACGTCATGATCTCCGACTGTACAGCACCTTTATCTCACTGCCTCTTCAACTTTTCCGTTATGGATGACAAACTCCTGATTTTCCCTTCATGTGATATGTCCACAGAGTTCGGGCTACTGAACACAATATACTAAAAGAAGACAAACATTTATATACATGCAAATCTTTGCTTATTGCATTCCCGAAAAATATCAGGGGACTTGACATTCAGTCTCTTCTGTGACATCCTGTACATTGTATGGTTCTAGTGGATCTCATGGCGGCATTGTTTATCATTCAGTCTCTTCATGTGACACCGTGTACATGTTCTAGTGAGTCTCACGGCGGGATTGTTTCGCATTCAGTCTCTTCTAGTGAGACTCTAGACATGTTCTAGTGGATCTCATGGCGGCATTGTTTCTCATTCAGTCTCTTCTAGTGACACCATAGACATGTTTTAGTGAGTCTCATGGCGGGATTGTTTCGCATTCAGTCTCTTCTAGTGAGACTCTAGACATGTTCTAGTGATTCACATGGCGGTATTGTTTCGAATTCAGTGTCTTCTAGTGACATCTTGTATATGTTCTAGTGATTCTCATGGCGCATTGTTCTCATTCAGTCTCTTATAGTGACATCTTGCACATGATATTGCCAATGTTCACTCTAAGGATGTCATTGTTTCTTACTCAGTCTCTTCTACTGACATCCTACACATGATATTGCCACTGTCCAGTCTACGGATGACATTATTGCTCACTTAGACGCTTCTCTCCGTGTGTCCATATCATTTGTCGCCTCTCCAGATGCCAAGTGTGACTGTTCCAGTGTGCATTTGACAATTAAGTGGTTTTCACGCTTGACGATACTAATTAGCCTTGCTTGCAAATCAAGGTAAGAAGATGTTCCAGCAGATAAGGTGTCCCGGAGTATACTGAGCAGGTACCTACAGCTTGATAAGCGCGTAGACGAGTCCTTTACTTACGTTGACCACTAGATCGGATGATATTATATACATTGTCATCTGACATCTGATTTTATTAGGTATTGTCCAGAGTATGTCAATGTATCTGTAGACTGGGTGGACTTTCTACATTTATCTACAACCATGGTCAGACTGCGAGAACTGCAAGTTAAAATAGGTTTGGCCAAACAAGAAGCCAAAGAAGAATAATAAACCAACACAGACCTGGTGTCGTGAGCCGCTATATGCTGCGAGATTGACTGAGGAGGGAATCCGAGAACTAATGGACTGAATGGTTCGATGTGCAATGAGGATGATCTGTCGACTAATTCATTAACAAACTATATACGTACGCGGTGAAGTCAATAAGTAAGTCACAAATGACTGTAGAGAAATAACTAAATATGATAACAATTTGAAACCAGTTTATTTTTATAGATACATTGTCCATTTATTTCTCAACATAATTTTCACCAACATTGATGCACTTATTCCATCGTTTTATCAGTCCTCTTAAACTGGCTGCATACAACTGCGTACTCTGTTTTCTAAACCACGTTTTCACTTCACATTCAACTTCGGCGCAATTCGCGTCCTTGAGAAAATTTGTCTCCCCAGCTATGCACCGCTTTATGGGACACACATTTGTCAGCATAAACAGTAAGCATTTCCTTATGAATGTCCTTTGCTGGCAGTCCTTCCCCCCCCCCACACACACACACACGCACGCACGCACGCACACACACGCACAAAAGCACGTTGCACTTTAGTTGTACACTCCATGAGTACAGTCGCCAATTTGTTTATGCCCTGCGCATGCGCATGAGACACCTAGCGTCACCTGACGAACAGGAATATAAAGTTTCATGTTGCTGTCACCTAATAACACCTGTAGAAAACACCAACTACATTTACCTGCCATCCCACAGGACTGTGTGACTTACTTATTGACTCACCCTCGTATATAAATCTACTTGGTTTGTATGGTGTCATGTCAAGCGTCTGTGTAACATTTTAGTCAGCTAAATAAGTTTCTGAATCGTCAGCAAGAACTCCGTGCCATTTGTATTACGCAAACGTTTATCATTGACCGCCGGACTCAGTGGCTAAAGGTTTACGGAGGCGATTCTTGAGCCCGCTTACCCGAGTTGAAACACAGCTGCGACGGAATTGGCAGCAGACTAGATGGAGCCATGAAAACCGCATGTTAATTAACATCGATACAACCAAATCCGAGCTAATATCAACCAGGCAAAAGCTACACACATTAGCCAAACTTGGACACGCCACATGGGCACGTTATCTATAGTTAATGCAAATTAACATAAACAATAGGTCTTTTAATTGTTTAAAAGTGAGTTGCATATCCTTTACAGAACGTAGCAATCAAACCAAGCTTATTGTGGCTGCTTGTGATTTCTGGGCAAGTTTCGCTTTTAGTAGTTTTCCATTGCTTTATGAACAACCATCATGGAACTCATCATGGACAGCGTGGAGTGACGAGGGGATCTGGCCGATGCTCGACGCTTAGAGGAAAGGTGAGACGCACATATAATCAGATTGCTACTGGTACTATTGGGGTTGGAACTCTACGCTGGCTTCTGAGGATGGGGACGGAGCGCTTATAGGAATGCCCCGAATGCTGTGATGTCGGTTCTTACATCAATCAATCAATCAATAACAACCATCACGGAACTCATACTATTCTATGTAAATACCAACGCAAGGCGTTCTACTTCCAAATCGCCCGAATCTGTATTTCGAACTCGACATGTGATATTACGAACAGCATTCATAACACCATCGCCACGGAATGTAAACTGGAGCTCTCATGTTCTCTTCCTACCAAGAAAATAGCACAACAGGTTTACCAACTTGATAAAATCCAGTACTTCCTGGACGAAAGTACACGACCATTATTCTATACATCCTATATAAAATCACATCTCGATTATTGTTCCACAGTCTAGGATGGTTAACTTAAATCTAATTTAAAGCTACCATGTTCTCTTCAAAAACGAGCTATAGTATAGCTCACTTATGGAATGACCTTCAACAATATCTGAAAACTCCGATGAGTCCCTACACATTCAAACGTAAACCATTTCAATATTTACTCCTTTCCGACTATATGCCTCCATAAGTCACACCTACCGGTACCAGTTTTCATTACCGCTTACCGCTAACATTCATATAAAATGTGTACATTGTAATTCTAATATATATATATATATATATATATATATATATATATATATATATATATATATATAGTATATATATATATATATATATATATATGGGGATGGGGGGGGGGGGGGGTTCAAACTGGGCCAGATAGGCTGTGTGTGGCCAAAGGTGTATAAACAGTCCGATACAAATATATAGTGGGAAGATAGCATAGTTATACAGTGGCATCCACAATAGTATTTATTCCAGCTGGGTGGATGGCACGCAGAGATGATTGGCCAGGTTCTATACTGGTCAAGACCTACTGACACGTCCTAGTCGCGCGTTCGGGGTAACAGGTCCCTTCAGGGTCCTGGCTAACATCAGTAGTAGGATAGCTGATTCCTCTGAAGTCGGAGAGTATCTACCTGTACGTCGAGGAACCACCAGTCTACACACCAATAAGCCAGACATGGGACAACAGATACTCACGCAAACATCAGTCCGGTATAACATCACACTGATGTTGGACAACAGGATGTCACCATCCGACATACAGGACTTCACGTTGGCGTTCACGCCAGCGAAGCAAGCAAACAGCTGGAAGGATGCATCCCAGAGATTTTATTAACTGGCTTTCAATTTTAAGCCTAATGGAGTTGTTAGAGAATCAAGGCTTCATTGCAGTGACAAATAAATCATCGACGCCATTGTGTTTAGAACAATTAAAGTGGTTGGAGACAGTTTGTCAGCGTTTTGATTAATATCGCTAAGGTGTTCACTAAAACGGTCGACAAGGCGTCTGTCACTTTGACCAATATATTTCATGTCACATCGATTACAGATGATGACATATAATAGATTGCGGGATATGCAAGTGAAAGAATCTTTCAAGGAGAAGGTGTCTAGGGGGAATGTAATCACCGGTGTCTGGAAAACGTGTGGGCATGTCAGACAATTTTGACGGCAGCGCTTAAATGTGCCCACAGATGAAGTATCTGTGGGGAGGGTTCTATGAACAAGATGGACCCTGAGACTCTTGTTTCGGCGGAAAATCACCATAGGGCCGTCAGAGAACACCGCACGAGTCGTTGGGTCGGATCCCAGGATAGACCAGTGTCGGAGAATCAGATGGAATCAATACTGATGTGGATGCCACTGCATAACGATGCTGTCTTTCCTCTGTATATTCATATCAGGCTGTTTACACACCTTTGGCCACACACTTCCTGTCTGACACTTTGGCAGCCGAAATGTACTTAAACACTTAAACTTAGTAGCAAAAGAGCGCCATTCTAAACCGGATTGAGCCCCATTTCTGCTCATTCCTGACAACAAAGAAGCTATGTTTATTTTATTGTGTGCGTGTGTGTGTGTTGTTTGTATTTAATTTTTTATCTGTTTGCATTGACCTGTCCTTGACAAAGATTCTTAGAATCGAAACGTCGGTTGTCCTCTGTGTCCTATAATACTTATTTTTTGTTTAACTTCATTTCAATATATTTATTGATTGTTTCTGATTTTTGATAATTCTCACTTTGTTTTCACCTGTATTGAGTCCACTGTAAGGTATGTGCATTGTGTCTGTGTTTAGTATGTCTCTTCTTTTCGTAGGAGCTAAACATACCTAATTGTTTACAACCCATAGTGTTATATCCTGCCGTAGTCGCTGCTTCTTTTCTTTCGTTACTATATAGTTCTGCGATTTCTTTCTTGCTCTCAACAAAGAATGTCCCTAATCATGCCACTTATTGTACACCCTCCACTTCAACAAAGTACAGTTTGTAGCTTTCTAAGCATGACCTACCTTGTCATGGACTACACTAAACTATTTCGCAGTAATGACCTAAGCAAGATATACATGTTTCATTGTGAATTATTGTCATCGCTAGAACACTGAAGTTGGGCTTGGTTTAGGTGGGGTTTCCAGTTCCAAAGTATTGATTGAAAACAGTGACTCGGCAACTTTGATCGAGGAAGTTTCGTCGTTGATGAAACTACTGACAGCTATTCCTGCTTACTATAGACGATGAGGTAATACAATGCTGCTTGGAACCGATTATTATACCCCTCCAAAACGTCCACAAATAATGAACAGTGAGTTGGAGTTTGCGTCAAGGGAAGTCAGCAGACATCATCAACTCACACAGGCTATTGGAGAACTATGATTCTTTCCTTGACATGAACGAGTTCATGTGTGGTGATGTGCTACAGTGTCTGTGCACATGAAATCGCTTCTTAGGATTACATTTTACTTCACTCATTATGGCAAATAATGCCTCGCCATTTGCACTAAAATGAAGCTCTTCAAACCCCGTACCAATTCTCCCAACTTACTCTGTCTTGAATGCATTGCCTTGTGTATCTCTAGCTGAGACTGGTGCGGCACAATGGGAGACTGCGGTGAAACTATGCAGCTGGTGTTCAAAGTGATGATGCTACAGTCATCACGCCTAAGTGCATCACTATGTCTTCCTCACGCTGATGCGTCATCTCAGATGCCTTCATGATGTAGTCACGGAAAAGTTTAGCCTAAATGGAGGCAGTTAACGCATCCTTCATCTGGCATTAATACTATATACGTTTCCAATGTTTTCGTTGTAAATGAATAGTAACCCGTAGCAGAAAGAAAATAATGTTTCTCCATAGGTTAGAAAACTCTTACACTTGACATGTACTCTTCAAACACTTAAGTATGATAACCTCATAATGAACAAAATGAATAAGCAAATGTTCATAATTTGAATGAGAAGTCCAGGTAGGTCATACAATGCTGGAATATAACCTTGTCCTATGAAGGGCTGAACTCTCGCTAGTTCACCTACGTCTTCTATCTCCCATTGGGTCAAGCTCTCACAACAAACTCACACTAAGCCGCTCAACCCTTAGTGATGCATCTTCCTGCATGTCCTACCCATAACCATTGCCAACTGCCTGGTCAGATCGAAGACAGTTCGCTTATTGATGTATTATCATAACTATACATTCATTAATATTACTATTGATTTTTCCTGGTATTGTCATTTATACTTTGTTATATATAATATTATACTGTAATGTTTATTAATTTTACTGCTATAGTTAATCGTAATTAACATACGTCCTGTATTTTCTTCTTTATGAATTAGCTCGCCCACATAGTGTTTCGTTTTTTATAATCCATACAGCCCCGCCGTGAAGCCAAAGGAAATTAGTCAATCAGCACAGAACTAGGAGGCATCAGTCTCCATACACCGAGCGGCATACCGATATATATGGTCCTTAACCTGCTACTGGCCTAGCATGCCGGCAGGGGATTCTTTTCCTGCTCGAAGAAAACGCAAGAAGCATACACGGATGATCCAAACGGTAACAGACCCGGCAATGTAGAAGAAAAACGAGATTTACCAGTGATTGTAAACATAGGCACACCATCTGTGGCTTTAATAACAAAGAAGAAGAACTGATAGAAACAATGGAAAAGATGAAAATTTGATTGATGGGAATAGCGGAAACCAGAATAAAAGGCAAGCAGATCCACCAAAGTTATACGATCGTCTACTCCGGAGTGGAACAACAAGAAATGGCAAGGCATGGTGTAGGAATAGTCATTGAACCAGGGCTAGTAAGTAGAATATTAGAAATTAAATATATATCAGAAAGAATTATAACGGTGAGAATAAAAGAACAGACAATTACAACATGAGGTCAAATGCTTCCAAATATATGGCTTCCATATATATGCACCATGTAACACAAACAACAATGATTAAGAGTGTGAGGAGTTTTTCGAAGACATCCACGATACACTTAATAAAATAGACAAGCAAGACAACATCATAGTTATGGGAGACTTCAACGCAAGACTACGACATAACACAACGGACATAGATGAAACATCTGGGAGCATTTGGAGATCAACACATGAAAGAAATGATAATGGAAGTAGATTGAGCTATGCACTCAACACGACCTCCTTATAACAAACACATTGTTTTTTAAACACAGAGACTCACACATATACACCTGGTATAGATGGAACGATCTAGACGCCAAAAGCCAAATCAATTTCATATTAATCAGAAACAATAGAAATAGAAATACATTAGATACAAGGGCAGTGCCAAACTAAAGTATAAACGCAGACCACAAAGCAGTTATTACCACAATAAGAACCAATAGAAGAAGAACGCAAAGACCAGGACAACACAAACCGTGCAAATTAGTAAACTTAATAAATCTCAATGACGAGACAGTGAGGGAAGATTATGAGAAAGAATTAATTGAAGTTTTTGTAACACTACTTATAGAAAGAAAATTGGTGGAAGAAGAATGGGAGATGTTTAAATCAAGTATTCTAAACACTGCAAAAATAACATATGGAATATTTAAAAAACACAAAACACGGATAAAGAAAGTAATAAGTTGGTGGAACGCCGACATAAGACAGCTGTAAAAGACAAAACGGAAAAGTATACAATGTGGGTGAAAAGCAAACAGGAACATGCTTACATAGAATAAAGAATAGCGAATAGCGAATAGAATAATAAAGAGAGAAATAAAGAGAGAAAGACAACAACAAAAAAAGGCAGTACTTTGAACAACTTCTCAATATGTCATCAGATGCCACAGGAATCCAAAAAAATGACATAGATACCACTGAAGAACTAGAACCAGATATACTGAAAGAAGAAATTAGATAAGACATCATGTTAGCCCCACTAAATAAATCACCGGGACAAGACAAAATACCAAATGAACTAATAAAAGCAGCAAGAGAAGTAGGAACAGCAAGCTACATAGACTATTTAACCATGTTTGGATACAAACAACAGTCACCACTAGACTGAGGAAGCATTATAAGTATCCAAATTTGGAAACACAAAGACAGTAAAAGAGACTATGCAATATAGAGGTATTTCACTTCTGAGTAGCAAGCATCACCTGGATCTTTTCTCCGGGGCATGCCGGTGTGCCAGGGAATGAACAGGCGGACAGATTGGCTGGCTCGGCAAAACGTGGTGGAGTATTGATGCATGACAAGACAGACGTGGTTGCGGCCTTGTTGGAGCACGTGTACACCTCGGAGGAGCAAATGGATCACCATAGTCTGGTAAGAATGAGACAGCGAGGTGTGACGAGGGGATCTGGCCGACGATCGACGCTCAGAGGAAAGGCGAGACGGACATATAATCAGATTGCTACTGGAACTATTAGTGTTGGAACTCTTCGCTGGCTGCTGATGATGGGGACGGAGCGCTTATGGGAATGTCCCGAATGCCGTGATGTCGGTTCCTAAATTAATCAATCAATCAATCAATTCACTTCTGAGTCATACAGGGAAAATATTCGGCAAAAGCTAAGCAAAATACAACTTGGATTTAGGAAATTTTTGGATTTAGGAAATACAAAGGATGCACAGATTCCATCTTTGCTCTAATATAAAAATTAATCGAATTTAATGAGATACTCTAGTTAGCCTTTGTCGACCAAGAAAAGGCATTTGATGGAGCACATAGAAACACGCTATGGGAAATCCTTAAAAGATATGGAGTGAGTACATATATAACAAACGTATGTAGAAGCTTATACGCCAACAGCGAATGCACAGTAAGAACAAAAGTAGGAAACTCAGAACCTTTTACCTTAAGATTAGAAGTACGACAAGGTTGTGTCCTGTCCCACTCTTGTTCATAACCTATGTAGACAGCATATAAGAAAGCAGCCAAAGAGAGATCGCATGAAGAACTGAATACAGAAGAAGAACCAACGGTAAATCACACCATTAAACGACTCTTATTTGCAGGTGTCTAGCATTAATAGCAAAATCAAAATCAAAATTACAAGATCACATAAATTGTCTGAACAAAGTGTGTATGGAACATAACATGAAAATTAGCACAAGTAAAGCAGAGTTCAGTGCGTCACTTCTCGCCTTGAAAACGGGAAGGAAGTGGAAAGTCGTCAGCGCGGTCGAAGAATCCCAGGCTACACTCCAGCTGAAGGAGGTAATGGGCCACACACAAACTAACAAGAAAGGGTTCGGATTCCATGGTAATGATCCGATGTGGTCCAAGGCGACGGGCAAGGAACGCAGGGACCTGATGGTTAAGGGGGAAGACGACGAAAGAGTCCGCAAGGCTGCCCAGCAGGCGCAGCAGGCGCGGTGGATGTCATGGGAAACGGTAGTGCAGAGATCCATTAATTGGAATGAGATCTGGCGCATGGAATCACTGCGGCTAAGTTTCGTCGTCCGATCCCTCTACGATGTCCTGCCATCAGGTGCCAACTTGTCCAAGTGGGGGAAACCACCGACCCGTTCTGTCCCCTCTGTACGAAAGCCCAGATAGTCCAGACAGCGGAAAACGTGCTGTCTAGTCTGTAAGGTCGCTCTGACCCAAGGGCGTTTTACGTGGCTGGCATAACAAACTTCTTACCGAGTGTGCCGAGTGGGCGTGGCAAGGATGAAAGCAAACAGAGAGCGGTATCGACCGAGGCCGATGGAGATTTCCTTCGTCCGAGAAGGGCGCAAAAGGGTACAGCTGACGACTCGCCGCTGGCTACCGTAGACCTAAAGGGCCGTGGCAAATACCCTGAGATGATCGACGGTTTGGCTTGCGACCTGACATCGTACTTAGCTCCTCGTCAGCCAAGCAGCTAACGCTGATTGAGCTGACTGTCCCGTACGAATCGAATATTTAGGAGCAACACCTGTACAAAATAGAGAAGTACAGTGACATGGTCGCAAGTCTTAGGCGGGAGGGAATACACCGTCAGGCTGTTCGCCGTCGAGGTAGGCGCCAGAGGTCTTGTCTCCCACTCCGTGTTTGATGTGCTGAAGCGAATGGGCATGAAAGGACGAGCAAGAGCCCGGGCCCAGAAACAACTGTCTGAGGCAGCCGAAAAGTCCTCGCGCTGGCTATGGAACTGCCGTAACCTAGAGTGAAACGAGTCTCGAAACTAGTGTGGTTAGAAGCGGTAACTGCAGTACCAACAATTTCTCAACTAAGACCACGAACTTTACAACGTCTCGTGTCAGAGCTTTAGCCCTTCCTCCGAACGTGGGTGGTGAGTCTGAGTGCAGTCAATCACGCAAATGTCGGCCGAAGTCCAACCTCTATAATATAGCGATATTCGAGCGTAGGTTGCACCCAGTCAGCTGCATAGAGATCAAGAGGTAGGTCCGAAAGAAGGAAGATCCGGCATCCTAGTAGGGTGCGGCGCCGAGAACGGGGCACGTGTAAGGAATACTGCAACGGAGACGTTTGGAGGCGACAGAGGCCGTTGTGGTGGATGAAGCTGGCATCACACGACCACACGTGCTCATTGACAATCACAGACTGCCGGGCTCTCCCCACCGGGGGAGGGAGGGTTTGAGAGTGGACAAGGTAACAGCGAAGGGACAAGCATAACATCAGGGATAACTAATGTGACCGAACGAACGTCTCCACGACAGGGGTCAGACGCCAGGAGTCATCACCCGGACGGGACCGCCCCCAGAGATTATCAAGAAATTAATGGTCCGAAATAATTGGAGAAGGGGGTTAACTTCTGACGATCAGAATCCCCCTGCCGTGTTTGCTCCGCATCGGAGTTCTTATGACTATAGCCAAAGAAGAAAGCACAATAAATATTCATCTAGAAGAATACCCCCTGAATAAAGTAAAGAACTTCAAGTACCTAGGAAGTTTGATCTCATCAAACAGCACATCAGTAGACGAGATCGAAAATAGATGCAATAAGGCAAACCAACTCAGTGGATAAATGGCACCAATACGAAAGAACAAACATGTGTTGAATGTGTGAGAAGGGTTCACACGAACCAAGTGCTGATGAAATGTGATACCTATTGTGGTTGCAATCAGACACAAGCTGTAGCTAAGTTACCAAATGGAGAACAGATTATCATCATATATGCCAGGCAGTCACATCAGAAATAATTGAGTCACTGAGTGCATTTAAGGATTATTGAAAGTAAACAAATACAAAGATAATCTTCGCCAGCCATGAGTTTCACAGCTACAAGAACACACTTAATATTAATAGAACCATATATCGTTGACCAGAACTACTCCAGATGTAATTAATTATACCTCCGTGGATCTGTTTTCCCATGTGAGCATCTAGCCAACCTAGCAGCCGTTCAGGTCTGTTTCGCCACAATGTGCAGCTTTTGCCTTCTTTCCTTTACCTCCACAGGGACATAAGCCCACAACGAACTCACACAGAGCCTTTGCTGTCTCACACAGCCCTGTCCATACTGTCTCTATACTATTCATTTCTGTCGCTAGTTGTCTTGTCC
This sequence comes from Cepaea nemoralis, assembly GCA_014155875.1. Lineage (NCBI taxonomy): Eukaryota > Metazoa > Mollusca > Gastropoda > Stylommatophora > Helicidae > Cepaea > Cepaea nemoralis. The sequence continues at coordinate 78,288 of JACEFZ010023026.1, read as the reverse complement.
GTGCGCTGTGACGCATCCTGTAATTCTCTGTCTCGTAGACTGCAGAACACGGACTTTCTAGTGATACTTTTCTCTGATGTTCTCAATGTATGCCCTATCTAGTGCCAGCATCCTTCCTTCGCCTCTTCATACATTGTTGTTTGTTTAGTTCTCTCCATGAGCTCCATATTGGTGATTCTGCCACACCAATTGTGGTCATTTAAGTGTGCGCATAATTAATTGATGTTTGTAGTTAACTAGTACTATTTTAGTCGTTATCAATGATTCTAATCCATATAGGATTATTGATTTAACGTTATTGTCTAATATTCTAAGGTTGATACTTAGTTTAAATGTTAATGACCATACATTTCCTGGTGCTGGTACTTAAGTTTAAGTTCTGATGACCACACATTTCCTAGTGCTATAATTGCTCCTTTTGCTTAGTTTACATATTTCCCATACACGCATCTATATCGCTGCCTAAAGCGGTATGAAATAGAAGTGATGTTTCACCAAAGAAGATCAGTTTATTATTTACCTGATTTATTATAAACACCGTTATCTTTACCTTACGAAGTTGTATACCTTACTGTTGTGACCAATATGTTTAGTTTATATTACATGTGATTTCGTGTGTGGGGCAGAGAAGAGACCATTCACATTGTGGGCCCATTCCATATGGCTTTGATTGTTGTCTTCATAATTCAGTTTTCATAATCAGTAAAGATAGTAGAGATGGCTAAATGCACGGCTGTCTCACTCCATTTCATACTTTAAATGTATAGTTTTATCTCATGGAGAACAATGCACATGTCTCAATATCTTACCTTTATTGAATTACTTATTCGAGGTCAAGAGCAACTGGAAAGTTACTCACTTAGTTTCAGAGCAGAGATAGATAGAGACCAAGAATAATGCAGCAGATATGTTATTGGCTGGACCAAAAGAAATAAATAGCTCTCTTTACAAACGCGAAATCAGTCGTTTCCATACCGAAGAGAAGAAAAAGCGGAGAACTTATGCCAGCACTATATGAACGATGCGGTACATCCGAAAGGACTCCGTCACATTGCTGCATACCTGGACACGAAGAAGCCAAAAGATTGGCAAAGGCAGGCTGAAGACTATCTCAGTCTCATCTTATATATAAAAGGCGATGTATGTATGTATTTATGTATGTATGTATGTATGTATGTATGTATTTATGTATGTATGTATGTATGTATGTATGTATGTATGTATGTATGTATGTGTATGTATTGTATGTATGTATGTATGTATGTAGTATGTAGGTATGTATGTATGTATGTATGTATGTATGTATGCATGTATGTATGCATGTATGTATGTATGTATGTAATGTATGTAATCCTCCTCCCCCTCTTCTTCCCTCCTCTTCCCTCCTCCTCCTTCTCCTCTTTCCCTCCTCCTCCCTCCTCCTCCTTCTCCTCTTCCCCTCCTCCTCCCACTTCTCCTCCTCCTCCTTTCCTCCTCCTCCTTTCCTTCTCCTCCCCCTCCCTTCCTCCCTCTCCTCCTCCCGTCTTCCTCTTCCTCCTTCCCTCTTCCTCCCTCCTCTTCCCCTTCTCTTCCCCTCCCTCCCCTCCCTCCTCCTCCGCCATCCTCCTCCCGTCCTCCTCCTCACTCCTCCTCCCTCCTCCTCCCCCTCCTCCTCTCTCCTCTTACCTCCTCCTCTCTCATCCTCCCTCCTCCTCCTCACTCTCCTCATCCTCCTTCCTCCTCCCTCCTCCTCCTCTCTCTCCTCTTTCTCCTCCCCCTCCTCATCCCCCTCCTCCACCTCGTCCTCTCTCCTCCTCCCTCCTCCTCCTAATCCCTCCTCCTCCCTCCTATTCCTCCCTACTCCTACTCCTCCTCCCTCCTCTTGCCTCCCCCTCCTCTCTCCGCCTATCTCTTCCTCCCTCCTCTTCCCTCCTCAACCTCCCTCTTCCTCCTCCCTCCTCCTCCTCCTTTTTCTTCTTCTGCTGCTGTTGCAGCCGATCCATTTACCCATGTTAATTGTTGGTGTAAGATGTAAAGATCTTTCAAGTGCTCTGTCTAATGCTTTTTGTAAGTTGGTCTTCGTTTATCTAAGGTTGTTCTAACTGCAACCAATAGATGATTAGACAGACAAGCAAGCAGACAGACAGAGATGGAGGGACGGACGGACGGATGGACAGACAGACAGACAGACAGACAGACAGACAGACAGACAGACAGACAGACAGACAGACAGACAGATTGTCGGGAACGGGAACTTATATAACTACTTATATGAATTAAATGAGATGCTCCCCATCAGGGGCTGGGCGAAGCCGGGCCGGGTCAGACAGACAGACAGACAGACAGACAGACAGACAGACAGACAGACAGATAGACAGGCAGACAGACAGATAGTCGGGAACGGGAACGGGAGCTTATATGATTACTTATATGATTTAAATGAGATGCTCTCCACCAGGAGCTGGGCGCAGCCGGGCCGGGTCAGACAAACAGACAGACAGACAAATAGAAAGACAGACAGACAGAGAGATATATAGTCGGGAACGGGAACGGGAGCTTATATGACTACTTATGTGAATTAAATGAGATGCTCCCCATCAGGGTCTGGGCGAAGCCGGACCGGGTCAGCTAGTATAGATATAAAATGATGAGGCCAAAGACTTGTCACAAGTAATTATAAAGTCAAACGGAAATTCCAACAACCAGAAAGATTAACGCATGTTACGAACTTCACTGAATAGAACAAGTGAAAATCGTCGGACTCCGCATAGGACAATAAAGACTGAAACACCACGTGTTAAATAAACTAATAATAGCTATACTGATTAATTTAACTGTGGAACTAGTAAATGACAGTTAAACATTTGTTGCCGGAAGTCCAACAAATGCAGCTTAGAGAAAAAAAAAAAAAAACTACGTTATCTTACACCTCCTCCATTGTGTACGAATAAGACGTAATGTCAACTGTAATTCCTATAGGCGGTATAGTTTGACTAATATTTTATTAAGATGGCCTCTCCTGAGGTCGATATCTATCTTTCGGTACTTCAGCTTTAATTCACCACACACAAACCGCGTAGTTATTTGTAACTCTGACCTAGATCTGGTGGGATCATCGATTTTCAGAAAAAGTATACCGAGATTCACTTCGAGGTCTGCGATAAGTGTGTTTGCAGCCAGATGTACCCAAAACCGCAATGTCATTGTCTTCGCAAACTGGTCCTCTGATACATCAAAGAAGAGCGCAGACAGATGGGACATACACAAGATAAGAACAAGATATGGATATACTCTCCGGCGACAGTGAGGGCCCTCTGGGCCCAGAAATATTTATTGCGTCCATCGATGGGTCTAGCAGTCCGTAGACTACCATCTACTCGTAGTAGGAAAATAAAATCAATTAAGTGAACTAATCAAAAATAGAAATGGGAAAGTTCTTACTACATTAATGAACACTTGAACAAATCGATAAACATTCTGAAGAACTTCGAGTAGACTAGTAGACACCACATACTCAACGGGAAGTGATCGACAACACATTCAATTTATATGACTCTTTATTTCATTAAATTCATTACATAATATAACAATTATATGTAGCCTACAATTATATGTAGGGTGCTATCGACGTTGTTCGTAATCCCGTATATCCACGTGGGGAAAACAGCTGCGCGAGATTCGACAGCGGATCGCGCGTCGCTGGTAACTTACAGGGGTATGTGAGCCAGTCGTGCAAAAAGCAATGGCAAACTACTGAACGTAAAACTTGCCTAGTATATCAACAGGAGCAGTGAAAAATGCTACTGTTGACTGCAACGTCCTGTAAGGGATATGCAACATAAACACAATATAACTTACACAAGTTTCACAGTATACCAACACACCCCTACACCCACTATGGAATCACTCTGTTGTCACGTGATTTTCCGGGTACTCTCGGGATTCCTTTGCGGTGAATTAAAAATGAAGTGCCCAGCTTTCCGCTGCAGGCTGGATATGTGTACGGTCTTCAGGGAATGGTCTATTCAGAAGTTATTCAAAGTGTTCATCAATTTGTTCCATTGTTCTTTAATGTAGTAAGAACTTTCCCATTTCTATTTTTGATTAGTCCACTTAATTGATTTTATTTTACTACTACGAGTCTTCCTGATTGTGCTGTTATGGTCTGTGGGTTTCCTTTCGATCTTGCTTCTTCTGCCTGTCTTGTTCGTCATCATCATATGCCATGCTGATACGCGTGAACGGTATGATTTGACATCTTACACCATCATCGGAGTTTTGGATCAGCTCTGTATTCTTGTCTCGATTATGCCATGTGACCAATTCATGCCATATATATTACCCCCCTGTCTCCCACTTATTAGTTTCCGCTCAATCTTGCCAGTTGTCAACAAGTTTTCCAGTCCAATTCTTCTCAAAATGTGCCAATATGTCCGACTGTCTATGTCAAATTTCTAGAATCTCTTCATAGCTTTCATTCGTTTCTCGCAGGACTTGTTCATTGGTTTTTGTGAATGTCCCTGCTTTTGATTACAACATTTTCATCATAAACTAAACCGTCAATACATGTTTCTCACCGTGTCTGCTTATTGTCAACATCCATATAACAGTGAAGTTTATATGTAGCACTTCACCACTGTTTTTCTTATTATAATTGACATATGTTTAGTGGTCAGTATTTTTGTTATTTTAGTATCTTCAAGGCATCTCCAGTCAGATGTTATGACTGTTCTGAGATGGGTGTAACGATTCACTTGTTTAAGAATGTTTCCATTTACGAGGGGAAGTCATTATGCAACGGGACTTTTACAAATAACATTTACAACAGTGCAAACCAGAAATTGTGTGTGTTATTTCTCAACCTCGTCGCCCTGTCTGGCGCCATCTGTCCACTAGCTTGTTGACGCCTGCTAATAAACAGTTTTTGGGTGTGGCCTTAAACTAATTTTGCACCTACTCCGTTAACTCATTCTCATCTGCAAATCTCTGACTCCACAAATGTTCTTTCAAGGGTCCAAACAAATGAAGGTCCAGTGGCGCCAAATGGAGACATTTTAGAACATAAACTCTCATTCTAAATGTCAACACGTTTCATGTAAATAATGCAATTTAATTGTTCTCAAGTCTATTTATTGCTTCAAGATTACACAGGATAAAAATGAATAACTGAGTGAATTCAAAGACATTGATGTTAATGGTTCTGTTTAATCAGGAATAAACAGCCGGCGCTGTGGCCAATGGGTTACGATCAAGATTCAAATCTCGCATATCACGTTCGAAACACAGCTATAAGGGATTTGAAAGCAGGCTTTCTTGCGTTCGTTTTCATACAATTGCATGAGCGTCGGTCGTTCAGAAAGCAGTAACAAACTACTGAACCTAAACTTGCCTGCTAAATAACAAACAGCCGAAAAAGGCTGAGGTTGACTGCAACGTCTTATAAAGTACATGCAACTAACTATATTTGTTTTTTACATGTGGAACAGTTGTACTACATTTCCGTTTAACAGACAAGAGTTTGTAAAATGAATTTATACCTCTCCATAGCACAACGCCTGGGCTGAATTGTAGAGGCCATGTGTTGCAGTGAAGCATGATCCCTCTCTCGGCCTGCCTAGTTAACTCCAGAGGAAAGGTAACACCAATACATCTGGAACAAGACAAGCTGCAGACGCTGCCGAATCAGAAAAGCAATGCTTTAAATGTCTGCCTGTCGGAGATTTCTATATAGACCAGTTGCCAACTAAGGCAACTGAAATATCGTCTGAATGTCAAGTTCAGGACTAATTGCTCAGATAAATGTGTGTTTGGCCATAGTCTTAATAACAGAATGAAATATCATGATTGTTTTATGTTTGAGACTGACTGCTCGGAACTCTGTGTGTGGCAATGATTGCAATAAAAGACTGAAATATCGTCTCTATCACATTGTATTGCTTGGATCTAGGTGTGCACGTTCGCCTTCCTGGGGGTACGGTGGGTATCAGATAGGCAAACATAGATGAGAATACGTAGGTCAACAACAACTATCTGGAAGCTGGCGTATAGGGTTCGGATTTACTACACGAGAAAGAAACATGGGATTCATGACCCGGTGGACACGACACCCGTGAGATGAAGAAAATAAAGAGACCGGAACAGTTGTTGAAGAAGGGTCCCTTCAGATGCTTTTTCTCTTCAGTGGGCGTTATACTACTACTGTCCTCGCTACTGCATACCCGCGAATCATGGACACTGACTAACAGGAGGAAACTGGAGGCTTTATGACCTTTATTTACGTATAATTATATCAATGATGCCGCCTCTGTGGCGAAGGGGTTACCGATGCAATTCGCAATCCCACACATCGCGTCCGAAACACAGCTGTGGGCGATTTGAAATAAACCACCTTACGTTGATGTCGCATACAAACGTATGAGTGCCAGTCGTTCAGAGAGAAATGGCAAACTACTGAACGTAAACTTGCCAAGAAATCAAACAGCTAAAAAAATGCTATTATCTACTGCGACGTCCTGTAAAGCTTATGGAATTAACTTTACATCAATGGCATATATGGCTTTGAAAAAGCTGTCAATAATGATATCTAGTTACCAGCTTCAAGACATGCTCGCCTTGTTTGTGATTTTCTAGGCAGTTCGAGGGTCTGCTTTCTGAACCACCAATGTTCATACCATTGTTAACAATGAACGCCGGGCGCCCTGCTTCCAAATCGCCTGCAGCTGATTTCGAAAGCTGTATGCGGTATTGTGAAACGTTTCCGCTACCTCTTGGCTACAGAAGCCGGTACTTTATCATCATCATCATCACCCCTTGATCCTCTTGTACCTTGCTGTGTCGAGGTGAAGCATCAACAGTGGGAGAGTTCCCGTTGATGGACTTCATGTATGGAGATTCCATGAACTGTGTAATTCCCTCTGTCTTTCATTTGCATGGTCGGCTTTCTCCTTGTGGTTCCATTTGGAGTGTTCATCATTACTTGTTGTTGATTACTGTCAGCTGGTAGCCTATTTATATGGCCGAACTTGCTGTTTTCTAACGAAATCTAGCGTTGCTATAAATCCAACTTTCATCATGATTTCATCATTTCTGGTTTTCTTTTTGCTTTATACAATGAGTATTCTCTTTTGGAAATCTCATTTCCGTTGTTGTAATTTTTCTCTTCTCTTGTTCTGTCTTTGTCCAGGTTTAGCATTGATAGCATAGAGTTGGTAGGAAGATTGTGTTGTATAGTGCTTTTTTAGTCGGTGCTTCAAGACATGAAATTAGTAATTTTGTCAAGCAGAGACGAGAAGGTCTGGAGACAATTATGAGAGCTGGATAGATCGATGGTCTTAATGACATGGATCAACAGTGGGAGAAAATGTTGGATTATTTGTCATTATGGCAGGGAAGACGGTCGGTGGACACATTCATCAAGTAGACAAAATGTGGATATTTGTGGATGAACAACAATGTGTTAGAGACAACACTTCGACGAACTCGTCTCTAACCATTTCAATTCTTCTGATCACAACAGAGTTGACGGTGCATAACGTCACAGCACTAAAGCCATGCTACAGTAACAGTTTAATTAGGTTTAAAGCTTTGAGCCAGTTAATCATGCATGCATCCATAGGGAATCATTACGGTTATAGATGCGAGACACTTTATAGCACTGCTGAATCCCCTCTATATAACCTTATCAAACATTTTGCACTCCTTCGACTTCACATGTTCTTACTTGACACTTTTCACCTCTGACCTTCTGCACAGCCTTCATAGAAACAAATATGTGGCTAGCACCATGTAATAAGTAGTAATAAAGGTCACAAGAAAAAGAACCATCTACCCAATCCATCTCAAGGCGTGGACATTATTATTTTTGTTTCTTTGCTTATGTAGGAAAACTAGCTGCAAGGCACCATTTTAAATAAAGCGCATCCAATTATAACCTTTGCACTAGATTCTAATTCTGTGGCTTTAATGATAATTCCTTTTACGAGAATGTATAGTGCTGTCTTTCTCCTTCTCATCCGAACTAACAGTCTCCGAGACGTTGTCTGTGTGTGGCTGAAAGACATTGTGCTTGGAACACTGAGCATAAATCAGAACGATGACATACAGTGCTGTCATCACCGCTCTCAGACCAATAGACAGTGAGACGAACCGGACCCGGAACAGTGCTATATCATACAGGGAACATGCTCCAAACGACGAACACGTGGTCTTCCATAACATACAGGTTGAGTCCACCAGGGCGCCGTAGATGACCGGTCCTGGGAACCAGCCTGTGGATGAGAAGATGGCGCATGTATGACTTTTTTGGTTCAACCGTGATGTCTGCATCAAAAATGATAATGAATGTATCATTTGACTACGTTTATGTCAACTATTTTATATTGTATATTTGCTAGCCTTTTTCTTACGTTGCTAATGTCTATCATATTACTGAATATTTGCATCTTGTGTTTTTTTCAATGTCCCATTTAGTAGTTCCCCAATGCCAAACCTTAAATGGATGTCACGTGTAGTTCCCCTAATCATCATCAACATGAATACGATATTCCCGTCTAGTTTATCCACAGAAACTCATCATGTGGCATGTTACTTGCAGAAAGTGTTTTTCATCACGGCCTCGATACTTTCCAATTCTAGTGCCTGAGACATTGGCAACCCTGTGTATGCGCAATAGCCTGTGTCCATCTTCATGCTGGCTGATCACTGCTCTTTCCAAGCAACAGCGACGTTTAATACGGCCAAGTATTTCCGTTTCCGGGACATACTGTTTATGCATCAGGGTTCGTTCATGTCCAGATGTTGTAGAATCTCATTATTTTTTTTCCGGGGTGGGGGGAGGGGGGAGGGGGGTGGAAGAGAAGAGTTTATCTAAAAATTTGTTTGTAATATTCAAGTTCAATAACCTCTGTTTATGTGGACGGACTTGTGGTCACTACTTGGTGGATGGACTTGTGGTCACTACTCGGTGGGTCACTTCAGTATGCTGTCACACGAAATGGATTTGTTCGAAGAAATTATTGCTGTTGTTATACAATAGGTTCTTAAGTCTGTTTCGTCTCTGTGTTGCTATGACCAGTCTATGCCTGACTTCCTGTGAATAGTGTCCATTGGTGTGCTTTATGGGGCCAAGATATTCAAAGTGTGTGGCGAGTTATATCATTACACTGTTGACTGTGGGTTGTGGTTGGCCATAGGTGTGTCTGAGGTCATCATGTTTGGCTGTCTTTTAAATTCAGAAAACGATATGGTTGTTTACTATCTCTTTTCAAACACTTAGCATTATTTAAGCATTCATAATCATCATCATGTGCCATGCCGATAAGCGTTGGTGGTCAAGTTTCGCCGTCTCACACAATCACCAGAGTTGCGGATCAGCTCTGTGTTCTTGTCTCGACCATACTACGTGGCCAAGCCATCCTGGTATTTACTTCTCTGCCTTCCCCTTTTTCTGCTATCAACAATCTTGCCAGTTGTCACCAAGTTCTCCAATTTACTTCTTCTCATAATGTGTACAAAATATTGTGATTATCTACGTCTATTTTCTCCAATCAGTTTGCGGTTTTCATTTGTTTCTTATAGGATTTGGTCATTGATTTTTCTGTCTGTCGACGGTATTATTTGCATTTTCTTCAGAAACAACACTTCCACGATCATTATATGTTTTCCAGCTTGTCTCCTCATTGTCCACGCTTCACGTCCACACAACGATTCAAGTTCTATGTAATGAGCATTGGACTGTAGTGATTGCTTAGCGGAAACTAACTCCGCGTTATTACCATACACATAAGTCGACCATCTGTCCATCATCACTTCCTATTTTAAGCGGTTGCACTAGGTAGTTCCTTTATGGTGCGTAATAGTTTATAACATTATTCTTGTTAGTCATGTTTGTGATGCATCTGGCAAAAACTGTTATAATCAACATGTCGCAGACGAGTGGCGTAATTTAATGTATGTATTATTACTTTTTCTAGTGGTTATAATATATCTTTTTATTGATTTTCATAATGTATGTGAGTCTGTATGTATATGTTGTTATATTTCCATAATATATTTTCACATTCACCCACAAGTGGAATACATTAATTACTTTGTCTGTAATTTCTGTTGGACTGACTTGTGGTCCTCTGAAGTTATGCATTTTGGTGTAGTTGTTCCTCTCTTTCGTTTCACTGTATATCTTTCTGCAATCAAGATCCTTCTTATATGATATAATTTGCCCATCATTCGCAGCGTCCACTCTACACAAGAACTGCTCTCCTCTATCTATGAATACTCACTTTGTTCCCAATAGCTATATATGGTTTTAGCTCTCTAGAGGCACAGTTCTATATAATTTTAGTTCTCTAGAGATAAAGTTCTATATAGCTTTAGTTTTCTAGTGGTGCAGTTATATATAGATTTAGTTCCCTAGAGGCACAGTTCTATATAGTTTTAGCTCTATAGAGGGACAATTCTATATAGTTTTAGGTCTCTAGAGGCACAGTTCTTCATAGTTTTAGTTCTCTAGAGATATGGTTCTAAATAGTTTTAGTTCTACATAGTTAAAGTTGGCGCGCATCAAGTTGATAGAGAACTGCGATGGCATTGTCATAAGCACGGTCGGATGTGGGCTCGACTTGTGGGTGTATCGCTTGCCACAGTGAGAGAAAGATTGGCGGCCTATTTCCCCTTGCTCTCCGATCTACATAATGTGAAGGATCTATCACATCACAGACCAATAGCAGGAAACTTCTTCCGAACTAGTTATAGTTCTTTATAGGTTTAAGTTCTATATAGTTATAGTTATCCACGTTATGGACAGACCAGAACAGGTCATTCTTCTGCGCCTCAGAACAGGACACAATAGATTACGCAACCACATGTATACAAAATTCAAGATTGGTGACTCAGCCATGTGCACATGTGGTTTGGCGTCGCAGACAGCAGAGCACATACTCCAGGATTGCCCAAACTACAACATACCCAGGCGAACCTTCTGGCCTAGAGAGACAACAGTGGAAGATAAACTCTATGGACCGCTGAATGAACTAAAAAAGACTGTTAGATTCATACAAGAGATAACATTGCAGTTATAAACATATTTCAGGCGAACGAAAGAAGAAGAAGAAGATTTCTCAGGCGCCGTACTTAACAAATAGATCTGGTAAATTTTATGGTATTGATCAAAGCAGCATGAATGAAGACATCAACAAACTCTGCTATGCTGAAATCTATACTTAATCAAACAGGATGTATAACACCGTTCTTCAAACCTTGTATTGACTACCATCATCATTGTTATCACCTTCATCGTCATCTGCTTGCTTGTCGTGTGCAGAACTTTAGCCTATATATATATGTATATTACATCTTAAATATATCTACGCTGTGGCCTTCCTCTTTACGGCTTCTTCAGTACACCTAAGCTTCTTCAGTACATAAGGATATTTTTTCAAGACATGCATATTTGCATGCCCATAATATTTCACGTTTGTCAATAGTTATCTCAATAAGCACTCTTATTCACTACTGAATTCTTGTTGAGTGGATCTGTTTGTTCTCTGTTTCGTCCAGTTTGTAATGCTCTTCTGTATCCGCCTCAGGACAAGTGTATTGTTGTGTGTTTAAACAGATTGTATGTAACATTTCCAGGCGGCACTTACCGAACAAAGTGGAGATGAACGCACTGAAGCCGATGGCCAGAGGCTTGCTTTCTTCCTTCACTGATCTGTTACACGAGAAACATGCAAGTTTGTATTGCAGCTGAATTCAGTCTCTGCATGTGAGTTACACGAAAACATGAGAGTTTGTATTGTTGCTCCGCGTGTCATGTCTGTATGTGTGTTCCGTTTATCTTTCTTTGAACGTAATATGAACATGCTGTTCTATTCATGCTAATAAAATATCAAGCGCTGGCTAGCTTTAAACACCAAAATGTCTTTTTCTTGAAGATAGTATTCTCTATGCATGTTTAGTTTCATGTTAGTATATATATGGCTATACAGACGGGAAACAGCGTTGTCGTGTCACGTTATTCATTCTAAAGACTGATATGCAGTTATGTCTTTTTCCCTTTGTCTTCATGTCCACAATGGAGGTTTGTGACCTCCCTTTGACAGCTATTCCAAATTGTCAGGACAGGCGGGTGTTGTTCCCTGACCCGTTGAACAACTGTCTACTTATGCCGGGGAATATATGGGATCCCAGGCGTGTCTGTCACGTTCCCATTTTCAACAACCAGGAGCTGCTGTTGGGAGTTTCCATTGGAGCTGAGACTGAGTACATTTGCATGCTTTGCAGCACAGTACAGGATAGAGCCACTTCCCATTTGTAAAGAGCATTCAAGAACATGTCATAGTCTGTAGGTCTGCAGCAGTCTGTGGCGCTGTAATGAGACAAAGTTTCACACTGTAGATCTGCAGTCTGTGGCGCTGTAGTGTGACACAGTTTGACACTGTAGATCTGCAGTCTGTGGCGCTGTAGTGAGACAAAGTTTCACACTGTAGATCTGCAGCATCCTGTGGCGCTGTAGTGAGACAAAGTTTCACACTGTAGATCTGCAGCATCCTGTGGCGCTGTAGTGAGACAAAGTTTCACACTGTAGATCTGCAGCAGTCTGTGGTGCTGTAGTGAGACAAAGTTTCACACTGTAGATCTGCAGTCTGTGGTGCTGTTGTGAGACAAAGTTTCACACTGTAGATCTGCAGCATCCTGTGGTGCTGTAGTGAGACAAAGTTTCACACTGTAGATCTGCAGTCTGTGGCGCTGTAGTGAGACAAAGTTTCACACTGTAGATCTGCAGTCTGTGGCGCTGTAGTGTGACACAGTTTGACACTGTAGATCTGCAGTCTGTGGCGCTGTAGTGAGACAAAGTTTCACACTGTAGATCTGCAGCATCCTGTGGCCCTGTAGTGAGACAAAGTTTCACACTGTAGATCTGCAGCATCCTGTGGCGCTGTAGTGAGACAAAGTTTCACACTGTAGATCTGCAGCAGTCTGTGGTGCTGTAGTGAGACAAAGTTTCACACTGTAGATCTGCAGTCTGTGGTGCTGTTGTGAGACAAAGTTTCACACTGTAGATCTGCAGCATCCTGTGGTGCTGTAGTGAGACAAAGTTTCACACTGTAGATCTGCAGTCTGTGGCGCTGTAGTGAGACAAAGTTTCACACTGTAGATCTGCAGTCTGTGGTGCTGTTGTGAGACAAAGTTTCACACTGTAGATCTGCAGCATCCTGTGGCGCTGTAGTGAGACAAAGTTTCACACTGTAGATCTGCGGTCTGTGGTGCCTGTAGTGAGACAAAGTTTCACACTGTAGATCTGCAGCATCCTGTGGCGCTGTAGTGAGACAAAGTTTCACACTGTAGATCTGCAGTCTGTGGTGCTGTAGTGAGACAAAGTTTCACACTGTAGATCTGCAGTCTGTGGTGCTGTAGTGAGACAAAGTTTCACACTGTAGATCTGTGGCCGGTGGCGCTGTAGTGAGACAAAGTTTCACACTGTAGATCTGTGGCCGGTGGCGCTGTAGTGAGACAAAGTTTCACACTGTAGACATGCAGCATCCTGTGGCGCTGTAGTGAGACAAAGTTTCACACTGTAGATCTGCAGTCTGTGGTGCTGTAGTGTGACAAAGTTTCACACTGTAGATCTGCAGCAGTCTGTGGCGCTGTAGTGAGACAAAGTTTCACACTGTAGATCTGCAGCAGTCTGTGGTGCTGTAGTGTGACAAAGTTTCACACTGTTGATCTGCAGCAGTCTGTGGCGCTGTAGTGTGACAAAGATTCACACCGTAGATCTGCAGTCTGTGGCGCTGTAGTGTGACAAAATATCACACTGTAGATCTGCAGTCTGTGGCGCTGTAGTGAGACAAAGTTTCACACTGTAGATCTGCAGTCTGTGGCGCTGTAGTGAGACAAAGTTTCACACTGTAGATCTGCAGCAGTCTGTGGCGCTGTAGTGTGACAAAGATTCACACTGTAGATCTGCATTCTGTGGTGCTGTAGTGTGACACAGTTTGACACTGTAGATCTGCAGTCTGTGGCGCTGTAGTGAGACAAAGTTTCACACTGTAGATCTGTGGCCGTTGGTAATGTAGTGTGACAAAGATTCACACTGTAGATCTGCAGTCTGTGGCGCTGTAGTGTGACACAGTTTGACACTGTAGATCTGCAGTCTGTGGTGCTGTAGTGTGACAAAGTTTCACACTGTAGATCTGTGGCCGGTGGTGCTGTAGTGTGACAAAGATTCACACTGTAGATCTGCAGTCTGTAGCGCTGTAGTGTGACACAGTTTGACACTGTAGATCTGCAGTCTGTGGTGCTGTAGTGAGACAAAGTTTCACACTGTAGATCTGCAGCAGTCTGTGGCGCTGTAGTGAGACAAAGTTTCACACTGTAGATCTGTGGCCGGTGGCGCTGTAGTGTGACAAAGATTCACACTGTAGATCTGCAGCAGTCTGTGGCGCTGTAGTGAGACAAAGTTTCACACTGTAGATCTGCAGTCTGTGGCGCTGTAGTGTGACAAAGTTTCACACTGTAGATCTGTGGCCGGTGGTGCTGTAGTGTGACAAAGTTTCACACTGTAGATCTGCAGCATCCTGTGGCGCTGTAGTGAGACAAAGTTTCACACTGTAGATCTGCGGTCTGTGGTGCTGTAGTGAGACAAAGTTTCACACTGTAGATCTGCAGCAGTCTGTGGTGCTGTAGTGAGACAAAGTTTCACACTGTAGATCTGCAGTCTGTGGTGCTGTAGTGAGACAAAGTTTCACACTGTAGATCTGTGGCCGGTGGCGCTTTAGTGAGACAAAGTTTCACACTGTAGATCTGTGGCCGGTGGCGCTGTAGTGAGACAAAGTTTCACACTGTAGATCTGCAGCATCCTGTGGCGCTGTAGTGAGACAAAGTTTCACACTGTAGATCTGCAGTCTGTGGCGCTGTAGTGTGACAAAGTTTCACACTGTAGATCTGCAGCAGTCTGTGGCGCTGTAGTGTGACACATATCACACTGTAGATCTGCAGTCTGTGGCGCTGTAGTGAGACAAAGTTTCACACTGTAGATCTGCAGTCTGTGGCGCTGTAGTGAGACAAAGTGTCACACTGTAGATCTGCAGCAGTCTGTGGCGCTGTAGTGTGACAAAGATTCACACTGTAGATCTGCATTCTGTGGTGCTGTAGTGTGACACAGTTTTGACACTGTAGATCTGCAGTCTTGTGCGCTGTAGTGATACAAAGTTTCACACTGTAGATCTGTGGCCGTTGGTAATGTAGAGTGACACAGATTCACACTGTAGATCTGCAGTCTGTGGCGCTGTAGTGTGACACAGTTTGACACTGTAGATCTGCAGTCTGTGGTGCTGTAGTGTGACAAAGTTTCACACTGTAGATCTGTGGCCGGTGGTGCTGTAGTGTAACAAAGATTCACACTGTAGATCTGCAGTCTGTAGCGCTGTAGTGTGACACAGTTTGACACTGTAGATCTGCAGTCTGTGGTGCTGTAGTGAGACAAAGTTTCACACTGTAGATCTGCAGCAGTCTGTGGCGCTGTAGTGAGACAAAGTTTCACACTGTAGATCTGTGGCCGGTGGCGCTGTAGTGTGACAAAGATTCACACTGTAGATCTGCAGCAGTCTGTGGCGCTGTAGTGAGACAAAGTTTCACACTGTAGATCTGCAGTCTGTGGTGCTGTAGTGTGACAAAGTTTCACACTGTAGATCTGTGGCCGGTGGCGCTGTAGTGAGACAAAGTTTCACACTGTAGATCTGCAGCAGTCTGTGGCGCTGTAGTGAGACAAATTTTCACACTGTAGATCTGTAGCATCCTGTGGCGCTGTAGTGTGACAAAGATTCACACTGTAGATCTGCAGTCTGTGGTGCTGTAGTGTGACAAAGTTTCACACTGTAGATCTGCAGCAGTCTGTGGCGCTGTAGTGTGACAAAGATTCACACTGTAGATCTGCAGTCTGTGGTGCTGTAGTGAGACAAAGTTTCACACTGTAGATCTGCTGCAGTCTGTGGCGCTGTAGTGTGACAAAGATTCACACTGTAGATCTGCAGCCTGTGGCGCTGTAGTGTGACAAAGATTCACACTGTAGATCTGCAGTCTGTGGCGCTGTAGTGTGACAAAGTTTCACACTGTAGATCTGCAGTCTGTGGTGCTGTAGTGTGACAAAGTTTCACACTGTAGATCTGTGGCCGGTGGCGCTGTAGTGAGACAAAGTTTCACACTGTAGATCTGCAGCAGTCTGTGGCGCTGTAGTGAGACAAAGTTTCACACTGTAGATCTGCAGTCTGTGGTGCTGTAGTGTGACAAGGTTTCACACTGTAGATCTGCAGCATCCTGTGGCGCTGTAGTGAGACAAAGTTTCACACTGTACATCTGCAGCAGTCTGTGACGCTGTAGTGTGACAAAGATTCACACTGTAGATCTGCAGTCTGTGGTGCTGTAGTGTGACAAAGTTTCACACTGTAGATCTGCTGCAGTCTGTGGCGCTGTAGTGTGACAAAGATTCACACTGTAGATTTGCAGTCTGTGGTGCTGTAGTGAGACAAAGTTTCACACTGTAGATCTGCTGCAGTCTGTGGCGCTGTAGTGTGACAAAGACTCACACTGTAGATCTGCAGCCTGTGGCGCTGTAGTGTGACAAAGATTCACACTGTAGATCTGCAGTCTGTGGCGCTGTAGTGTGACAAAGTTTCACACTGTAGATCTGCAGTCTGTGGTGCTGTAGTGTGACAAAGTTTCACACTGTAGATCTGCAGTCTGTGGTGCTGTTGTGAGACAAAGTTTCACACTGTAGATCTGCAGCATCCTGTGGTGCTGTAGTGAGACAAAGTTTCACACTGTAGATCTGCAGTCTGTGGCGCTGTAGTGAGACAAAGTTTCACACTGTAGATCTGCAGTCTGTGGTGCTGTTGTGAGACAAAGTTTCACACTGTAGATCTGCAGCATCCTGTGGCGCTGTAGTGAGACAAAGTTTCACACTGTAGATCTGCGGTCTGTGGTGCTGTAGTGAGACAAAGTTTCACACTGTAGATCTGCAGCATCCTGTGGCGCTGTAGTGAGACAAAGTTTCACACTGTAGATCTGCAGTCTGTGGTGCTGTAGTGAGACAAAGTTTCACACTGTAGATCTGCAGTCTGTGGTGCTGTAGTGAGACAAAGTTTCACACTGTAGATCTGTGGCCGGTGGCGCTGTAGTGAGACAAAGTTTCACACTGTAGATCTGTGGCCGGTGGCGCTGTAGTGAGACAAAGTTTCACACTGTAGACATGCAGCATCCTGTGGCGCTGTAGTGAGACAAAGTTTCACACTGTAGATCTGCAGTCTGTGGTGCTGTAGTGTGACAAAGTTTCACACTGTAGATCTGCAGCAGTCTGTGGCGCTGTAGTGAGACAAAGTTTCACACTGTAGATCTGCAGCAGTCTGTGGTGCTGTAGTGTGACAAAGTTCACACTGTTGATCTGCAGCAGTCTGTGGCGCTGTAGTGTGACAAAGATTCACACCGTAGATCTGCAGTCTGTGGCGCTGTAGTGTGACAAAATATCACACTGTAGATCTGCAGTCTGTGGCGCTGTAGTGAGACAAAGTTTCACACTGTAGATCTGCAGTCTGTGGCGCTGTAGTGAGACAAAGTTTCACACTGTAGATCTGCAGCAGTCTGTGGCGCTGTAGTGTGACAAAGATTCACACTGTAGATCTGCATTCTGTGGTGCTGTAGTGTGACACAGTTGACACTGTAGATCTGCAGTCTGTGGCGCTGTAGTGAGACAAAGTTTCACACTGTAGATCTGTGGCCGTTGGTAATGTAGTGTGACAAAGATTCACACTGTAGATCTGCAGTCTGTGGCGCTGTAGTGTGACACAGTTTGACACTGTAGATCTGCAGTCTGTGGTGCTGTAGTGTGACAAAGTTTCACACTGTAGATCTGTGGCCGGTGGTGCTGTAGTGTGACAAAGATTCACACTGTAGATCTGCAGTCTGTAGCGCTGTAGTGTGACACAGTTTGACACTGTAGATCTGCAGTCTGTGGTGCTGTAGTGAGACAAAGTTTCACACTGTAGATCTGCAGCAGTCTGTGGCGCTGTAGTGAGACAAAGTTTCACACTGTAGATCTGTGGCCGGTGGCGCTGTAGTGTGACAAAGATTCACACTGTAGATCTGCAGCAGTCTGTGGCGCTGTAGTGAGACAAAGTTTCACACTGTAGATCTGCAGTCTGTGGCGCTGTAGTGTGACAAAGTTTCACACTGTAGATCTGTGGCCGGTGGTGCTGTAGTGTGACAAGTTTCACACTGTAGATCTGCAGCATCCTGTGGCGCTGTAGTGAGACAAAGTTTCACACTGTAGATCTGCGGTCTGTGGTGCTGTAGTGAGACAAAGTTTCACACTGTAGATCTGCAGCAGTCTGTGGTGCTGTAGTGAGACAAAGTTTCACACTGTAGATCTGCAGTCTGTGGTGCTGTAGTGAGACAAAGTTTCACACTGTAGATCTGTGGCCGGTGGCGCTTTAGTGAGACAAAGTTTCACACTGTAGATCTGTGGCCGGTGGCGCTGTAGTGAGACAAAGTTTCACACTGTAGATCTGCAGCATCCTGTGGCGCTGTAGTGAGACAAAGTTTCACACTGTAGATCTGCAGTCTGTGGCGCTGTAGTGTGACAAAGTTTCACACTGTAGATCTGCAGCAGTCTGTGGCGCTGTAGTGTGACAACATATCACACTGTAGATCTGCAGTCTGTGGCGCTGTAGTGAGACAAAGTTTCACACTGTAGATCTGCAGTCTGTGGCGCTGTAGTGAGACAAAGTGTCACACTGTAGATCTGCAGCAGTCTGTGGCGCTGTAGTGTGACAAAGATTCACACTGTAGATCTGCATTCTGTGGTGCTGTAGTGTGACACAGTTTGACACTGTAGATCTGCAGTCTGTGGCGCTGTAGTGAGACAAAGTTTCACACTGTAGATCTGTGGCCGTTGGTAATGTAGAGTGACACAGATTCACACTGTAGATCTGCAGTCTGTGGCGCTGTAGTGTGACACAGTTTGACACTGTAGATCTGCAGTCTGTGGTGCTGTAGTGTGACAAAGTTTCACACTGTAGATCTGTGGCCGGTGGTGCTGTAGTGTAACAAAGATTCACACTGTAGATCTGCAGTCTGTAGCGCTGTAGTGTGACACAGTTTGACACTGTAGATCTGCAGTCTGTGGTGCTGTAGTGAGACAAAGTTTCACACTGTAGATCTGCAGCAGTCTGTGGCGCTGTAGTGAGACAAAGTTTCACACTGTAGATCTGTGGCCGGTGGCGCTGTAGTGTGACAAAGATTCACACTGTAGATCTGCAGCAGTCTGTGGCGCTGTAGTGAGACAAAGTTTCACACTGTAGATCTGCAGTCTGTGGTGCTGTAGTGTGACAAAGTTTCACACTGTAGATCTGTGGCCGGTGGCGCTGTAGTGAGACAAAGTTTCACACTGTAGATCTGCAGCAGTCTGTGGCGCTGTAGTGAGACAAAGTTTCACACTGTAGATCTGCAGCAGTCTGTGACGCTGTAGTGTGACAAAGATTCACACTGTAGATCTACAGTCTGTGGCGCTGTAGTGTGACAAAGTTTCACACTGTAGATCTGCAGCAGTCTGTGGCGCTGTAGTGTGACAAAGATTCACACTGTAGATCTGCAGTCTGTGGTGCTGTAGTGAGACAAAGTTTCACACTGTAGATCTGCTGCAGTCTGTGGCGCTGTAGTGTGACAAAGATTCACACTGTAGATCTGCAGCCTGTGGCGCTGTAGTGTGACAAAGATTCACACTGTAGATCTGCAGTCTGTGGCGCTGTAGTGTGACAAAGTTTCACACTGTAGATCTGCAGTCTGTGGTGCTGTAGTGTGACAAAGTTTCACACTGTAGATCTGTGGCCGTTGGCGCTGTAGTGAGACAAAGTTTCACACTGTAGATCTGCAGCAGTCTGTGGCGCTGTAGTGAGACAAAGTTTCACACTGTAGATCTGCAGTCTGTGGTGCTGTAGTGTGACAAGGTTTCACACTGTAGATCTGCAGCATCCTGTGGCGCTGTAGTGAGACAAGTTTCACACTGTACATCTGCAGCAGTCTGTGACGCTGTAGTGTGACAAGATTCACACTGTAGATCTGCAGTCTGTGGTGCTGTAGTGTGACAAAGTTTCACACTGTAGATCTGCTGCAGTCTGTGGCGCTGTAGTGTGACAAAGATCACACTGTAGATTTGCAGTCTGTGGTGCTGTAGTGAGACAAAGTTTCACACTGTAGATCTGCTGCAGTCTGTGGCGCTGTAGTGTGACAAAGACTCACACTGTAGATCTGCAGCCTGTGGCGCTGTAGTGTGACAAAGATTCACACTGTAGATCTGCAGTCTGTGGCGCTGTAGTGTGACAAAGTTTCACACTGTAGATCTGCAGTCTGTGGTGCTGTAGTGTGACAAAGTTTCACACTGTAGATCTGTGGCCGGTGGCGCTGTAGTGAGACAAAGTTTCACACTGTAGATCTGGCAGCAGTCTGTGGCGCTGTAGTGAGACAAAGTTTCACACTGTAGATCTGCAGTCTGTGGTGCTGTAGTGTGACAAGGTTTCACACTGTAGATCTGCAGCATCCTGTGGCGCTGTAGTGAGACAAAGTTTCACACTGTACATCTGCAGCAGTCTGTGACGCTGTAGTGTGACAAAGATTCACACTGTAGATCTGCAGTCTGTGGTGCTGTAGTGTGACAAAGTTTCACACTGTAGATCTGCTGCAGTCTGTGGCGCTGTAGTGTGACAAAGATTCACACTGTAGATTTGCAGTCTGTGGTGCTGTAGTGAGACAAAGTTTCACACTGTAGATCTGCTGCAGTCTGTGGCGCTGTAGTGTGACAAAGACTCACACTGTAGATCTGCAGCCTGTGGCGCTGTAGTGTGACAAAGATTCACACTGTAGATCTGCAGTCTGTGGCGCTGTAGTGTGACAAAGTTTCACACTGTAGATCTGCAGTCTGTGGTGCTGTAGTGTGACAAAGTTTCACACTGTAGATCTGTGGCCGGTGGCGCTGTAGTGAGACAAAGTTTCACACTGTAGATCTGCAGCAGTCTGTGGCGCTGTAGTGAGACAAAGTTTCACACTGTAGATCTGCAGTCTGTGGTGCTGTAGTGTGACAAGGTTTCACACTGTAGATCTGCAGCATCCTGTGGCGCTGTAGTGAGACAAAGTTTCACACTGTAGATCTGCAGCAGTCTGTGGCGCTGTAGTGTGACAAAGATTCACACTGTAGATCTGCAGTCTGTGGTGCTGTAGTGTGACAAAGTTTCACACTGTAGATCTGCAGCCTGTGGCGCTGTAGTGTGACAAAGTTTCACACTGTAGATCTGCAGTCTGTGGTGCTGTAGTGTGACAAGGTTTCACACTGTAGATCTGCAGCATCCTGTGGCGCTGTAGTGAGACAAAGTTTCACACTGTAGATCTGCAGCAGTCTGTGGCGCTGTAGTGTGACAAAGATTCACACTGTAGATCTGCAGTCTGTGGCGCTGTAGTGTGACAAAGATTCACACTGTAGATCTGCAGCCTGTGGCGCTGTAGTGTGACAAAGTTTCACACTGTAGATCTGCAGCCTGTGGTGCTGTAGTGTGACAAAGTTTCATATTGTAGATTTGCAGCATCCTGTGGCGCTGTAGTGAGACAAAGTTTCACACTGTTGATCAGCAGCATCCTGTGGTGCTGTAGTGAGACAAAGTTTCACACTGTAGATCTGCAGCATCCTGTGGTTCTGTAATGTGACAAAGTTTCACAACTTCCCGACATACCGAGTCAAGTGTTGGAAATCAATTAACGACCGTTTGGAAGCAGATCGCGTTGCCTTGATTTGGACGGTAAGAGGATCCGGCTGTTCAGAATGCAATGACAAATGAGTGGACGTAGAATTTCCTAGTAAGTTACAGATAGTCACTAAAGGCTGAGGTTGATTGCACTAACCTGTAATGGACATGCTACCTAAAGTACATTTAAGAACATTGCTACGTATACAGCTTGCTCAGTTATGAACAAACAATCCCGCAAATGTGAATAAGGATGATGTTAGTCAGTCAGTCAGTCAGTCAGTCCGTCAGTCAGTCAGTCAGTCAGTCAGTCAGTCACTCATTCAGTCAGTCAGTCAGTCAGTTAGTCAGTTAGTCAGTTAGTCAGTCAGTTAGTTAGTTAGTTAGTTAGTTAGTTAGTTAGTTAGTTAGTTAGTTAGTTAGCTAGTTAGCTAGTTAGTTAGTTAGTCGACAGATCATCCTCATTGCACATCGAACCATTCAGTCCATAAGTGCTCGGATCCCCTCCTCAGCAAATCCCACAGCGTGTAGCGGCTAACGACACCTGTTCTGTGTTGGTTTATCAATCTTCTTTGGCTTCCTGCGTAGTGTTCTTGTTTGGCCACCCCTCTTTTAATTTGCTGTTCCCTCAGTCTGGCCATGGTTGTAGATTCAGTGTCATCACTTGGTTCTCGTAAAAGTCTTACTTCTCGTAGAGCATTCAGAATGTCAGCCTGGTCCATGACGCGTCCGCCCTCCACAGTAGCCTCACCTGCGAGCTTGTCAGCCCGCTCATTTCCTTGTACTCCCGCATGCCCTGGCACGAAGATGAAACTAATCTTTGCCAGCCGAGACCGCTCCAGAGACAGCAACCATTCTCTTCGGATCCACCCCACCTCATGTATGCTCATTGAATCGCTAAGGAAACATGCCCTAGTGAATGTCTGTGTCTCGAGCCATGCTATTGCTTTACTTACTGCCACGACTTCCATAGTCAGGCTACTTGTGGTCTCAACAAAAGCACCAGAGTCCTCCTTCACAATTCTCCCTCCGGCCCGAGCCGTAAAGGCCCATGATCTTCTCACATGTCGGATGACCTACCCATCTGTGTAGATGACAGCATCACCGTCTAGCGAATTCCCGAAAATCAACGCTTGTACTTCAGCCTCCGCAGCAGCCGTATTTTCTTGTCTGCATTTTCTATCTAGTTGGATGCAAACTGAAAAGGATGTGCAGAAATCTGTTGGCACTTGTACCCACTCCTCGCCAGACTCTAAGTCCTCAAATGAACACACCTGTTGAAGAATGTCTTCGGCTTCACCCATCGACGACCGTCCTCTTTTTAACCTGCAAACTAGAATAAGGATAATGCCAAACACATTCGAGCCACACAATCAAAGGCTCCCATCATGTTCACCACTCAACTAAAAACAACAATAACAAGAACCGAGTGTTCCACAGAAGCTGATGTTGCGTGTATCTTGGGAAAGTGTCCTTTATCGTGAATCAACCGTAAATCTGATGACAATTTACAAAATTATAACACTATTTAATTCTTTTAGTTTTAGGCATTCGTTATTATATTATATACTGTCCTTTTCATTTCTACTTGACAATAGCAAATACTTGTGTGTATATGTCTTCAAATGTATCACCTGTCACGGAACCATCTATAATTACAACATGAACTGGTTCATATAACGATGAAATGGTACAGACGTGGTTAAGAACTTAGTCATGTATAGCCTAACCAATAAACTCACAGTCAGTTATTTGGTACAGCATAATTTGAACGTGACATCAAAGAACATCAACATACAATTTACAACTCGCCAAAGACGCATCATAGTCATCTAGCTGGAAAGTCTAGATAATGGTTCAATGTGGAGATCAAACGCCGATTAAAAATTCTTTATTTTTTTTTTCTCATATCCTTCACTGGACATCGCTGTCAACATCAGCATCTTTCATCTGATTGTTGATTGTTGATCAAAAATTACACAGACTCAATTGCCTGACGCCACACATACTGCTAACCGTACTCAAGTAAATATATCACCAAACCTCCCTCCTTCACTACCGTCTTCATAGAAACATGATTCACTGGTGATGTAACTTTTCGGTGACAGGACGATGACAACACATATTGTGATATAACTGGTCGGTGACAGCACGATAACAACACATTTCGTCATATAACTGGTCGGTGACAGCACGATGACAACACATATCGTCATATAACTAACTGGTCGATGACAGCACGATGACAACACATATCGTCATGAAACAGAGGTAAAAACAGGAGTAAAGACCATTTACTTCTGCTACGGTGATGTGAGAAGAAGAGCGCAACCCTGACTGCGTAGGGCCAAAGAAGGAAATGAGTAAAGAGAAAGAACCTCTCACCGTCCTCAGTTAACAAGAATAGAAAAGAATTAAGGTTTAAGAAGATCCAGGGTGGGCCGACAGGGGATTGGAACAATATTCTCCAATCCCAGACAAAGCATTACCCCAAGGGCTGTTCTAACACCAATCACTATAACAAGAGTCTACCAACTAAACGACAAAGTAAGAGTAACACAAGCATCATTTGTTTATTAAGCTTCTGAACTTCACAATAATATACAGACATGTAGCATCAACAAAGAAGTTAGGATACAGCAAAAATCAAACAGCAAAAACACTAATCCAGCAAATAAAATTCCTCAGTCCAGCGTAAACTTCAAATCCAGTAAAAACTCCAAATCCACCAAACACTAATCCACCAACAACTAATTCACTAAAACTAATTTACCAAAAACTTCTAGTCCACTAAAAACCCAGGAAAATCTAAAATCTAAAACTAGTTTTCTGGCTTTTCCACTGCAAAACTTCAGGGTCTAACTACTAAACACACATTTGCAATAGGCATTGGCGCCTCGTCACTCAGTGTGGTGGACTACGGAAAAGGCCAGTTCTACCTGTGCAGCGGCCATTTATACTGGGGTCGTTCTGACTCCCAGAGTTCCAGACCAATCAGACGCCCTCTTGCAGAATTCCACCATCATCGCGAGCCGAGTACAGTCATATAACTGGTCGGTGACAGCACGATAACAACACATATCGTCATATAACTGGTCGGTGACAGCACGATAACAACACATATTGTGATATAACTGGTCGGTGACAGCACGATAACAACACATATCGTCATATAACTGATCGGTGACAGCACGATAACAACACATATTGTGATATAGCTGGTCGGTGACAGCACGATGACAACACATATCGTGATACTAACTGGTCGGTGACAGCACGATGACAACACATATCGTCATATAACTGGTCGGTGACAGCACGATAACAACACATATTGTGATATAACTGGTCGGTGACAGCACGATGACAACACACATTGTGATATAACTGGTCGGTGACAGCACGATGACAACACATATCGTCATATAACTTGTCGGTGACAGCACGATGACAACACATATCGTCATATAACTGGTCGGTGACATCACGATAACAACACACATTGTGATATAACTGGTCGGTGACAGCACAGATAACAACACATATCGTCATATAACGTTTGATCTGCGTCAGTATACCTGAGATTCATAGACATGTCGCTACCGCGTAATTTATTATATTGTTTCTGAAAAGTCCAGAATGTGTCTACATCACACCAGTACCTGATTATCACAATGAAACCTGGCATCAAGGACAGGGTGGATGTGAAAGCTCCCACAAAATTCATCGTCAAGTAAGGATAAAGCATGTTGCAGTCTTGATGGCAGAGACCCCCTATAGCTGTCTGGGCGGTGTTTGGGTCCATGCAGCTGCAGTTGGTGAATATCTGTTGGGAGAGTACATTGGCAGAGATGATGCTGAATTCTACCTCAATAAAATTATCTAATGAATCTCCCTTTCTCGAAGAAAGGACATATAAAACTGTGCATCAACTATTGAACATACAACAAAACAAACAAAGAATATGCGCAGAAGCAGAGACCAGCTATGGATTTGTGCCGTGATAGGACAACAATTTTGCTGAAATACATAAAACACGTAGCCATTGATATTTTTCGAATCTGGAGATTATGTTCCCACGGTAATTTCAGATTCACAATGAAGTCTTTCTGTGTGCATAGAGCCAGCTGAATTAGTAAGTAGACCGTTTCTGTCGGTTCTATGCAGGAAAATATGCCAGGCAAGATATCGTGCAAAATATTGTTTGTGTTTTCTGTGTTATCGTTACTTTCACTTGCTTGTTCTTAATAATAATAATAATCTCTGCATTGTTATGACCAGCCTGATTCAAACTTGTTTTGAACAATTCCCATCATTGTCTAATTTCTTCACTGTTGATTGTGATCGTTTGTTAGTGTTTTAAGTGTTTCAGCAGAATTATTATTTACGTATCCACTGTATTTGATATATAACTCTGCAGTCTGCACCTGATGAGATGCAATGTGTATACATAATTTGTATAATAGATGTAGTCTTAATAGAGCCAGAGAGACTTACTCCAATGACACACTAACAGACAAACTAGGCACGTTTTTCAAAACTGCAATCTAATGGAAATCCAGCCGAATTCATCAAGCGTCACTGCCTGCCACCCTAATCCCCACAGAATCATCGGTTCTCAAACTTCAAGTGTTTCTTCAGATGACCTTTGGAGGACACGAAGCAATGAAACGAAGACACGATCGTCTTAAAACAGCAGTAAGCCAAACATTCGTTGCTGCTCAACAAATTACCCTACTTAAACTACTTACTCCATCTGTTTGTTTGTTTTTCTTGTTTTTTTTTTAACATTGCCTCCGTACATCAATTGAAACTGCAATTATCAATTTCAATGTGAGTACCAAGCAACTTTCATAGGCAAAATGCAAAGACAGTTAGCAAATAGAGTAGTCGAACATACAGCAGTGTGAGTGGAAAAGAGAATCAGTCTTCAGGAATACATGTGCTACACAATGCTCTTCTTGTCACTTCTAATACAATCACCATAAAGTCAACGAAGAAAACCCGTTTTCTATACAGTATTCAACAAACAATAAAAGATTTCTCAAATGTATTGAAGCATTAGCAATAAGGCGGGTCAAACAAAAAGAATTGGCTGTAAATTGAAATTACCGCGGGGATAACACATGGTCCGCATTAGAACAATAATGTTGCAATGTGTTTTAACTGATTGCCTGCCAAACAAACATTGGGTCAGTAGTTGGGTCAGTGTTTCAGTAGAATTATTATTACGTACCCGTTACATTGTGATATATAACTCTGCAGTCTGCGCCTGGCGAGATGCAGTGAAATATGCTAGGCAATAAATCCTGCAACATATTGTTTATCGCTTCTGTGTTTACATTCACTAAGAGAACACATTGTTTAGGACATTATTTTTGTTTCGCTTAATTTCAGAAAATAATCTTGATTTTTGGTGTGTCTCTTGACAGACAGAATCAGCTCTTCTAATCCTTTAGAATGGTGTCAGGTCTTAGTCAGATATGACTGAGCTACCGTATAACAGTAGACGGTACTACCTGCTTTCTGTTAGCGCAGAACGATGGGTGGCGCTACCCAAACCCGACACCCCACATTGTGCCAACGGCTTCGGGCGGAAGAGCGCAATTGGGAGGGTACAAGCCTTACCCTGGTGTGAGGAACTGTAACTTAAAGACAAAATGTCATGGCAGGACAGACTAGGCCCTAAGCCTTGGTTGGCGGCTGGTCTGGGATCGAAGCTCCGACAGGCGGACAGTTAGAGCATTGCTTTGCTGATCCGGCAGCTTCTGCAGCTTGTCTTGTTCCAGATGTAGAGGTATTACCTTTCCTCTGGAGTGAACTAGGCAGGCCGAGAGAGGGATCATGCTGCATGGGCAACACATGATCTCTATATTTTAGCCCAGGCTTTGTGCTATGGAGAGGCAATAACTCCATCCCTGGTCTTAACCGGTCTCGGAATCAAAGCGAGAGGCAACTGTTACGGGTTATAAGTCCCTGTCAATTGGCGTAGACATGGGGCGCCACGCGTTGCCTCTGACGGCGGGCGACACCTACAAGTGTCACTGATCAGCTACCGCCCGCCTCAAGCTGGGCAGCCCCCGGCCAATTGGGTGCTGATCCGCCACAGCCTGTCTGCTTCAATGGGTGCTTGGGGCTAGGACAAAATCTGAATCGCAGGCTGTAAAACCAATGCACCAGGTACTAATAAAAAGAAAAATAGAAACCTCAAGCTACGGCTTGCAACCTGGAACGTGAGAACCATGTGTCCAAGATTTTCCACTGACTTGACCAATATTGACGATGTGAGAAAAACGGCTGTGATTGATGCCGAACTCAATCGTCCTAACATTGATATTACTGGCCTGCAGGAGACTCGCCTCGCTGAGGAAAGTCACTCAGGAAAAACAAATACACCTTTTTTGGAAGGGTAGAGGACAGTCAGAAAAAAAGGCAACACGGTGTGAGCTTTGCAGTGAAGAATTCGCTACTGGGAATGATTGAATATCCAGCAGGAGGAAATGAAAGACTATTATCCCTGCGCATGGCAACCTTTTGTGGTTTTGCCACCATTATTACTGCATATGCACCGACAATCGATTCCTCTGATGATGTGAAGGATTCGTTCTATGAGGAGTTAGACTCCATGATCAAGGCAGTTCCAAAATCTGACTACATTTATATGCTCGGTGATTTCAATGCCCGTGTGGGTAAGGACTCGAGTTCATGGCCAGTGTGCCTAGGAAAATACAACATCGGTTGTATGAATGAACATGGCCAAAGGCTGCTTGAGCATTGCACCAGAAATGACCTATGTATTACAAACTCCTTTTTTAAAAGAAAAGAGCTGCATAAGGTCACATGGAAACATCCAAGATCCGGCCATTGGCACCAGCTGGACTTCATCATCACACGGAGACAACATCTGAACCATATATCATTGACTCGAAGTTACCACAGTGCTGACTGTGATACGGATCATTCTTTGGTTGTTGCAAGGGTTAGGACTGAGACCAAAGAGAATCTACACAGCTAAACACAAATCTAGCCCAGGATTAATATTATTAACACTCACGATCCTGAAAAGTGCTTTCAGTTTCAACAGCAACTTGAAGACGCTTTCACTGATACACCAGAAAATTGTACAGTAAGTGAAAAGTGGGGTCAACTTAAGGAAACTCTTTATAAAACTGCCGTAGGGGTTTACGGCACTGTGGATCATAAGAGGCAGGACTGGTTTGCGGCAAACAGCCAGACTCTTCAGCCGTTGATTGATAAGAAGAAGATAGCTTTCTTAAGAAACAAGGAAAGACCAACGCGTAACACTCGAGTGAGCTAAAGCAAGCTAGGAAGGGTGTGCAAAAGGCTGCCAGGAAGTGTGCAAATGATTATTGGATCAAGTTATGTGAGTCCATTCAAATCTCAAGTGATAAGGGAAACATAAGAAGCATGTATGAAGGAAAAAAGAAAGCCTGTGGTCCAATGATAAAAAGAAGTGCACCATTGAAAACCTTGACTTGAGAAATCATAACTGATAAGAAACAGCAGATGGACAGATTAATAGAGCTATGCTGGCGAGAAGGACAAGTCCCACAGGATTTCAAAGATTCAAGCATCATAACACTGTACTAGAACCAGTAGCTAGATCGGAGCGACTGCAACAACTATACGGGTATCTCACTTCTGTGTATTGTTGGAAAAGTATTTGTCAGAATTGTTCTGAACAGACTTCAAGTCATAGGAGATCAAGTCTACCCCGAATCACCGTGTGGCTTTCGACAGAACCGAACTACCATTGATATGGTATTCTCATTGCGACAAATGCAAGAAAAATGCCGTGAACAGAATCAACCACTGTTTATTACCTTCATCCACCTCACAAAGGCATTACATTTGGTCAGTTGTGAGGGTCTGCTCAAGGCAATAAAGAAGATTGACTGCCCACCAACTTTTCTGTCCATTGTGGAATCAAGTTTGATGGTGCAATTTCTGAAGAGGTTGAAATCAAGAGCTGGAGTTAAGCAAGGTTGTGTACTAGCTCCCACCCTCTTTGGAATATACTTTTCACTTCTACTGAAATACGCCTTTCGTGATCAGGATGGTGGTATATACACTCACTCACGCTCAGATGGCGGCTTCTACAATGCTCAGAGATTGAAGGCCAAGACCAAAATTAGGAGGGTACTGATCAGAGAGTTGCTTTTTGCAGATGATGCTGCAGTTACGACCCACTCTGAGGAAGAATTACAATGTCTACTATCTGCATTATCCAATGCTTGTTCTGAATTTGGTTTAACAATTAGCAAAAAGAAGACACAGATTATGTCACTAGGTGCACATGGGGTACCATCAATCTTTATTGACAGAGCCGAACTAAAGATCGTAGACCATATTACATATCTCTAGGATCAGTGGTAAATAGCAAATTATCCCTAGATCAGGAAATCAACATCCGGATTGGTAAGGCAGCAACAACAATGAACAGGTTAAGAAAAAGAGTCTGGGAGAACAGGAAGCTTACTGCCAAAAAAAAAGTCCTTGTCTATCAAGCCTGTGTCCTTAGTACTGTTCTTTATGGCAGTGAAACCTTGACAACTTACTCACACCAAGAGAAGCGTTTAAACAGCTTTCATATGCGGTGTCTGCGAAGAATTCTTGGTATTAAGTGGCAAGACAAAATTACAAATACTGAAGTATTGGAAAGATCAGGTTGTGTGACGGTTTATTCCATGCTTAGTCTTCTTAGACTTAGATGGATAGGACATCTTAGGAGGATGGATGATGGTAGAATATCAAAGGACATCTTTTTTTGTGAATTACAGGTGGGTAAGAGATCTCAGGGTCGGCCTCTACTACGATACAAAGATGTGTGTAAGCGGGACATGATTGATACAGGCATTGATAATGCACATTGGGAGCAAGTCGTCGCTAAACGTGTTGCATGGAGGGCAAATATCAGAAATGGAATAAAGACAAAGGAGTAAATTATTGCAGATAAGTCACACACCGAGCGTGTGAGACGTAAGATGGTCATGATTGTGGAAATGACCACGTGTTCACATGCACCCACTGTAAACGAACATTTTCAGCGTGAATTGGCCTTATCAGTCACATTCGCTACCGCCACGGGTAAGAGCTATGCCTTTTTGAAGCACAATCTATTGTCTGTCAAGACGTCAAGGTGCCAATGAATTCTTTAGAACTATTTGAGAGGAAAACTTTGCCATCTGCATATCTAATTGGATTTTCACGAATTACGAATGCGTCAAAAGTGTCTCTGATCTCATTATCTTTTACATCCCTCATTTCGTTTTCTGCATATAAGCACACGTCAAATAGGTATAGAGAGAGAATGCAACCCTGCCTGACATTCTTTTGCACCTCTAACAACTTCAGTCTGCTGTTTTCACAAACTGCTCGAACAGCTGAGTTTTGATCACAATATAATGATTTAGTTGCGTGGATCATGATTACATCCATATGAACAAATATCGGTAGGTTTACTGTTGGCTGATTGGTCTTTCGAATACCCATTGCTTTCATTTATTCTGTCTTGATAAGAAACTAAGAGTATTATAACAATTGCGGTAAACTTATTATTATTAGTATTATTTAGCTTCCGGTACAATGGCAACAAAATGACGAGTACTCTTCGGGGGGACGGACGCTATTTAGTGTTTTCCTTTGGATTTCGTGTGATTTCCTATGGATTTCCTGTGAATAGTGTTTTCCTGTGGATTATGTGATTTTATTTTGTGTTCTTTTATTGGAAGTTTTCAAAAGAAGCCACGGAAGGCAGGTGGTTGATGAAATTTTGAGGGCAGCCGACAGATATTTGTTGGTCATGGTCTCGAGTTTCACGACGGCAGGCAGAGGAGCTCTTCTTGAGTCAATGGTTGCGGTCTCCGACCAGTACAGTCACTGCCATAGAGGAAAGCAACGGCAAACTACCTCTTTAAAAGTGCCTAGTACATCATGATTCGCTTAAAGACTGATCATCGCAAGATAAGGACAGAGACGTTAAAATTAGCAACATGGAACGTTAGGACGTTAAACGACGACGAAAAATTAGAGAACATAAAACAAGAAATTGAAAGGGAAAAAATTAATATTTTAGGTATGTGCGAATCGAGATGGACAGGAGCAGGCATCAAGATAGATGAAAATTTCAAGATTATGTATTCTGGAGGTGAAGATCGTCATAGGGGAGTGGCAATTATTTTGGATCGGAAAACATCAAAATCTGTTCAAGGATATTGGGCCGTGTCGGACAGAGTTCTACTAGTTAAATTAAGTGGCAGACCTTTTAGCATAAATATTATTCAAGTATATGCCCCAACAGAAGATAGTGTAGAAGAATTTTATAATGACATAGAGTCTGCCTTAAGAAATGTAAAAATTCAGAAATAAACATCATAATAGGGGACTTCAATGCAAAAGTAGGAAATCAAGGGGATAGATACACAGTAGGAAACTATGGTTTAGGAGAGAGAAATGAAAGAGGATACAGACTCGTAGAGTGGGCAAAAGAACAGGTAAATGATTATAGGAAACACCTGGTTTAAGCAACACCCTAGAAGATTATGGACATGGAGGAGTCCTGATAGCAGGATTAGAAACCAGATTGACTACATTCTCATTAGCAGAAGATTTAGAAACGCGCTAACAGTAGCAAAAACAGTTCTCAGTGCTGATTGTTATAGTGACCACAGATTACTCACAGGAACATTGAGGATAAAGTTGAAGAAAGTCAAGTATATAACAGGAAACACTAAATATGATTTGTGTACATTGAGTAATGACAAGGAAATACAAAACAAATTCAACATAGAAGTACAGAACAGATTTGAAATATTGTCTGATCTAGAGATCTATTCCAGGATGTGGATGATCAATGGGAAACGTTGAAGAATTCAATCAATGTGGCTGCATGAAAAAACTATTCCAAAATTAAAGAAGGTGGGTCGTAAGAAATGGATGACTGAAGAAATTTTACACGTCATGGAAACAAGAAGACTCAACAAAAATAATTCTGTCAAATATGAAGAAATTCACAGACAAGTCAGAATATTATGTAAGGAGGCAAAAGAAGCATGGCTTGAGGAAAAGTGCTTAGAAATTGAAAACCAACACAACAGTCAAAATACCAAATTAGTGCACAAAAGAATTCAGGAACTTACTAATAAAAGAACAAGTACATCAACAGGGTGTCTAAAAACTAAAGATGGCAAAATCATAATAGAAAAAGACCAGATTCTACATGTATGGACAGATTATGTGAAACACCTTTATGATGATAACAGAGACGAACAATATGATATTAGATTTAATAATGAAGGACCGCCAATTTTGGAGATGGAGGTTCGAAATGTTCTTAAGCATATGAAAGCTGGCAAGGCCCCCGGTGCAGATAACATCACAACAGAAATGATTAAAGCTTTAGAAGAATTTGGACTAGAGCAAGTCACCAGACTGCTGAACACATTATATGATACTGGAGATATACCTCCTGAATTATGTAACTCTGTATTTATTGCAATCCCAAAGAAATCAGGAACCTTGGAATGTGATCAACATAGAACAATTAGTATAATGAGTCACATCACAAAGATTTTGCTAAGAATTATCATGCAAAGAGTGAGGAAGAAGATACAACCTGAAATAGGGGAAGAACAATGTGGGTTTGTAGAAGGAAAGGGTACAGTAAATGCTGTGTATATACTGCGAACAGGTATTGAACGTGCTATAGAAGTAAACAAGGATATACATCTTTACTTTATTGACTATACAAAGGCTTTTGATAGAGTTAGACATGTCAACATGGTGGATATGCTTGCAGATCTACAAATTGATGGGAAAGACATTAGACTTATAAAAAACATATATTGGAAACAACAAGCTGCAATAAGGATTGATAATGAAGTGGGACAGTATCAGCCAATTAAGAGAGGTGTTAGGCAGGGATGTGTGATGTCTCCAGATCTTTTTTCCCTATACAGTGAAAATATTTTCAGAAATGTAGAGGATATAAATGGAATCAGCATTGGAGGACGAAACATCAATAACATTAGATATGCAGATGATACAGTATTAATTGCAGACAATGCGCAGGACCTGCAACAATTAGTAGATGCGGTTGTTGTACACAGTGAGCAACTGGGGTTAGAATTAAATTGTAAAAAGACTCAGGTTATGGTCGTCACTAGGAAGAAAGAAGTGCCACAATGTAATATACAAGTAAATGGAAATATTCTTCAACAAGTGAATTGGTACAATTATCTTGGAACAGTCATAACATCTGATGGGAAATGCCTTGAAGAGATTAGAACAAGAATCGCCATGGCGAAAGTAGCCTTTAGCAAGATGAAAAACATTCTGACCAATAAAAAGATGTCAATTGAAACGAGAAAAAGAGTGTTGAGGGGATACATAGAGCCTGTTCTTTTGTATGGATGTGAAACTTGGACAATGAGCAGTCAAGCTGAAAAACATCTGATGGCTGCAGAAATGTGGTTTCTGAGGAAAATGCAAAGAATACCATGGACAGACAGAAAAACCAATGACCAAGTACTACAGGAGACAAATGAACATCGTAAACTGATTAGAGAAATTAGACGTAGACAGTCAAAATTGTTTGGACATGTTATGAGAAGAAATGGATTGGAGAACTTGGTGACAACTGGCAAGATCGAAGGAAACAGACCAAGAGGAAGACCGAGAGGAAAATACCTGGATGGCTTGGCCACATGGCATGGACGAGACAGGAACACTGAGCTGATCCACGACACTGGTGATCGAGTGAAATGGCGAGTCATGACCGCCCACGCTTTCCGGCATGGCACATGATTGATTGATTGATTACTTTTATTATTATTACTTACTTACTTACTTACTTACTTACTTACTTACTTACTTACTTACTTACCTACCTACTTACTTACTTACTTACTTACTTACTTACTTACCTACTTACTTACTTTTTTTAAAAAAACGAAATACGGACTGGGGGATAACTGTCACGCTTTACCTGATTGTTCATAGACACACACCCAGCATTGCAGGGCGAGAAGTAGCTTTTCCCGTCACTGCCACAAATCGGGAAGTATTTCTGGTCGTCACAATGACAGCCTTGTAAACACTGGGAGGTGGTCTGATAACCTGGGCTACAAAAGGAAAGGAGAGGTAGCGAATATTAATTGTCTTCTGTGTAAAGTCTCTGACCTAGCAGAACAATGTGTGACCATCATTAGATTATGCTTATCATCTTTATGGCTTATAAAGACAAGCATTGATAATCCTTGTGGAAAACAATCACCTTCAAGTTATATCCGAATGGTGGCTGACTCAGTCACAGGATTATTAATCTAAGCCAGGTGATGGACCCTAATATGACTTTTCTTCTGCCGTGTACACCTCAGAGGAGCAAGTGGATCACCATAGTCTGGTAAGAATGAGGCAGCGAGGTGTGACGAGTGGATCTGGCCGATGCTCGACGCTCAGAGGAAAAGCGAAACGGACATATAATCAGATTGCTACTGAAACTATTAGTGTTGGAACTCTTCGCTGGCTGCTGAGGATGGGGACAGAGCGTTTATGGGAATGTCCCGAATGCTGTGATGTCGGTTCCTAAATCAATCAATCAATCAATCAATCAATCTTCTGCCGTTGAACGGGATGGGGGTGTGGGGTGTTGGGGGGGGGGGGGGGGTAGATGGCAGAATGGGAGAATGTGGTTCCAGGAAATGTGTGACAGAAACTACCGTACTCCTACAACTGATCATGTGTGAACACTGGGTTGTCTGGTGTTCTGTTTCACACAGATTACACTCTGTGGTGAAGGGGTTACGAATACAATTCGTAATCCCACATACCGTGTTCAAAACACAGCTGCGGTCGATTTGGAATCAGACCACCTTGCGTTGGTGTTCATATAAAAGTATGAGTGCTAGTGGTTCTGAAAAGAATAGTAAACTACTGAGCGTAAACTTGCCAAGAATCAGAAACAGAGAAAAAAATGATGGGGTTGACTGCGACGTCCTATAAAGAGTATGCAATTAACATTCTTTTTTTTAAGATTAAACTATATTAATTAAATCAATATAGCTTTCCATGTGAACACATTTCCTCTTTAAATTGTAAACAGCGAACATTCATTTTTACTATTACTCCAGACCAGTTTCAAGTGTGTATGTGTGTGTGTGTGATGTTTGCGTTTAAGTGTGTGTGTGTGTGTGTGTGTGTGTGTGTGTGTGTCTCCGCATATGTGCGTGCATGGGTAAAGAGTCAGGTAAGCAACCGAGTGTCCGTATATTGTTACGATCGCTACTTCGTGTCACACCCGACACTAACCGCTTACAAAATCTGTACTGTGAGCCTTGTAACATGGATGCGTTACCCCATCAAGTGTATATATGTAAGCTATTTTATGGATCACATCAAGACACAAACATAATGTATAGTTAAGTTTGTAGGTATATTTCTTATTTATCATTAGTCGCGGTTCCAACTTCACGACAACGGTTCGTCCCCATTATGCCCCGTTCCCGTGCCAGTGAATATCACACAAATGCTCCTCACAGCCCCATCTGAAAAGTGGTACAAACAGGAGTCTCGACAAACCAACAGCCCGCTCAGGTACACTGTGCATAATGCCGCCGCCAGAATGCCGACACAAAGTCCTTCACGAAAAATACAGTTCATAGTCGATGAAAGCGGCAGTCAATACAAAACCAGTAGTCACACATTACTGCATAAGGCAAACCAGTCATTTCTGCGACAAAGCCGGCCGCCATTATTCCAAACATGCAGTTCACGCTACGAAAAACCGCGGACAGATGTTAAAGCATTTCACAAGAAATTCACAGCTCACAGTGTCGCCCCACACACTCAATTCAGTAGCAGGGCGATGGAACCATGCACTTCTAGTCCAACATAAGGAAAATGCTAATGCAAACGGTAGCCACAAGCATAAACACTCCACTGGCTTTAAACTTTAATTGCCTATCTTCTATGTTGGGAACCGGAAGTCGTTACGTTAATCAATCAAATAAAAGCATACAAACTAAATTCTGCACGCAGAAACCACAGCCTGCCTTCGAATTGGAATGAGTGCTTGAAAGAAGGAAACGCGTGCCTGTATACAACAAATAATTATACCGTTCTAAAGCTTCGGCCTTGGAAAGATAACTTTGAAAACGTCTGTGCCAGAGAGAGCTGATTGCTGTTGTAGCAGACACGGTTTTTGACGTGTTCAACTTGCATAGCGCATCAGTATATGTCTTATACATTGGTTTACTCTCATTCAAACTGTGCTATACTTGTGGAAAGAATTGCAACTCCCTAATGTGACGAAAATAAGTCTCATAGCATACCTTTGTTGCTGTCACTTGCTGGCAAGGATGCCCGTAATATGTGTATTGTTTGTTACCTATCTGTCAGCATTTAGTGGAAGTATCAGTCAACTCCACCCCCATTGAAGGATGCTGTTTATCTGTCTTTCGCCTGATTGTACATACTGTCGGACTGCTGGTCGTCCATCTCTTTATTTCATCTATCATTCCACCATGTTACGGGTTCCAGCGTCGTACTGCCGATGCTGCTAATCTAACGTTATATAAATTCTGTAAAAATAATAGCATGAATTTCATAAATAACACCCCTTACTTTACATCACCGTCCGGAGCTCCTAAGAAAAAAATATACAGGGATCAAATACATTGTTCCAAGCTAGGAAGTAGCTTCCTAGCGAAGAACATAAAATATCCCGAACGTGCACAACAACCAGCACCAGTTACAGGAGTAAACCGAACTTCACCTCCGGCAACAGCCATCTCACTGTGTTCAGAAAACACTCCTTCTCTTCCCACACCACCCTTGCCTGTACCCCAGGAACACAATGTCGTGAATAGCAACCCAAGCTCCAATCCAAATGTTGCTAAATATGATACTTTGTTTCCTACCTTGCCCGTAAATTAGTCTCCCTCTATGATGTCAAAGGGGACACCGTTAAACAATGGTGCTGTGCCGCCGATGCCTGCTTCCAATGTAGGCACTTCCAGTGACACTCATAGCAATCCCTCGCTGGACGGTAATCTACAACCCTATGAGTGGAGCCGTCAACTTCAGCAGCTAATGCGATACAATCCTGCAGCCCTGCACCAAGCATTCATGATATCACTCCAGCAAAGACATTTTCCTGCCCCCTCTAACAGCCTGACCTATTTCTAAATAAAGTTTCAAAATCCCTGCAATTTGTATACCACAAGCGACATCTTCCTTTTAGTTTGTAATGTTCGCCAATCACGATTAGTGGCTCAACAAAAATGGTATATATATAGGCCATCTCAACATCTTTCATCTGCTCAACAAATTACCTGAGCTCTCGGTAATACTGTCCAAACAGTTCCATGTGTTTGGAATCACAGAAAGTCGTCTTAACGACAAAATAACCGACTCCGAAATCTCACTTAAGGGGTTTAACGTAATTCGGAAAGATGCAAATCAAAAATTAGAGACAGGTATTGCTGTATACATTTCCAATTCCCTCAAATGGTCCCGTAGAGGTGATCTCGAGACAGTGGAGATAGAATGTGTTTGGTTAGAGGTGAAGCCAGCCAGCCAACAACCGTTTCTCATTGGATACCTATATAGGAATCCTTGTGCCGGGTACAGTTGGTATGACTGCTTCACTACAGTGATGAATAGAGTGTTTACAGCAGGTAGAGAAGTTATGATACTAGGTGACTTCAACATAGATATTAGTAAATCCAACCAGACATGCGACGATATCATTCTTTCTTACAATTTCAAACAACTAATAAACCGATTATGTGGTTGTTTCGGGATTTGAAATTTAAATATTGAGCACAACCCACTACTGGCAACGCCGATCGCATTCTGGTATGAACCTAAGGCCTATCCACGTCAATATGGAAGCACTATACTCGAGTTTCGCCCTCGTTTGAGCTCGTCAGTAGTGCATATCCCTGACCGGATCCGGAAACAGTCCCGGATCACGCGTGTGAAGCGGGTGTGTAACCACGTGGCACACACTGGACACACCAAATTATCACAACAGAACATCACAACGCTACCCATCGTAGGCTATGCTCAAGATTGCCCAATCGCCGCGACTGACGTCCGTCAATCGATGGGACCCGAACGATCAGGACTTCTCACTGGCAAGGAACACCAGGCCTCCTAAGTCCAGTGAGCAATAATAAATTGATTATGTGGTTGTTTCGGGATTTGAAATCTTGAGCAATCTTGGGCAATCTTGCACACACTGGACACACCAAATTATCACAACAGAACATCAAAACGCTACCCATCGTAGGCTATGCTCAAGATTGCCCAAGATTGCTCAAGATTTCAAATCCCGAAACAACCACATAATCAATTTATTATTGCTCACTGAATTAGGAGGCCTGGTTTTTCTTGCCAGTGAGAAGTCCTGATCGTTCGGGTCCCATCGATTGACGGACGTCGGTCGCGGCGATTGGGCAATCTTGAGTATAGCCTACGATGGGTAGCGTTGTGATGTTCTGTTGTGATAATTTGTTGTGTCCAGTGTGTGCCGCGTGGTTACACACCCGCTTCACACGCGTGATCCGGGACTGTTTCCGGATCCGGTCAGGGATATGCACTACTGACGAGCTCAAACGAGGGCGAAACTCGAGTATAGTGCTTCCATATTGACGTGGATAGGCCTTAGGTTCATACCAGAATGCGATCGGCGTTGCCAGTAGTGGGTTGTGCTCAATATTTAAACTAATAAACCGTCCCACAAGGGTTACTGACACATCCTCAACTATAATTGATCATATATATGTTACTTGTCCAGATAATATTATTGAATGTTCTGTTCCTGTTTGTACAGTTAGTGACCACTACCCGGTATCTTGTACATGGTCAAGAATTGGGTTCAAATCTCTTAAACATAAATATGTAAGTATCAAACTTAGGAATATTAAAGCATTCAACCAAGATTTATTTTTGCAAGACTTAAGAAAAGCAGCCCTTGATCACGTTTACCAACTTCCTGACCCGGACGATGCATTAGCTTTCTGGACGAAGACAGTCTACAATGTGTTCGATAAACACGGGGCAATAAAAGAAGTTCGAGTCAAAAATCAACATAAATCCCCATGGGTCACTAGAGAAGTGCTGGAAATCATGAGAGAGCGAGATACAACACACACAAATAAAGACTTCATCAATTACCGCAGACTAAGGAATACAGTTAAATATGAAATTCGTAGGATAAAAAAAAAGATCATTTAAAAAATTTGATTGTAGATAATTCAAACAGTAAAAATATATGGAAGGCTATTAACTTGCTAACCAATAAGAAACGCCCTACATAATCATCAATACCAAATTCTATAACATGCGATGAATTCAGTTGGTTCTTTCAATCAGAAATAGAGAATCTAAAGTCTGCACTACCAGACTCATCGTGTAATTTAAGTTTACTGGCATCATTCTGTGAGGAGAAGTGCACCAGAAATATTCCCGCTGAGATTCCTTTAATGTCTGTTGCAGACGTTTATAAATATCTCTTAAACCTCAAATCAACAAACTTACACGGCCTAGATGGTATCAGTAATAGAATTCTTCGTTGTGCTGCACCAGTCATTAGCGAGTCCTTAACGTTCATTTATAACCAGTGCCTGGCCAAAACCTACTTTCCATCTGCATTTAAAATTGCTAAAGTGTTTCCGCTAATTAAAAATGGCTCAATCGATAATAGCGTTTTGGGTAATTACAGACCTATTTCCTTACTATCGTCGCTATCAAAACCACTAGAAAAACACATTCATAAAATAACGTTACACCATTTAATTAACAATGATCTAATAATTAACAGTCAATCTGGGTTTCGACCTAAATATTCTTGCCATAGTGCTCTAACAAAAATGACCGATAACTGGCACTTAAACATCAACAACGGTAGAATTTGTGGATCGGTGTTTGTAGACTTTAAAAAAGCTTTTGATATGGTAGATCACGATATTTTAATTAGAAAACTAAAACAAATGAAGACAAGCACCAACATGGTGAACATAATTACGTCATTTCTATCCGACAGACAACAAGTCATGTCCTTCAACAACTGTCTATCAAGACCCACACAGCTTAATATTGGTGTGCCTCAGGGCTCAATACTAGGTCCACTGCTTTTTGCAGTTTATAATAATGATCTTCCTTTATATATCAATACAACTTGTGATCTATTTGCAGACGACTCTACTATATATACTAGTCAAGAAAACCGTAGTGAATTAGAGAATTCTTTACAAAAGGAACTTGATAATCTTACTAGATGGAGCAATGAAAACCGCATGCAAATTAACATCGACAAAACCAAATCCATACTAATAACGACCAGACAAAAACTACAGACACTAGCCATAACTGGATCACCGCTCGAACTCCGCATGGGCACGTTACCTATAGTTAATGTTACTGAACATAAAACAGTAGGTCTTTTAATTGACAGCCATTTGAACTGGAGCTCTCATGTTCACGCTCTTACCAAGAAAATAGCACAAAAAGTTTACCAACTTGCTAAAATTCAGCACTTCCTGGACGAAAGCACACGAAAAATATTCTATGCATGCTATATCCAATCACATCTCGATTACTGTTCCACAGTTTGGGATGGTTGCCTTAAATCTAATTTAAAACGACTATGTTCTCTACAAAACCGCGCTATGCGTCTGGTTTCTGGCATAAAGCACGTTGAAAGTAATAATTTGTACAGTCATCTAAGACTTCTACCACTACAAAAGCGCTTCCTTTTCTCATCTTATCTCATCATGTTCCTCTTGTACCTTGCGGTGTCGAGGTGAAGTATAAACTTCGTGAGAGTGCCCGGTTATGGGCTTCGTATATCGACATTCCCATGGATTCTGTTATTCCCTCCGTCCAACGTTTACGTGGTCGGCCTCTTCCTCTGTTTCCATCTGGTCTGTACATCATTGCTTGTTGTGGCATGCTGTTGACTGGTAGCCTACTTGCATGGCCAAACCATTTGACTTGCTGCTTTCTAATAAAATCTAGAGCAGCTTTAACCCCCACTTTAGTCCTGATTTCTTAATTTCTGATCTTATCTCTTCTTGATACGTTGAGTATTCTTCTCAGGAACAAAGACCAAATTAGTGAATAAAATTATATCTCAAAATACCCCAGAGTATCTTCTGCCGCTGATTCAATCTAATGCAATGAACAGCAAGCGCCTAAATCTGTTACATGTCTCAAAGCCTAGATTGGACCTATACAAAACATGTTTCGCCTATTCTAGTGCTCACTTATGGAATGATCTGCCTCCAGATCTGAAAACTCCAATGAGTCCCTACACATTTAACCGAAAACTCTTTCAATACTTAATCGATACCGACTATATGCCACCATAATTCATTTAATGGTATAATTGTTCAGTATAATTGTTCATTATAATTGTTTAACTATAATTGTTCACTATATATGTGTGTGCGTGTGGGAGCGAGAGAGAGAGAGAGAGAGAGAGAGATAGAGAGAGAGAGAGAGAGAGAAAGTGGGTGTCAGAGAGAGGGAGAGAGTGAATGTGTGTGTGTGCACGTGCATGCGTGTGTGTGGAGAGAGTGATTGAGCGAGAAATGGTGGGGGAATGTGTCAGTGCATGCATTCGTACGTGTATGAGTGAGAGTGAGTGAGGGAGTGTGTGCGTGCGTGCATGCGTTCATGCGTATGTGTATGTGTGAGAGAGTGTGATTGAGAGAGTGAGTATGTGTGTATGAAGGATTGTGTGTGAGAGAGTGAGACAGTGGGAGAGTTGTTGTGTCAGTGTATGTGTGTGAGCGCGCGCATGCGTGTGAGTGTGTGTATATGAAAGAATACAGAGAGAGAGAGAGAGAGAGAGAGAGAGAGAGAGAGAGAGAGAGAGAGAGAGAGAGAGAGAGAGAGAGAGCTGAGCAGATGCATGTCATGTAACACGCATGTTATGTAACACGTGAATCCATATGTTTGTGTTTTCTCATCTGTCATATTATCAGTTGAATACCATTTGATTGTATCATGTATAATATAAACTCATGTTCATTACTGTAGTTTGAGTGAGAGAGTCAGTGATTGTGTATGAGAGACAGAATGAGTGAGCGTGAGAGTGAATGAGTGAGCGGGAGAGTGAATAAGTGAGCGGGAGAGTGAATGAGTGAGCGTGAGAGTGAATGAGTGAGCGTGAGAGTGAATGAGTGAGCGGGAGAGTGAATGCGTGAGAGTGAATGAGTGAGCGGGAGAGTGAATGTGTGAACGTGAGAGTGAATATATATGTGTGTGTGTGTGTGTGTGTGTGAGAGAGAGAGAGAGAGAGAGAGAGAGAGAGAGAGAGAGAGAGAGAGAGAGAGAGAGAGAGAGAGCACCACTATTTTTACGTCACATACTTTTCATGTACACATTTTTCTCCATGTTTAACATTTTTATGAGACTGTTCATGACAAATGTCAGTGTATGTGTGTGAGTAAAGTGTGGGAGTTTGTTCATACTAGTTTCAATACTAACGTGAGACATTTTGTATGTGTCTAGATGTGAGGAAGTGTGAGTGTGTGTGGAGGATGTGTGTGAGTGTGAGGATATGTGTGGGTTGGGGATGTGTGGGTGGGGGTATGCGTTTGGATGGGTTGGGGTGTGTGGGTTTTGGTGGGTAGTGATATTTGAGGGTGTTGGTGGGATGTGTGGATGGATGTGTGGGGGTGAAAGTAGGGGTGTGGGAATGGGTGTGGGGGATGTGTGTATGGGTGGAGGATATGTGTATGGGACGTGTCACGAGATAAATAAACTTGTTCGTGTCGATCGATGACAAACTAGACCCAACCTTAGTCGGCAAAAACAGCAACCCTTTGAGGTTGAACAGACTGAGAAAAATACGTTGTTAAAACTGTCTGCACCTGGTCAGCATTGGTGTATGAGATCAAAGTGAGTCACGTCGAGTGGTCTACACACGGTCGACAGTTTGTTGACAGGTTGTTGTTGTTCGAGAGACGTGTACTGGCGACATCTGTCTACGAAGCGGGAGTTGGCCGTTGAAAGTGATGGACAGAATGGCTGCCAGAGGTCGGAAGGATTCTGTCATATGGGGGAAAGGTCTCTGGCTCACAGACAGCCCGGATATTTGTTGGATGAGACAAAGAACTCCCCAGATGAAAGGAAAATTGACAGCTAATTGACTCCGGTTAG
This sequence comes from Cepaea nemoralis, assembly GCA_014155875.1. Classification (NCBI taxonomy): domain Eukaryota; kingdom Metazoa; phylum Mollusca; class Gastropoda; order Stylommatophora; family Helicidae; genus Cepaea; species Cepaea nemoralis. Next base: position 34,336 of record JACEFZ010023026.1, on the reverse strand, counting down.
TCTAGAAACAGGAGGACAAAGCCAGATTCTGGACTGATTGGCGTCTGGACTCTTTGGTGACGTCACTCAAGCACCCAGATAAAACCCAGTTGCGATAAACAGGTGGAGGGAGTCGAGAAAAACATTCTGAAGTGTTAGGATTGGGTCATTATTCCGATTTGTGTTACATGAGAGAAACTAGGGGTGTCAAATTGTTGATAGTTATCGGCGGACATAGATCCAGTCTGTGATCGCCTAGTTTCGATTAGCAACAGGAATAGACATATGGTAGGCAATTGATTGACTGATTGATTGATTTAGGAACCGACATCACAGCATTCGGGACATTCCCATAAGCGCTCCGTCCCCATCCTCAGCAACCAGCGAAGAGTTCCAACACTAATAGTTCCAGTAGCAATCTGATTATATGTCCGTCTCGCCTTTCCTCTGAGCGTCGAGCGTCGGCCAGATCCCCTCGTCACTCCTCGCTGCCTCATTCTAACCAGACCATGGTGATCCATTTGCTCCTCCGAGGTGTACACGTGCTCCCACAAGGCCGCAACCACATCTGCCTTGTCATGCATCAATACTCCACCAAGTTTTGCCGAGCCAGCCAATCTGTCCGCCTGTTCATTCCCCAGCACACCGGCATGCCCAGGAGAAAAGATCCAGGTGATGCTTGCTACCCGTGACCTCCGAAGCGAAGCAAGCCACTCTGCACGAAGCTTGCCTGTTCTCACCCTTCTCAGCATGCTTTCTGAGTCAGTTACAATCACAATGTGTGTATGTATCGTGTTTTCTATCCAGCGGAAAGCTGCACTGACCGCCTCCACCTCCATTCTTAAGCTAGATGTAGTGTCATCATACGCCAGGCTCTCCTGCACCAAACGCCGACCATTAGTTTTTGCCAAGAACCCCCAGGCACTTCTCCTACCTCTCAACACCGACCCATCCGTGTAGATAATCACATCACCCGGGCGAGAATTTTCCTGAATTAGTTGCTGAATTTCCACTTCCGTGGCCCCTGCTGGTCACTCCCTGCACTCCCTGCTCAATGTGATTATAACTCTGCACAAGTCTGACTGCACGGCTGACACTCTAACCCACTCCTCTCCTCGCCTGATGTTCTCCAAGGGGCACACTTGTCTGATCGTATCCTCCGCCTGAGCCATCCATGATTTCCCTCTTATCAGTCTCTGACCCTTAACTACGTCCAGCGCCTCATGCAACGGGTGATCTGTGTCTGCAGCTACTCTGAGGTATGCCTTCGCTTGCATCACCTTGTGCCTACCAGCAACAGTAGGCAGACCAAGGATGTAACGCATGCACACTACTGGGGTGTCTCTGGTGCATCCCAGAATGACCCGCATAGCTTCATTCTGTATGCGCTCTAATTTCACCAGCTGACTCTTTGAGACAGTGAGCAGTCCTAGTCCATAATCAATCACTGAGAGGATCAAGTGCTGGTATAGTGTGAAGAGCATTCTCTGCTCTGTGTCCATTGCAGCCATAGTTTTAAGTGCATTGAGTCCCTTTTGAGATCTTGTCACAACCGTCTCCACATGGTCCTTGAAGGACAGACTCCTGTCAAATGTGATTCCCAGATACTTCAGTTTGTTCTCTCTGTTGACGCTTCTACCATCTATCGTGAGGCTTGGGGCATCATCTCTCACAATCCTGTTGTCCAGAGAGCACCACAAAACAGCCGCCTTTTCCGGGTTGATGACAGCACTCATTTCAGTGCACCAGTCAATCACTTTGTCTACTGTCACCTGTAGCTCCTGGGCTGTTTGATCCCTATTTCTCCCCTGCCTGTATGCAAGAATATCATCTGCAAATGTTAGAATCCTTCCAACCCCTGGTGCTTCTAGGTATGCAATCTTGCTCGTATACACATTAAAGAGCACCGGTGAGATTGCAGATCCCTGTGGCAGTCCCGGGGTTAAAATATGTGGCTCTGATGTCCATGCGCCCAGACGGAGAGCAACCTGACGAGAATGCAGGACGGCTGCTATCCAGTTCACCAACCAGGGATTGACCCCCTTCTCCATAAGTGCGGTCATCAATATATCATAGCGAACTCTATTGTACGCATCCTCGAGATCAAGCGCTGCCGCCATCGTTTCCTGTCTACTCTGGAACCCCTCATAAACGTCAAAGGCAAAGGTGGCTGCATTTGACCAGGTATCTTTTCCTGGCCTTTAGCTCCCCAGGCCTCTTGGAAGAAGCTTCCCCTTTTCCAAAAACCTCTGCAGCTTAACAGCGACTATCTTCTGTAAAACCTTCCCAAATGTATTTTGAAGGGTGATGATCCTAAAGCCGCCAAGCTTTGAATGATCCTTGTATGGTTTTGGGAGAGGGATGAGATAGCTATGCAGCCAATCCTGCGGTACTGACGCTGTCCTAATGCTCTGATTAAAGCAGCCGGCCATCTCCTTCAGGTCCACATCGCTCAAAGCCTTCATGTGGCCATACCTGACACCATCAGGCCCTGGTGCCGTGTCTTTTGCCTTTTGCAAAATATGTTTAACATCTTCAAACAGTATGATGTCTTCGTAAGGCATATTCTCTATTGTGCCAGATAATTCCACTCTAACTGCATCCCTGGTATCCGCACCACTATGATTGGTCTGCTCTAAAAATCTCTGGAGAAACGCTTCCCCTTTCTCCTTGTCTGTTGTCACGCGTACCCCATCCTCTTTATAAATTGTTCCCACTGTCATAGGCCGATCTTTTCTTTGCATTTGTCTGTACAGTTTCCAGAATTTATGCAGTGTTTTATCACCTCCAATCTCCTTCATAAAACATTCCCATTTTACTTTCTTGGCCTCTGCAGCACATCGCTTGAAAGCCTTCACCTTGTCTTTCTTGTCATTTTCCGCTATGTCCACATCCTCTCGTGAGCTTAGGGGTGTCTGTCGCAATTTCCTTAGCTGCTTCACTGCAGCTCTCTTTGCTTTCCACGCATTGTCTACTTCTGGGGTCCACCATGGGGGCTGCAAAAAAAGGAGTTTTAACAGTCCTGTTGCATGCCCCATGTCTGAGGCGTCCAAGTAGGCTGTCGCTCCACTCATACCGGAAGGTCTTGCGCACTCTCCCAGCCTTAACTTTCCTGGACTTAGAGATAATGGTAGGCAATTAATTATATCTAACTTAAGAGTATGATTAGGAATAGAGTGCAGTACTGTGCAGTGATATAATGTATTATGATTAGTGATAGAATGTTCTATAAGTGCGGTGCTAGAAAGGATCATAGGAGCGTCGGCACTAGTATCCTATTGTGTGGCTTCAACTAGCTTGTGTGATATATCATTTTACTCGGGGAGTTGAGGACAATGTAGTGGAATAATAATTAGAAAGATTAAGGATGGTTGAGAGGGAGGAGGGGAATGTGAAATGGTAGGATCTTCCAGTAGGGCATCTGCTGGGTTTCTACCCGTTCCTTTATTCTTTCCTGGTGTTGCCATGTCTCAGATCATATGATTGAGTTATTTGGCCGTATGACAGAGATCGGATCTCTGTTATAGATCTGAGTGCTGTTATTGGCCTACACTTACCTAATTCCGGCCAGGACTGAGTTGCCCTCACCATGATGTTATCTACTCTACAGGTTCCATTTACAGTTCCCCTTGAGTGTTCCACTTGAGTGTGAGATGATTTATTACGAAGAAGCAGTTTCAAAGTTTTATACAATGATGGCTCATGGAAAGAAGACAGAGGTTACTGAGAGGTTTTTACACGGGGCTCAGAACTTAATTGGTCCGCCGAAACCTGGATTCTGCTGAGCAGGATTTAAGGAACATTAGTGTTGTGTTTAATGAGTGATAAGCTTCATCACCGAAGATTAATAACTCGCATACCAAGGATATATATATATATATATATATATATATATATATATATATATATATATATATATATATATATATATATATATATATATATATATATATATACATCTACCTAACAAACATTAATAGGTTGTGTTCTGAAAGAGGGGAAAATGTTATAATCAGAGACTTATGAACATTAGATTTTCCCCAAGTGATATTTCAGTTAATTGGAAGATTATCAGTTCAACAAACATTATGAAACATAGTAACTTCACCGTGTGGTAGAGTGAAGACCAAGATCAACAGTGTCTATCGGATTACCAGCATCCTGTTTGTTCGAGTGATTGAAGAAAGTCGTCATCTTCTGGGTGAGGTTCACTGTCCGGAATAAATGGTGCTGTTGTGTGCTAAGCACTATGATGTTACAGACTTTGCTTCTAAATCACTGGTCTACCGTTAGAATCTTCGACACACATTCTACACCTTATATATATATATACACACACACACACACACACACACACACACACACACACACACACACACACACACACTTCTCCTACATATACTCTTTGCTTTAATAAATTTCTTGTTTTTATTTGTTGAGGCTAGAGTTGTCAAGTATGTTATGTTGGGGAAGAATGAGAGGGGGCATGATCCAGGGGTGAGTAAGAGTGAGAGGAAGGTGTCTTCAGATTGAAGGAGTGTGTGGACGGAGTCTGCTGGATATCTCCAGGGTAGAGATATTGAAATTTAAAAAAATGTGGGTGTTGATTCCCCTCACTCCAGGGACGACACTAAAGTGGTAAAGAAGAACAAGTAACTACTACTACATTCATTCTTTACACATACACGACAGGGGGATGTGTGTTTATGTGGGTGGAGATGTGTGGATGGTTGAGGAAGTATGTGCGGGAGGCGGGGTTGTTTGTGGTCGAATTGTCTCAACATGGAGGAACAACGTCTGTGCTCCGTGTGGAGAGAGTCAACCTAACAATGCGACGATCGAGGCGGGGAGACCGAAAGCGGCAACGCAGACGAGGTAGGGCGAGGTGCGATCGTCTGGGCCTCAGGAATACTCGTATTCTATATTAAAACTGTGCCAGCGTAAAACAACGATGCCATATTCTGGAAAACCTTGGTTACAGGAACACCATTGTAACGCTTCAGCAGACGAGACTGGGTGATCAGTTACTCCAAATTGCCGGTTTCAAATGTTTCTACAACAGGCGACACCTGGGAATGGTGTTTCTCTTTTGCGACAATATGATGGCTTCAGAGCTTGACATGTCCAGTTGGGACAGAGACGACATACAAATACAGGCGGTTAGAGTTGAATCCGGTCTACCATTCGTGTTGGTTAATGTTTATGCCCGTAACGCGAGTGTGGATTCCCAGAAGTGGCAGTGCTTAAGTGACATATTCGGTCACGAGAAAATGTTATTTTCTGTGGCGATTTCAACGCTAAAGGCAGATCATGGGGAAACATTTCCTCCAACACTCAGGCGGAGAAGCTCGATACTGCACTTGAAACCATTAACCTCGTTTGTATCAACAGTGGCTGTGTCACCAGGACAGCAAGTCGTCTAAGTGATGAGGACAGTCCTATTGATTTGGCGCTGGTTTCTCCTTCTCTCGCTACAGTATGAAGTTAGAGTGCCCTAGGGTACTACCGCAGCGACCACCACCCTTGCAGCATATTGGCGGAGAAAGACAGAACCAGACAGCACAAGTCAACGGTCAAGACGTTCAAGTATGACAGTACAGGGCAAGATGTGGTGAGTAAAATAAGGCGCGACAAGCGCATAAAGATTCAAGGCAGGAAAATAAGCTGGGAGCAGCCACCTTGGTGGAATTTTGAGGTGAAAAAGGCTTGGGTGGATAAGTGTAGGGCCGTAAAGAAATGGCAAAACGCCAAAAAGAACAGAGCTGCCCATTCTAGTCGCTGCATGCACTTAGAAAGAGAGATGAACACAAAAGTAAGCTATTTTTAAAAAAAACTGGTTAAGATGTTTAAAAATGAAAGATGGGCAGAAGTATGTCACAGAGTAACCACAGACAAGTCACTGAAATTGTTCTGGCGATATCATAAAAACATGAGTGAGATAGTCAAGAATAATAGTATTCCTGACTTCCGAGGTGCTGACCTCATCTGGCAGAGGACTGACGAGAACAAGAGCAAAGCCCTCTTCGAACGCTATCTAGAGCAGAACAGCCAGACAGACATGAGAGGCCAAAATCTCGCCAAGGAGGTCACCTCAGATAGGTGCAATGCACAGAACATTTCGGATGAAGACACAGTGACAATGAAAGAAATCAAGGCTGTGCTTCGATGATAAAAATAATCAGCGCCCCTGGGCCAGATAGCATAAGATATGACGACATCAATATGTGTAACGACAACAAGCTAGAGAAATTAGCAGATATGTACAACAACAACAACAGTATAGGGAGTGCTAGCATCAAGGAGGAGTGGTTACACAGCCGAAGCCAGGCAAATACCACACAAAATTTCAGGGACATCGAATAATAACTATGCAGAATATAAGAGGCAAGCTGCTGGGGAAGTTAATTGCCAGAAAAATATCAAGCCAGCTAGAGAGGCAAGGTTTTCCCACCTATCTTTGAAGAGTAACGTCCAAAAAGAGAAACCTGGACCAATGCAGCAGATTTTGTCCATGATGTCTATGAAGGCTTCCACTCAGGCATTGAAACCTTTGCTGCAGCGACTGATCTTGAGGATGCGTACAACAGAGTACCGTTGGATGTTCTAATGCTTAAGATTCTTGAACTCTAGATAAGTCCTTTCCTCCGTAGTTGGATCGCCGCAGCCCTCTTCCAATGGAAAGTAATTTTTAGATGTGGCAGTTGGACTTCAAAACCAACAACAATATATCCTGGCTTATCACAGGGATCACCATTATCTCCGGTGCTGTTCAACGGCTACACTGTGAGAATCACCAGCGAGCAAATCATAGGACCGGGGAGGACACTGTCGTATGCAGTTGATGTTTTAGTGTATCGTCAGGGTAAGGATAGAGATCAGGTTGCTGTTGAGCTACAAACCGAAATCAATCGCATAAGCACTTGGTGTGTTGAAGCTGGGGCAATGGTCAACTCAACAGTGACATGGTTCTCTTTGAATAACCATATTGTCAACACCCCAACTCCAACTGTAAATATGGGTTCAGAGACGGTGGAAAGAACGCAGGCAATGAATTACCAGGGGATATGATTTGATCGAAGCCTAGCTTATACTGAGCATGTAGACCAGGTGATAACAAATACCAAGCGGGGTTTGCTGCAATGCGGGTGATGGCGGCGGCAAACTGTGAGCAGCAACATCTATGTCTTCTTTACGAGGGTCTGGTCCTTTCTGTTTTTGAGTATGTGATGGGGATCCTGACTCTAAGCCATAAGCAGATATAAAGGATGGAAAGGATACAGAACAAAGCTATGCACATTATTCTTGGATGTACAAGAGATACAGCATGCAGGGTGATGCGCTACCTTCTTGATTTTCCAACCATGAGGGACAGAATACAATTTTGCCAAGCATGTGCTTATCTCAGAGTCAACGCAAACACACAACATCCACTGCACAGCGAGATTAAGAAGGTAAACGGCAGCAAGTTAAAAAGAGGAACATCATGGATGGGTCAAGCCGAAGACATTCTTCAGCAGGTGTGTTCACTTGAGGACTTAGAACCTGGCGAGGAGTGGGTAAAAGTGCCAACAGAGTTCTGTACATCCTTTTCAGTTTGCATCCAGCTAGACAGAAAATGCAGACAAGAAAATCCAGCTGCTGTGGAGGCGGAAGTACAGGCTCTGATCTTCGAGAATTCGTTAGAGGATGATGCTGTCATTTACATGGATGGTCGGTCGTCCGAATAGTGAGAAGTTCATGGGCCTTTACGGCTCAGGCCGGAGGGAAAAGTGTGAAGGAAGAGTCTGGTGCTCTTGCTTTGACCACAAGCAGCCTGGCTATGGAAGTCATGGCAGTAAGTAAACAATAACATAGCTCGAGACACAGACATTCAATCGGGCATGTGTCCGTAGTGACTTAATTGGTATGCTCAAGATAATAGAGATGAGGTGGGTCCGAAGAGAGTGGCTGCTGTATCTGGAGCGGTCTCGGCTAGGCAATGATTAGTTTCACCTTCGTGCCAGGGCATGCGGGTGTAGAAGGGAATTAGCAGGCTGACAGGCTTGCAGGTAGGGCTACTGTGGAAGGCGGACGAGCCATGGAACAGGCAGACATTCTGAATGTTCTACGAGAAGTAAGTCGTTTATGAGAACCAAGCGATGACTAGGAATTTACAACTATGGTCAGGCTGCAAGAACAGCAAGTTAAAAGAGGCGTGGCCAAACAAGAACTGGCGTCGTGAGTCGTTACACGCTGCGGGATTTCCTGAGGAGGGGATCCGAGCACTTATGGACTGAATGGTTCGATGTGCAATGAGGATCTGTCGACTAACAAACTAACTAACTAAAAATGTTTAAAGATTTATTATATGAGCTTGTTGTTGTTGTTGTTTTTTTTTTGAGATAACTAAGAATGACCTTCTTAGTAGGGCAGTTAGTCAGGTTCCATCAGTGGCAGTTTGACTGTAATCTGCATTCATATTATATGTATTTACTGTGCGTTTATTGCCTTCATATAAAACACACACAAATGTGTTAACACTTTATCATTAGCATTTTTTATCTGTTGTCAACACACAAACGGTGTCTTTTCGAGGACTTCCTTGAATGTTATATTCCTGGACAATCATGCTTAAGGGTCCCACAGTAATCTACCATCATGTGGTCATCCCAAAGTCTTTATTATCTTTCTTCCATTGCTTTTATATCTTTGTGAAATCTTTCACCTTGCTCCCCACTAAAGTCGCCATGTTTCAATGGAAAGAAATGTAAATGGCTAAGGAGGTAATGCAATTTTATGTTCATGTTGCATTCAAGCTTACAAAACAGCGACAGCATATTTTTAACTAATTCAGAATAATTGCTTTCTTTAAAGGTACCCAGAAAGTTTTGCACAACTAAAACGAATGCTGATCAGGTCGTGGACTTTGTTATGTTCATCGAATCAATAAAATATGGATCGTTTTTTTAACTTTATAATTTGTGGTTCATCAAGAATTCCAGCTTTAAGTTTGTCTATACTCAATTCCTAACACTTTCTGCATAACTAATTTAAACAGGCCGGTGTCCCTGGCGTAGGTGTTAACGTCTTTCTCCGTAATCCCGTATATTCTCGTGAGTAACGCAGCTGCGGGAGATTCGATAGCGGATCGCGCCGCATTGGTTACTTACGGGGGTATGTGAGCCGGTCGCCCAGAAAGCAATGGAAAACTACTGAACGTAATCTTGCCTAGTACACCAAAAGCAGCTGAAAGATGATGGTGTTTTTGGTGTAAGGGCAGTTATATTATCTGAACAAAATGCAACATTAAAAAAAAAAAAAGATTTAAACAGGTGCCATCTTTGCTCAGTGCCTTAAGTGCTGAGATTAAAACGAAGTGGCCTTAGTCCTCTGATAAGATTTTTGAGTTTTACTTTCACATCTGCTTCTAATAACTGATGATCTGTATCACAGTCTGCACTTCGTAAGTTTTTTGCCAATGTTATGCATGATCTCCATCTTCTTTGTATTACAATACGATCTATCTGGTTTTTGGTAATACTGTCCGGGCACTTCCAAGTGAAGAGTCTTCTCGGTTGTTGTCTGAAACGTGTGTTGGCAATCGTTAACTCATTTTCTACGCAAAATTCAGTTAATTTGTCACATGCATCATTTCTATTTCTCAATCCAATTTTTCCTAAAACGTGTCTCTTATGTTCAACTCTTCCTGTACCTATGTTTGCATTACAATCTCCTAATATTATTGTTAAGTCATTATGACCAATCTTATGTAATGTGTCTTGCAGTCTGCTGTAAAAATCTTCAATTTAGTCTTCCTCTGCTGTTGAAGTATCTGTATGAGAGTTGTGTTTTTAGGACTGCCTTTAAGTCTGACATTGAGGATTCTATCACTAACAGGGTTATATCCTATTAAAGCTTTTGCAGTTATTTTATCTGAACAAAATGCCACTCCGCTTTGGCCTCCGACATCTCTACCAGAATATATGAAAAGACTTTCATTTTCAGTTGTAAAATGTCCCTTGCCTCTCTAGCGATGTTCACCAATTCCTAGAATGTGAATATTAAACCTGTCAATGTCATCAAATATTATCTTAAGAATTCCCTCATTCACACTTCTCACACTCCACTTTCCTAGGGCCACTCTCCTTCTTAGTCTGACACATGGAATGTCCTTGGTAACACCATCGAGATTAACTCCGTCATCACGATTACTAATGCTGGTCCCTGTGTCACACTCTTCCCCAGTGTTATCTGATCTGCCTGGCCTAGGGGTCTCACCATCAGTCTCTTTCTTATTAGGTTTTTGTTGGTGGTTGTTAAATTTTCTTGGCAATTTTGCAGAAGGTAGTTTGCCGTTGCTTTTCTTCTGGGCAGTCATCTTGTAGTAAGGAATACGAAATCCGACTGACAGTTGGAATTAGTATGTCATCTCCATGGGGAACAGATTGTCTAGCAGAATCTAAATCTGGATATTTCCATTGTTTGTAATTTTTTCCATTAATTCCCTTAATATTGACGGTACAGAAATAACAGTCATCATAGTGGTTCATGGGCTCTCTCTAAATCAACAGAATTCCAAGTTTTAAAAGTGATTAGATAGTAATAGTTTTGTTTTTCCAGAGGTTTATAAAGAAAATACTGTAATTATATCTTATTTTAAGTAAATACAAAAAAGCCTGTATCTCAAAATCTAGAGCCCATACAGTCAAACAAATGTAATATTTTGATTTATCGGGACTCAGTTTTGCAAAATTAGGTGTAAAATGTTTGGCATCCCAAAAATGGTTTTTTTCGGGTTGGGACGGGTTGTGAAATTCATCCAATTTCCAAGTATGTGGTTGTTGTGGAAAGTAGGTTATACACAATGTGCTATCGTGTGTGGACGAGACTATTTTTCAAGGACATATTGCAGACAAAAATAGGTGCAGGATGATTCAAAGCTGGACAACCTCCAGACGCGAGTGTGATCCACAAATTATAGAATACATAATTGATGAAGGTCAGTGATGTGTTAGGATTATCACATTGTGTGGGCCTTAATGCATGGGTGAACAGGTGACCATTCTTTCTCTCATTTATTGAGACAACGAACCTAGGAGACTGACCTCTCTCATGACAGTATTAACGTAGATCTATGTCAACTACGCCTACTCGCCCGCAACACGTGACATTTAGAGTGACATACTTCTAGCAGTATTAATTAACGTAACACATTGCACTCAAATCACATATATTTAACAACGTTAGTTAACATATCACAATGCAATATATACGCTCACGAATAAATATTAGCATTCAACATTGCTTGACCAAATAGATAATACAATTACAACGCCCAATAACCCAACAAGATCGAAGAAAACAAACAATTAAAACAACACCACAAGCGAACAGTTCATTTGACCTGTGAATGTCTTGTCCACTGTAGAGGGTCGGCTGGTCACAACCGAAGATAAAACTAAGGCAGGAAATAGAATTATTGATGAGGCTGCAGATAATGACAAACTTCAGACAGGTTTTAGGGGACAACTTGAGCTTGGAGGTCACACATCCCCCAACAATGGTTCCCAGAGGCGCTGCTGTAAATGTCACCAAGCCTGAGAACAGAACAATGTTGGTATTTAAACACAGAATGGAACAATTTTGGCATTTATACGTAGAACAGAACAATTTTAGCATGCATCTGGCTGCCAGGTACATAGGCATTTAACTATAGAATAGAATATTGTCTATGCTGTTGATAACCATTCAGATATAGGACAGAACAATGTTCTCTGTGTGGTAGATTGGCATTTCACTATAGAATTGACTATTCATAGAAAATAAGCAGACAGACAGACAGACAGGCAGGCAGGCAGACAGGCAGGCAGGCAGGCAGGCAGCAAAAGAGAGAGCATGCAATGAAGCTTGCTGGATCACCAAAATCCAAAAAATTCAAGTACAGGTTTCCGCTGGTAAGGTTCTGCTGAGCTCATATATTTACCATGAAGGGCTATTTTTGGCCGACTTTAAAGAACCTGGTGTCAACATCAACACTACCCACCACTTGCAAACACTAGACAAGCTGCAAAAAGCCATCAAGAATAAACGACCCGGCAGCTTTCTCGCGGTGTGATTTTGTTGCACGATAATGCTCGTCCGCATGTCACAAAGATTGTGTAGGAAGCATTAGCAAGGAACAAGTGTGAAATTCTGCAACATCCAGCCTATAGTCCTGATTTGTCACCATGTGAATTTCATTTCTTCGGACCTCTAAAAGAAAAGCTCTCAAGGGGCAACGATTTCACACAGATGAAGACGTAATGAACGCGGTAAACACTTGGTTCAGTGAGCAACCACAATCCATTGTTTTTTTGCGGACGGCATTCGCCGTCTACGTAAGCAATGGGATGCTCGCCTGAATGTCTACGGCGACTTCTTCTGACCAACCCATGGTGCATAATTCATTCAAAATGAATTCTTTGTTTAATTCTACAACAGATGTTAACGTTTCTTTCATGCTTTTGTACAGAGTGGCGAGAGAGTCACTGGGACGGGTTTCAAACTAACGTTTGTTTGTTTGTTTATATATATGTGTTCTGTGTGTGTTCTATCTGTGCTCTCTGTGTGTTCTATAAGTGTTCTGTGTATATTCTACCTGTGTTCTATGTGTGTTCTATTAGTGTTCTGCATGTGTTCTGTGTCCTCAGTGTGCTATAGTAGTGTTCTGTTTGTGTTTCCATTGAGTCTCAGTGGCAAAGTTGTTACACCGGCTGCCTTGTGCTCTGAAGGTTGTAGGTTCGATTCCTGCCATCGTAGTTCTTTTGACAAGTGTAGTTTTTTTTCGAAGTCTCCTGGACGTTATCGCTGGAGCTACTGAGATTATGATTTGTGTTGCACATTGGGCAGACCGCCATACGAAAAGACACTGAGCCATATAGGATAACACCTGGTGCAATGAAGCCATACCTCTTGCATTATAAACCTTATTGTTTGTCTCATTAGTCGAGCCTCTTTTCTACATGTTGTGTGTTTATACCAAGCTAGCTATTACAAGGTCAACTATTGCAAGTCCAGCTGTGACAAGACCAGATTTTAAGGCTTGTCCATGGGACATATTTTTCCGTCCCATCCCATCCCTTCCCATGGTAATTTATGCCTGTTCCATCCCATCCCGTGGGACCTGTCCCATGGGATCACCATGGGGATAACAATCCCATGGCCATGCCTGGCAGGCTTGTCCATGGGACATATTTTTCTGTCCCATCCCATCCCATGGTAATTTATGCCTGTCCCGTCCCATCCCATCCCAAGGGACCTTTCCCATGGGATTCCCATGAGAGTAACATTCCCATTGCCAAGCCTGCCAAACCTATTACAAGGCCAGCTATTATATGGCCAGCTATTACAAGTCCAGCTATGACAAACGCAGCCTTACACCACCTTACCTATCAACATATTAGCCCTTGATGCTGGAATCGTAAACTGAGTTTCCAAATACTTGGCAAAGAAAGCCATAACTCCACTGACTCCCAATATATTGAATGTACTGGCAAATGCCAAACACATGAACACTGGGTTAGCCAGCAGACAGTGCATGCTCTTGAAGAGATCTGTGTGAGAGAAAGCCAGATTGCAGTTTCATCTTTTATGAACAATTGCTTATAGGTCTATACAAATATGTGTTTAGCATTATATACTCAACATGCCTTAAGATGTGTAAAAAGGCCTTTGACCGACGGCGCTGCTAGTAAGGCATTTCACACAGCCTGAAAGTTTAAACATACTGACCGACATTACACGAGATTAAACACCGTTGTTGATTTGAATAATTAAGACACATAAAAAATGTGTGCATATACTTTACAGGACATCGCTGTCAACATCAGCATCTTTCAGCTGATTGTTGATTTCTTGGCAAGATTACGCTCAGTAGTTTGCCATTGCTTTCTGGGCCCCCGGCTTACATACCCCGTAAGTTACCGACGCGATTCGAACCACTGCTGATTCTCACCGTCGTCACGTTACCTACGAAAGTATACGAGATTACGGAGAAAAGTTGCTAACCTCTAGGCCAGGAAGCCGGCAATACATACAGCACATTGCGCAATTTATAGCCAGGCATATATCGCTTTATCAGTGTGCATTTCACTACACGTAGAAAGTGGTTACTAATATATGCTGAAGCGTCGGTTATTTACTCGGGTAAACCACGATTATGTAACCAAAAAGACATGATAGTCTCTTTAAAACTACCGTGGTGACATTGACATATAAGATGTCTATTATATTTTTTTTTGTTCGCTCGTTTTGATCTTAAGTGTAGTCTATACATGTGATACTACTTCTTGTGCACTAGACTTATGTTTAACGTGTTGCTTAGCTTTCCCTATTACCAGTGTCCCTCGTCATCAAGCAAACCAACTGCGATTTCAGAGGTACTCTTAATTTACGTCCCCATGTCAACGACAAGAAGTGAACATTTTATTCCAACTGACCGGTGAAGTGTTCAACCCGCTACCTCGACATCAGCACACCGGATGTTTAAGAAAGAACGCACTTATCCTTTCGGCCACATTGATCTTTGGGTGAAAATATTTATTTCGCTACTTTTGTAATATGCTGGACTTCGTGTCTGTAGTATGCACTTGACGAAAGAGATACAGCGAAAGGTGTCAGCCAATAAATTGTGCAATATATGTTTTGTGTTTTTGTAGTATTCATCTTGCGAACCACCACATCGCTGTTTGAATTTCCCCGCACTACCCTCCAGTTAGCAACAGCGCCATCAACCACCACATCAGAATTAAATTGAAATATATAAAATGAAGAAATTAGCGCCTATAGTTAAGAAGATAGATGAAATTTACATCATCTTAATTTGAAAAAGAGCGCTGATTTGAAAAGGGAACGACAATATTCTAATTATAGCTGAGAAGGAGCCAAGCCATTGGTCATGACTCGGTATGACATCAGAGCGCAAGCGAGGAAGGGCAGGAATGAACAACAACCGAGAGGCTGTATAATGGAGTGAAGACCGGCAGACGGTCAGTGTGTGTACAACTAACATCCTTCAGCAATCGCCCAACAGAAGAAGGGCCAATGGAACTGACGGCCTGGTGTCCTCTACTCAACAATACATCTCAAATTTACTCAACTCTAATAGAGGAAGAGAGAGAAGTGCTGGCCTACTAAGCAGCCAGCGAACTAGAAAAGCCAAAAACCTAGTCTGGAGCCTGAAACGTGATAACGCTATGCTTTAAGAAGTCATTCAACTATGTTGAAGGTAAGCACTATAATATTAAGTTAGTTATGCTCCTTTCCCAAAAAATGGTAAGTTGGTGTGCTGTAAAAATGTGGTTAGTCCTTAAGAACTTAATTCAGGAGAGACTAAGCACAATATTCAGATGTCGTAGTTCGTAGATAATCTGTGCACTAGGTTAACCCATTGTGAGGTGTGTTTTTTTTAGTTATGCAGCTTCTATGAAAGCATAAGCATTATGCCTAGATTGTGCATTTTACTCCTTAAGCAGTTAAGCTAAGTCAGTAGTTATTTAGGAGTTAGTGATTAACTTAGGATTTAGGAGGGTAAAACCCATAGTTCAGTAGTAAGGAATTATCTTAAATGTGCAATCACTAGTTATTAGGAATTAGTGTAATTCGTCCTAGAAACAGTACATTAAAATATTGAATAGTTCCCTAGGTGTTATCATAAAATCCTGGGTGTTCGATGGAAGCATTCATGTGGTGATTCAATTGTGACTTCATCAGTGTTAAATATATGAATTTATCATTTAACTTATTGATTGTGAGTCACATAATTATGCCTATTCATCATCCATACAAATATGTTTATGATTTATGATGAATGGTTGTGGATTGGGTGAGGAGAAGTGACATACCGAGGATGAGGATGATCAATCAATCAATCACCTGATAGCAGGCCAGTTGATGCATACATGCATCATCAGAGGAGAAGATGATAGTGGCACCCATGCACTAATTGATAATTTACTGTGCTTCTTCGCACGACGCCACTTTGTATTCCATATCACTCATGTTACAATTATATAGTTTTGTTTTCTGAATTGTGTTTGATATATGATGATGTAAAGGCATATACATACATGTTGAAGACGAAGGAAAATGCTCCTCCTCAAAGCATTTGATTGGGAAGAACCCACCTGAATGTCATACAGGAGATGATGCCATAATGTACTTATACTGTTTATAAGTAAACACTTATTGCATTTAGGAATGAATTAAGACACTTAATGTGCGAGGCCTTTTCTTTTAAATGGAAGGATAACTAGGGAAAATAATTACGTACAAAAGGGGAAAGGTGAACATAGTTATCACATTCCTAATCGATCAAGGTATTACTCAACCTTGAGACTATGGGTGACATGCATGGGCGAAGATGACACTGCTTATCAGGTAGTCTAAACCTTGAGCGCCCTGTAGTCGAGGTTTGGATGGAGACGAACCAGCTATGGGGTTGATACCTGTTGGGGGACACTAAGACCCTCTTCAACCTTTGTTTATTTTCCCTGGGGTCAACATTCTCTTTATTTATTTTCCTTTTTATTTTATTTTGTGGGTTTTGCCTTCTTCTATTTCTAATAATCATATAGATGCATTTATGATATCAGTATATATATGTTTGATGCTGGAATTTCAGGTAATGGTTAGATCCATCCAGATCCAGGCATGACTCTTGATGGGAGCTCCTGACTGGAGTGATGATGAAGCTGCTTTTTGAAAGAACCTACAAGCAAGAGGTCATCCAACCACAAAAACCAGGTAAACCTGTGTCACCTTGAGAAAATCAGGGGAATTTTAGCTTGCACCTGGAAATGGAGAGACAACTCAACTATCAACATACATGATCCAGAATAACACTCACACATTGGACCAACTGTATTTAATTTTATAAAACTGTATATACACGTGGGTTCACAAACAACACTGGAGTGGAGAAGCTCGAGTTAATGATCAAAACTCATTATTATTATTATAACTCTACTGATAGATGTATAGTATTTGTTCATCTGGGGAATTGAGTTATGTTTGTGGTTATTTAAAATCCAAGTGAATGATTGTGAGATTAATGAGCATACCTTTGGACTGGACGATAATTTTTTGGATTAAAATAGCCAAACCCCAACCTCAGCTTGTTGATTAATAAAATGTTAAAGATGTGTCATTTCCACTCTTGAGAGTTTCAAGATTTCCCTGAGTGTTTACGTCATCGTTGTTATCAATTAATATACCCTAGATATTAATTATTTAGCTGAGAGCAGAGGGGCAAGGAACCTCCACAAGAATATTATTATTATTCAAGGAAATCTCTTCCTTGTTCACCTTGAGGACTTCCTTGGCTCTCCTGTACTCTAATTTTGGACTCAAGCAATTAAGCTTTTAGGGAGTCTTTGTGGCGAAGTGGTCAAGCCGTTTGACTCGGGCTCCGAAGATTGTATGTTCGATTCCGGGCCGCGTCCTTCGGTTCACGAGTGAAATTTTTCGGACTCTCCTGTGGGTCGTCGCTAGAGCTACAAAGTTCCTGCTTTTGTGCGACGTTTTCCGCGCTGCGGACAGAGACCAAGCCATATGGGATAAAACCTGGTGCAAGGAAGTCGACCCTGCCGACTTTTAAGCGACTTTTGTTTTTAAATTATAACGGACAGGATCACATTGGGAGAGAGAAACTCGAGCTTTCCTCTATCTCTTTGAGATTTTCCCAAAAAATTCGACAGTTTTCAGTATTCAAATGTGACGAAATGGTGGCTATATCACTTTGAATCATTATGCGAGACATCGATATTGCAATAATTGATAGTTCCCATTTCCTGTACATTTGAATGGTTTTCACAGAAGAGGTTTTCTATCGAGTACAATCAGTACATTATCGCCACGACTATGTTCTTAGTATTTCGCCCTACGTAGTTTTTTTATTTTTTTCATTTAATGTTATATACACCTTTGCAGTCTGCACCTGACGAGATGCAGCGAAATGTGCCAGCAATAAATAGTGCAATATTTTGTTTCTGACCTGTGTGTTTAAATTCACTAAGGGAGTGCATTGTTGTCACATATTATTGTCTTTTTAATCCAGTCTACACTGAGTAAGAATTATAAATGTAACAAAATGCACCCATGTAGCATAACAGTTCTGATTTCAAATGCCCCTGTTACTTTTCCCTCATTTAGAAATCTGCACCTCATATTTGTATATGTAACTTTAATTGGTCTAATGCAGTGGTTCTAAATTGGTGGGGAATTCTCGGGGGGGGGGGGGGGGAATTTTAGGGTTTCCGGGGAGGGGGGGGGGATTGAAGATTATTTCAAGATCGCGTTAATACAAGAACCAATTACTTGACATTGTTTTTCCCTTCATACTTTACGATTCTGTACGTCTCACCCTTCTAAAATTAATTTTATAAAGTAAGTAGACCCACAAATCACATTTTATGTGGACGTCTAAACTTGTTTTAGTATGTGCTTCCATTATTACGTATACTGTGCAGGGCGGGGGGGGGGGGGGTTAGGTAGGAAATACGAAAGGGGGGCCGGGGGAGAGAAATGACGTTCTGAAAATATGGTGAAGGCGGGCACGGGCCAAAAAAGGTTTGTTGAAATACATCCGTCCATCTCGTCCTGGCAATAAAAAGGGTTCTGATACTAATTTGTTGATTAGTAAGAAATCGAGGGGAGGAAACTGTTCTTGAGAGCTAAATGAAGTCAGTACTGATGTACGGATCGTGAACAACCAGCAGGCAAGTGAGGAATGATGCCAACACCGTTGACGGATAGAAAGAGCAAAGATAACTGGATAATGGCATGAGAAGAGGACGAGCCCACATTCTTGAGATAAGTCGTGAGAAGCTGCAGTATGTCATCACAACGGGAAAGTTGGGGGAGAGCAAGAGAGAAGATGCTGGATAGTTTGCATCATGATATTGCGGAGCACTGATATTAGACATGATTGACAACACGAGAGACAGAAGCCCTTGGATAGATACGGTCACCATATCTACACGGCATGGACAGTAATAACAATAAGAAATAATAAGCATCTTCTAGGTGTCATCATGGTAATCATATTCAAGAATGTGTACCTGCAGTCAAGACAATAAACACATTATTCAAACAGGCTGGTAGATCATGAGGAACATTATGTAAACCAGTCTCACATAATACACAGCTTTCATTATGCCTTATCAACAGAAATCGTTACATGTTATACCAGATGATCTTTCAATTAATAGTGTGTTGATTTTTACGTGTCATTGTCGCTTGCCGTCCCTGGAGGAAAGTGGACTCGACAAGCACACCTTTAATATCCTTCTACTATTGGAACTATTGAATGACTTTAGTCTACACTCCTCCCTTCTGTCTTCCATACACTATCTCTCTCTCTCTCTCTCTCTCTCTCTCTCTCTCTCTCTCTCTCTCTCTCTCTCTCTCTCTCTCTCTCTCTCTCTCTCTCAATCCTTCATAACATACCCTGACAACAGTTTCCTTCCAACAATTAATAACATGTTTATTGTTGAAAACTATGTCAGTTGTATGTATTGAATGTGTATATGTAGTTGGTAGTGTCTGCTAGTGTGAGTGCAAGATAGGACTCTGGAATTCGTATGTGCCGTATACTTTCTCGCCTCGTCATACGGCCAAACCACAGGACATCAAACATAGAAATGGACAGCTCTCACCCTGGATGCTCCGTTCTGCTTGAGTCTGGAGGTAAATCCGTTATTTGAGAAAAAAACTGTTCACCACTGGATCACCGTAAATTAATGTGATCACGGTAAGTCTTATGCCTACACTGGGTGTTCTTTGATTATTATTTAGTTAATAAATCCATCATTGAAAACACATCACCACTGTCTAGCACTGTCTATCGGTTTTTTGAATACATTTAAAACGTTCTGGGGTTCTTCAATGTTTCTTTTAGGTGAGTACCCAATTAAAATATATTTTAGCCTATTTCGCTCTGCTTGTATAAACTGAAAGTTCTTTCAATGGTTTTCACAAAACCCTGTTACTGGCCATTCGTTATGTCAGCCCACGATTAGTGAATGGCTATGTTGAATTTGCTCTAGTGACAACTTTCCCTGCACAAGTGACTTTACTGTCTTTAATCTTTGCTGAGCATGTCAGGAGGTGTATTGGAACCTGTGTGATAATATTAATCAGGTGATATGATTCTGCTTACTAACTATTTCTTATGTGAGTGCCTTTCTTCAGCCGTAATGAAAAAGCTTCCGAAAGATACTCTGACATAAGACAGATGAATTTCACTAAAGTCTAAACTATTCACTAATAGAAAGCAATGGTAAACGCTAAGCAGAAACATCTATTTCCCTATGCTAAACTACTTACGCCAAGGTTATAATACCTTATATACTCTATGGTAATCCAGGAATTGAAATACACTAGCGAATAAAACACTAATATCCCATCTCCTTTTCAACAATCAGGGACTGTGTATTTTCTTTCCACACACAGGATGCATAGATATCTCTCCCCAGTTTGGAACACCCACTAACTCCAAAACAAGTTGTCCACCCATTTATACCGAGTGTCCAATCCCCCGTTGTTTATTGATCCACAATCAAATTGTCCGTAAGTCCCCACATCAAAAGTCTGTGAAGTCACGTATTCGTTAGTGGCGCTCCGTCTCGTGTTCCCCCGCTGGTTCCCTGTGTTCCTCCTAACGCTAGTACTTCAAGCGTCCGAACTCTTTTGATCACCTGTCTTCGTGCATTTTCCCGTTCACGAAGTGAAGTCTCCGCGTCGTTCAGTCCGTTAACAACGCTGGTCAATGACTCCTCACAATGTATCCTATTTTATACTGTCGGTCAATAACCCACATTTCGTCCTCGCTCAAAACTGAAGGCTTGATTGTTATTCTGACTCACGGTCCATAATTTTCCATTCTCATATATTGCAATATTATATGTAAGTTATCAAGGAATCACTAAACTAACAGTTTCCCGTGACATAGGCCCTCTCTTAAGAGAGTTGACCGCGTCGACTCTTCCTCACTGTAGTTTTGATTCCGACGATCCACCAACCTATTCATCTTCCTCTGGAGTTGGATGTCTAGATAAGAAATCCGCTCCTACATTCTCCTTACCAGGGATGTATTCCACTGTGAAGTTGTACTGCTGCAGCAACAACGACCATCACATCCACCGTGCGTTGAGCTTCTGCGAAGTAGCTATGAACATCACGTGTTGATGATATGACTGGATCCTCACATGGCTCACCTCCTCATCCAGTAGGCGCTCTCACTGACACCCTACTATACTACTCATGATAGACACTAGTGTTGGCACATCGCTCCTGTACGTCCGGTCGACCTACTTTCGACTTGCGTAAGCGACGGCTCACAATACAGACGGATCGTCCCATCCTGACTGTAACACTGTCTCCATATTCTCTTGGTTTCCCCCGGCCTTGCCTCTGGGGATGTTCCAGCCTCGTCCGCGTTGGACAGAGTCGTCTTTCCCAAACCTCCTGGACTTTTGCTTCCAGGACCATCTTGGACGATATTGGATATGGTCAGCCAATCTTCGGTTGGAGTCCTGGGTATTTCTCGCCTTTCCCGACGTTACCCACCCCTTCTGAACTGGGTTACTATTGGAGGTTTCACTTTTGTCCTTTCCCTGACGTGTGATTTCCCTCCTTCCGTCGTTTGGTAAATCTGACCTATCACGTACTGTCCCATAGGACCTCCTATGTTGTACTGGCGTTCTCTGGTCTTCGTCTGGAACTGGAACCTTTTTCTTAATGGCTGCCATCACCATAAGGTGCGAAGATTTTCTCTCTGATCTCTCCTCATATTTCCGAAGGAGATGTTTAGGGAGACTTTTCCGTTCTTCCCCGATCCGGATTCCATAGGTATTCTTGGACACAACCTTTTCCACAGGATAAGGTCCTTTCCATCCTACTTGGAGTATATTAGTCTCTGTTGGACCCCATACTTCCACTTGGTCTTCCACCTTAAGAGCTATTTTACTCTTAGTCCACTTGTTGGGTGGTGCTTTCTGGCACTCTGAACAAGATTTCACCCACCGGCGTACATCACCGGTCATTCCTGGCCAGCAATAATGGCCGGAAATTTTCTGCAATGTCTCTCTGACACCCATATGTCGATTATCTGCTATGGTGTGTCCACTCTGAAGAATATGAGGACGATAGGTCTCTGGAACCACCCACTGCTCGTGCAGGTTGTCTCCTCTTCCCGGCTCTCCTGTAAAGCAGCCGATTCCTCAGAAAGTACTGTCCCCGTTCCCGTGAGTCAGCACTTCTTTGCAGCTTCCTGTAGCAAGGACGCAATGTAGTATCCTTCCTCTGGGCAGTATGCAATTCCCCTATCTCTGAGTTGTCGCATAGTGTCTCTGCCTCTTTTTCCTTCCCTTTAGATCCACTGGCTACTGCTCCCCTGTGGGCTGGCTGTTTGGGCACCCCAAAAAACACGTATTTCGTGCCAATGATCACTGGGAATAGGGAATCAGCTAATACAGCAGCAGGAATAATGCCCGTGACGTACCTGGACTTAATCTCCACCTTGGCGATTGGCAGCGTCATGGTAACAGCACTCCTCATTGCCGGCTGTATCTCTATGGTCTCCCCTGTAAGTTGGTCTGGGCTTACCAGGCTGGCATCTATCACAGCTTCCCCATCCAAACCTGAATCGTAGAGACAAGCAACCTGCTGGCCATTGACTTCAATCAGTTCAACCACAGGTGGTCTCTCTTGGTCCGGAGTGTCTTCCACCTCCTCGACCTTTTCCTTGCATCTGCAGTCCACAGTATTATGTGTTTTCGACCTGCAGTGTGTGCACCATTTTCCCTTCCAAACTTTCCGTGGGCTCTCTTTGGTCAGAGCTTCTCCGCCGACCTCAGCCTTGTCTGTGATCACCTTCTTATGAATCACTTGGCATGCCGCGAAGTGATAACTTTTCGGTTTCGATCTGCAGTGTTATGAGAGGGCAACTTGCAGATTGAACACCACTTCTCAGACCACGGTCGTTTCGCTGGATAATTCGAGGTGCTCGGGTTTCCTTCCTTCACCTTCTCTGAACTCTCCTCTGTGTGCTTTATATAAGGTTCCACTTTTCCTCCTTCCCAGTTCTTAGATTTCTTTCGGTCTTGTTTCTCCTGACCTTTGGTTTGTGTACTTAGTTCCGCAGCCTCCCCATGTACTTCTACGAATCTTTCCGCCAGCTTATTCACAACATCAATCCGTTCCGCCCCTTGCTCTCCCAAGAATGTTCTGAGAGGTTTCGACATTTGCTTTCGCATCTGGTCGACTACCATCATCTCTTCCAGACTCTCATAGTCCCGTTTGAACTCTGCCAAGTCCATCCATTTCTGGAGATATGATTTTAGGCGCAGACTGTAGGCGGCGAATAGCTCTCCCGGCTCTCTTCTGGACGATCGAAACTTCTTCCGATACGTTTGTGCTGTGATTTCATAATGCTTCATCAAAGCGGCTTTTAATTCTTCGTAATTATTTTCATGTCCTGGTGGTAGGCGTGTGTAGACCTCGTAACCCGAACTTCTTAATCCCTGGGATAATTTAAGAGCCCATTTGCTTCTATCCAGTCCCATAGCAACTGACATTGCCTCAAAGCGATTAGCGTACTGGTCAAAGCGTTCTTTTGACTCTTCATAAACCGCTAAGGGAAACTTCATGGCATGGTACCCATGTCCAATCATGTGGGTTGCCCCAGGTGAAGATGAACTTCCTTCTGCTGCATCTATTTCACCCTTAGTTTGTGTCTTGAGTTCTAGCTCTCTCATGCGGTATTCATGTTCTCTTATCTTGCCGACCTCTTCAGCTTGCAATCTCTGGTTCTCCATCTCCATCTTTTTCAATTCCAACTCGGCCTTTCGATCTTCTCTTTCTGCTTGGCGATTTTCTCTCTCCCTCTCCTGGATGTAATCGGTTAGCGCCGAACCAGATAAACCAATTTCTTCCCCGTTTGCCCTAAGTTCCACCCTCGTTAGTTTAGGAGTGGCCATAGTTAAGGAAGGTAAGTCAGCAGATTGAGTAAAGACACTTCAAGGCAGTAAGAAGTACTCACTATAAACAGATAATCTATTAGAACCTATATCAATTTCTCCTATGTATATCTAAATATTATTTATCTACGACACCACACATTACATCACAACCACTATCTCAACCACAAGATGTGATTTAGGATAAAGACTTATGTAGACGTGTCAAAGTGTGCACAAATAGGTAATATGTCTTAACACCTATCTACTTTCGTCCTGTCTGGATCTTTCTCACTGTAAAGTCCCCAGCATTAATGTAATGTCTCTACCATAAATGTAATGGCACCATATATCCCATGGACATGCTTCCATTAAAAGTCATCAATGTATACTTATATTTATATCCCAATAAGTATGTACCAATATGCCGGTACCACGCTTCAAGTACCCCGCTAGGCAAGTACCCTTATGCAGTTGAAGTAATCCCGCTTGCACTCCAGTTAATGTGGGTATTATGTAATTACTCCGCTGCTCCACCATTTAATGTCGCTTGTCGTCCCGGGAGGAAATTGGAATCAACAAGCACACCTTTAATATCCTTCTACTATTGGAACTATTGAATGACTTTAGTCTACACTCCTCCCTTCCTTCTGTCTTCCATACACTCTCTCTCTCTCTCTCTCTCTCTCTCTCTCTCTCTCTCTCTCTCTCTCTCTCTCTCTCTCTCTCTCTCTCAATCCTTCATAACATACCCTGACAACAGTTTCCTCCAACAATTAATAACATGTTTATTGTTGAAAACTATGTCAGTTGTATGTATGGACTGTGTATATGTAGTTGGTAGTGTCTGCTATTGTGAGTGCAAGATAGGACTCTGAATGTTTAGTCTCCGTATACTATCTCGCATAGTCATACGGCCAAACCACAGGACATCAAACATAGAAATGGACAGCTCTCACCCTGGATGCTCCGTTCTGCTTGAGTCTGGAGGTAAATCCGTTATTTGAAAAAAACTGTTCACCACTGGATCACCGTAAATTAATGTGATCACGGTAAGTCTTATGCCTAGACCGAGTGTTCTTTGATTATTATTTAGTTAATAAATCCATCATGGAAAACACATCACCACTGTCTAGCACTGTCTATCAGTTTTTTGAATACATGTACAAACGTTCTGGAGTTCTTCAATGTTTCTTTTAGGTGAGTACCCAATTAAAATATATTTTAGCCTATTTCGCTCTGCTTGTATAAACTGAAAGTTCTTTCAATGGTTTTCACAAAAACCTGTTACTGGCCATTCGTATGTCAGCCCACGATTAGTGAATGGCTATGTTGAATTTGCTCTAGTGACAACTTTCCCTGCACAAGTGAAATGCCTTTATAAATAGAAAGTTCTTTCCCTGGTTTAGCAACAATGCTTTCTCTGTACAAGAGACGATACTGTCTATCTTCTCTGATATGTCAGGAGGTGTATTTGAACCTGTGTGATAAATATTTAATCAGGTGATATGAGTCTGCTTCATACTATTTCTTATGTGAGTGCCTTTCTCCAGCCGTAATGAAAAAGCTTCCGAAAGATACTCTGACATAAGACAGATGAATTCACTAAAGTCTAAACTATTCACTAATAGAAAGCAATGGTAAACGCTAATCACAAACACCTATTTCCCTATACTAAACTATTACGCCAAGGTTAGATTATCTTATCACTTCTATGTTCATCCAGGAATTGAAATATATAAGCACATATGCACTAATATCCCATCGCCTTAAACAATCAGGGACTATAATTTCTTTCCACACACAGGATGCATAGATATCTCTCCCCAGTTTGGAACACCCACTAACTCCAAAACAAGTTGTCCACCCATTTATACCGAGTGTCCAATCCCCCGTTGTTTATTGATCCACAATCAAATTTGCCGTAAGTCCCCACATCAAAAGTCTGTGAAGTCACGTATTCGTTAGTGGCGCTTCCGTCTCGTGTTCCTCCGCTGGTTCCCTGTGTTCCCCTACGCTAGTACTTCAAAGCGTCCGAACTCTTTTGATCACCGTCTTCGTGCGTTTTCCCGTTCACGAAGTGAAGTCTCCGCGTCGTTCATGTCCGTTAACATCGCTGGTCAATGACTCCTTACACTGTATCCTATTTTATACTGTCGGTCAATAACCCACATTTCGTCCTCGCTCAAACTGAAGGCTAGATTGTTATTCTGACTCATGGTCCATCATTTTCCATTCTCATATATTGCAATTATATATGTAAGTTATCAAGGAATCACTAAACTAACAGTTTTCCCGTGACAGTCATCAACAGAGATCTTTCTCTTCAATGAGGAGTTCATTTCGGCTAAAGCATTATTAATTCGAGTATTACACTGTGTTCAATTGCTGCAGTGGCAACATATTTTAAAATAAACATCAGCGCTGAATATAAATGTAGGAATGCAGAGCTTTATCTGTGGTCATGATAGAAATCAAAACTCTGTTCACTTCAAGGTCCAGTATATTTTCTGCAGAATCTCATAGCATTTGTATAACAGCACGGTTAATAATGCTTGCTCATCTCAGGTCGGGGTTGTCAAACGGTTGTTTCTATCATAATCCAGCCCGTCCCAAACAGTACATTTTATTTTGCGTCCCCTCGCTTTGAACTCAAGCGTTGTCCATACACGTGCCGCTCTTCTATTATTACTGGAGTTCATGTTTTTTGTAGATTAACTTTCTCTGTTACCAATGTCCCTCGCCATCAGGTTAACCCACTCAGACTTCTGAGGTACTTGTAATTTACGTCCCAAGTCAAGAACGAGAAGTCAACTGGCCTGCCTGTCACACAGGTTGAACTCGCTACATCGACATAAGCACACCAGATGTTTAAACACTAGCTATCTTATCCATTCTGCCATGTTGACTCTGACAACACACAATGAAAATTGTGCCATAAAAAGTCGTACAAGTCGAGATAATCGACTTCATTGCACCGGGTTTTATCCCATATGGCTTGGTCTCGTTCCGCATGGCGGCCTGCCGAAAGCATCGCACAAAGCACGAACTCCGTAGTTCCAGCGACGACTCCCAAGGGTCTCCGAGAAAAATGCACCCATGAACCGAAAGACTTAGGCCGGAATCGAACCTACAACCTTCGGAGCACGAGACAAAGGGCTTAACCACTTCGCAACGGAGATTCCCTAATTGTGCCAATTTACGCATAAGAATTGTGCCATAAACATGTGTAGCCATGCTTCCCGTATCTGCTTCTACTGCCTGCCTGTTTTGATTCGATTTCACCATTACCCCTACCCCGTTCAACCTCAAAGAGAAGTTATAGTAGGGTCCATCACCGTCAGAATGATAGTCAGCCACAAAATCAACTGCCCATGGTTTTACCCTCACAAATCTATTAACCCGAGTGTGATTGTTGTCCATATGGGGTAATGAACAAGATAAGCGTTGTCCACAAGTCTCGTTCCTCACAACAAGCATGTCATAGACATCATTATTATCATACGCCATGCCGATAAGCGAGCGCGGTCATTTTCGCCATCTCACATGATCACCAGAGTCGTGGATCAGCTCTGTGTGTTTGTCCAAGCCATCTAGATATTTATCTTTCCGCTTTCTTCTTGTTCTTTTCTCCTCAAACTTGCCAGTTGTCACCAAGTTCTCTAGTTTATCTCGTCTCATAATGTGCCAAAAAATAATATCAATCTACGCCTAATGGTTTTTTTTTATTTGATCTCTCCATGGTATTCTTTGCATTTTCTTCACAAACGACATTTCCACTGTTATTAGATGTTTTTCAGCTTGTCTGCCCATTGTCCATATTCAGTTATATGTAGCACTTCATCTCTTTTTCTCGCTACAAGTGGCATCATTTTTATTTTGGTCAGTATATTTTCCATCTAGCAAAAAGCTATCTTGCTATAGCGATTCTTGCTTTAATCTCTTCAAGACACCGCCCAACATATGTTCTGACTGTTCAGAAATAATGGTACCGATTCATTAGTTAAAGAATCTTCGCATGTACCGGTACTTTGCATTGTGTTATCTTGGTCCATTTAAAGACCACCGACCTCTGTGTCTTCTTACAATTCAATTCTAACCCTAGTTGTTCGCTGGGTACAATAACCGCATTTACTAAATGGTGCAGATCTTGTTTGTTGTCTGCAATCAATACTGTGTCATCTGCTATCTAATATTGTTGGAGTTATGTCGTCAAAAAGATATATAACACACTCTCTGCTATTAACTAGCACACGTCACAGCATTTCCTCTCACCTCTCAATATTACCTCAAATGATGAGGAAGACAGTATTCAAATCTCTGCTTCATTAAGAAGATTCATTCATTCATTCATTCATTCATTCATTCATTCATTCAGTAGCATGTCCTTTGCAGAACCTCGCTCTCATAACAACCTTCCGGAAAATCTCTCGATCATAAACAAGGTATCCCGCGTCCGATAGACGCATCTGGAGATAATCCGCCACATCCTGCACTCATCTTCTCTGTGGCCTTCCTCTTCCTCTCTTTCCAGGCATATACCCCTAGATTATTGTTCTCTCCAAACGTTTGTGACGTTTCATCTCATCTCATCTCATCATGTTTCTCTTGCACCTTGCGCTGTCGAGGTGAATTATAAACAGCGATAGAGAAGCCCGCTTATGGGCTTCATGTTTCGATATTCCAATGGACTCTGTTATTCCCTGCGTCCATCATTTACGTGGTCGGCCTCTTCCTCAGCTTCCCTCTGGTCGGTACATCATTGCTTGTTGTGGTATACTGTTAGTTGGTAACCTACTTGCATGACCAAACCATTTGACTTGCTGCCTTCTAATAAAATCTAATGCAGCTTGTCAAAAATCCCAATAAGTGTTTAGAGAGTTAAGAATATAAGTAATAGAGCTAAGACAGAGTCTAGTAGAGGAAACCAGGCAGGAGAGACACCAGCGCTATAAATAGCTTCACAACGGGACACACTTGTGTCAACCAAGGGAGCATTGAGTACAGCTGAGCGAGGGTTTCCCCAATACATTGGGAAACTCGCTTCTACGAGTAACCGTGGAGTACCCGGTTACTCAAGTTAACTGGCCGGCGTGCTGGGACACTATGCACGCAAGACTCGCCAGCGCACGGATAATCCAACGTCCGTGTTTGAACACGCAATGAGTGGCGTGAGGACAGACCAGGACTGAGACGATTAGAGAATAGACGTGTTCCTTACGAATGCTATAAGTTTCTAGACAATAGTGATTGTTAGGCTTTAGATTTCATTCAGTGAGTAATAGTATCATTATCACTTCTTCATTGCATCTATGTAACGTACCATGCTGTTTATTGTCAATGAAGTATTCCGCTCGCAGAGCTTGTTTATCGCCAGCTCTAAATAAATTGCATTCCTTTTGCAAATGACACGAGTTATTATTTCGTGTAGTGCAAAAGTAGCGGAGTCCTGAACGACCTGTCGCAAGCAAGTTGCTGACAGGCAGGACCCCAATTGGTGTCAGAAGTCCCTGAACCAACGTCAACAGGCAATTGGTATCAGAAGTCTCTGAACCAACGTAAACAGGCACCATTCGACATTATTTCTGTGTTAAAATATCTAAAATTAACGTAAATTATTTTGCATAAAATGGCAGAAATAATTTTGATTTGTGAATAACGTGAGTGATTAACACCATTACTGCGTGATAATTTGTATCATACCATTTAAGGAGCTTGAACCACAATGAAGGAAGTTTAAGTTACAAATTGTGTCAGTTTATGAAAACTTAAGAAAGTGTGTTATTCTTCTGAAAGTAATGATAATGTATACATATATGAATTTAAATTACCAAGCAAACCATTGTGTACATTTCATATTGTGTGATACAGCCATCAATGTCACCATTCATTATATTCAGGTAGATATTTGTGCAAAATAAGTTCTTTTTGTACAAAGTGAATACATTAGCTACTGAACGGAAGCCTTAGAACGTAGTTATACCAAACAAGATAGAAAGTGAAGACAAGACGACTTTGACTGTCATATGACGAATCATCTTACGAATCATTCAGACAATCATAACATTCATTCATTAACATCATTTATCATTATCTAAATCACATTTTTCATTCATCAGCCGCATGAAAAATAAACATGTATTTATACGCATCATGCGCATGTTTCTAAAGTATTGATGCTCTACTAAACAGAAGCATCCGTTTTGTTCTCAAGTCGATCATTTTTGATGTGTCGGGAACACAGCGGTGGAACATCCCAAGAACCGTATTTTCCAAAGAATTAGATGAGTATATTTTTGAAATATTTTGATATTGACTATGTTAATCATGCATCTTTTTTTTTTTCAGTAAAAATGTAAATAACTAACACATAACTACAAACCATTGTGTAAAATTACTGTGATATCATTTTGAACTAACATAAAGCCACAAAATGGCATCATTAAATGATTGTATACAGGCCGGCAAAGAAATGGGCCACACTGGAGACAAATTAGAGAAATGGGTAGATCAGAAATACAAAGAAGAATTAGCTCGAGAGAGAGAGAGAGAGGAGAGAGAGAGAGAGAGAGAGAGAGAGAGAGAGAGAGAGAGAGAGAGAGAGAGACGAAAGAGCATTAGAAAGACAACATCAAAAAGAGATGAAAGAAGTCGAGGAAGCCACCAAACAGAAGCAGATACAGGTAGATTCAGAAACTAAATTAAAGATGAAGGAAATGGAGGTAGATTCAAACATACAGATAGCCTCTAGCAAACAAAAGAGCCAAGAAGAACAGAACAAGTTTAGTAAATACAAAGGCCTTATCAAACCATATAGCGTAGGGGATTAAATTTCTGCATGGACTGAGAATATAGAATTTCAACTGAAGACTCAGAAAATACCATTGGAGGACTGGGCAATGATCTACATGAGAAACCTCAGTGGGGAGCCATTAAAGGTAATAGAATCAATACCTACAGAACTAAGGAACAATTATCAGTACATTCACGATAGGATCATGCAACACTTTCTTCTAGATGCCACTGGGTACCAAATTCAGTTTTCCCAAATAAAGCCAAAGGCAACTGAAACCTTCCTAGATTACCTCTCTAACGTGCAAAGCACATTTAATAAATGGACTAGGGCAGCGAAAGTGGGCAAAAGCTATGATAAATTACAAGATCTTATGGTAATGGACAAGGTGATATCCACCGTCCCTATCCCTTTTGCGAAGTTTCTCCAACAATCAGATATCGAATCCATTGAGCAATTAGAAAAGCGGGGGTCGGCATATTTTTCGTCCAATCGTGACATATTTAAGTCTACAACACATGATACAGAGATCACTGCTTTTGTAAAGAATGTACCGAGTAGATCTTACAATCAGAAAGAGTATCGTAAGAAAGACAAACCATACCAGAAGCCACCTCAATGTGGATATTGTAGTTTGTTTCATCCTAGCTACTCTATGTGCGATAAGAACCCGGCATATCCCTCACACCTAGAAAAAGTGATAAATAAGCAAGAAAGTAGAAGAACTTCATTTAAACGTGCTGTTAAATGTTACTTTTGTTCCAGCTATGGCCACTATAGTAATAAATGTCTTGGTAGGCAACGAATGAAAGCAAATAATGCTGCACTCATCGATACTTCATCAGACGATGATAGTGAAATTGACGCGGAACTTGTAAATATTTTACCAACGAGTGAATGTGAAAGTGTGGCAGTAGTTACTGACATATTAGACTTTAAGAAATGTGACACATGTCACCAGTTTCATGCGGATGGTAAATTGAAATGTGGGCACGTGATACCATTCTCCAATGAAGATGCTAATGCAGCAAGTGCCTCTAGAGGTAAACTGAAGTTCTACGATGCACTAGTCAATGATCAACCATGCCATTGTTTACTCGATAGCGGCAGCACTTTACATGGTTTAAGAAAAGAACTGGTCAGACCAGAAGATTCCACGGGTGAATTTGTCAAATGCCGTACTTTCTCTGGAACCATTGAGAAATACCCACTGGCAAAAGCGCATATTAATACCCCGTTCCTTACCGGCACATTTACTTGCGCAATCCTGCAAGATCCCTGCACGGATCTGATTTTAGGCTGTTTAGCTTCATTGAAGCAATGTACTGACGACGACATAATAGCCTGGAAACATACAAAGATGGCTAATGCTGTAACAAGGTCAGATACGCAAACACACTATACTGACTTGCAAAATGAGATGTTACAGCTGTTACCACCCGGCGGTGCCGATACCAACAGTACTCGACAAAAATTTATCGAGGCACAAAGCACCGATCAAACTATCGCACCTTATTTTAAGTTGTTAGGTGAGCGAGCGATAGTGACTAAAAATGCATCTTGGTATTTTAGAAAACATAACGGAATTCTCATGCGTTATTACACAAATAATAACCATGAAATTCAGCAAACGGTGTTACCTGTAACATACCGACAAACTGTGCTAAAGATCGCACATGAATCACCGTTTGCTGGACATTTGGCCTATGACAAAACCAGAGCAGAATTTTGTCACACTTCAAATGGCCTAAATTCTGTACTGATATAAAATTTTTGTGTCGTTCATGTACTATTTGTCAACATCTTGTAAGAAAAGGAAAGCATGCTACGGCCGAAGTTCAACGGTCATTATTAGCATCTAGACCATTTGAGTGTGTAGCGGTCGATATTGTTGGACCCCTAAATGAGGTGTCGAGCAAAGGAAACCGATTCATACTTACTCTCGTGGATCTATGCACCAGGTGGATCGAAGCTATTCCACTAAAATACATCATCTCCAAAGATGTGGCAAATGTATTTTTGCACCTATTTTGTCGTTTTTGGCTTCCACGGAACTATTCTATCGGATCGGGGGAACGCAGTTTATTTCGGCTGCTACGCAAGCCTTAACAAAATTGTTAGGAATAGAGCAGCATTTCGTACCCCGTACCACCCAATGAGCAACGGGATCTTAGAGAAAATTAACGGGGATCTCAAACACATGCTGGCTAAAGTAACAGCAGAAAACCCATATGATTGGGACACGCTATTGCCAGCGGTGCTATTTGCCCACAGATAAATTCCGCCCTCGAGTACGGGTTTCTCACCTTTTGAATTAGTGTATGGGGCGAACCCTCGAGGACCCCTAACAATTTACCATCAGCTAATTACTAGCTTACCAGAAAATCCAACAGCAGTAACACCGTATGAGATGGTAACTAGGGACACGCGATAGAATAATGAAAGCGTGTGTAATAGCCAAGGAATCTTTGGAGAGGAAAGGACAGATGTACCGCGACTATGCAAATAAGGGTGCTAAAACTATACACCTTGAACCAAATCAGAAGGTTCTGCTTTTACTACCGGATAAACGTAATTTGTTACTACATCGTGGCAAGGGCCATTCAACGTTGAACGTAAAATATCAGATGTCGATTATGAAATATCGATAAACGGAAAATTAAAGATATTTCATATCAACATGCTGAAACCATATTTTTCACGACAAGAACTACAGACAGACGAACAAGATGCACCCACATCAAGTAATCGGACGACAGACGTACACAACACAACTACACCAGGTAGGGCGACACATGACAACGACATCGCAAACACACTTAGCCAGGTAACAGCACACGCAGCTAGTCCAACAACAGTACGGAACGAGACAGATGACGACGAAATAGAATTACCAGTCCCTACTGTAGACACGACTGGGACCATCGACAGCATAAAGATAGAAACCAAACTTACAGACGAGCAACGACGACAAATGATAGAATTAGTGACAGAGTACAGAGACATTTTCCCGACTCCCAGGAAAGACGACAAATAGAACACCCATTATTCTGACTGACAACACCCAATAAGTGTCGACCTTATTCCTCCCTCTAAATTATAGGGTATCTGACAAAGAAAAACATCTCTTAATCGGTGGAATAATTTAGAAAACTAGTCAGAAAATTCTTTCCCTATCGTCCTTGTCGCCAAAAAGGGCTCAAAAATTTCCCACCCCCGCGCGATTTCGACGTTTTTAACC
This sequence comes from Cepaea nemoralis, assembly GCA_014155875.1. Lineage (NCBI taxonomy): Eukaryota > Metazoa > Mollusca > Gastropoda > Stylommatophora > Helicidae > Cepaea > Cepaea nemoralis. The sequence goes on along the minus strand of JACEFZ010023026.1, from coordinate 348 downwards.
CAAAAAATTAAAAATTTATGCGAACCAAACCCGCTGCGGGATTTGATCCTTATATGTCAAAACCCCGCTCTTTACAAAACTTGACCTCACGAAAGGTTATTGGGAGGTCCCGATAAAAAAAATTTGATCCTTTAGCAGCTTTTCCACACCTTTAGGGCCCAGAGTGGGGATTTCTTTCCTTTTGGCCCTTTGTTTTTCACAGAAAAAAAACTTTTCAATCGATCGATGACAACCAGGCCACATTATTTTGCTAACACAATTGATCTTTGATGGTGAACAAAATGAGGAAAAAACCGGTATAATTTTCTGCACCTGGTCACAGGTGTTGGATCAGAGGGAGTCCGGGGC